>JABTTQ020002520.1:0-243583 GCA_016081115.2 Rehmannia glutinosa | reverse complement strand
CATTTGGTTTCACAAAGACTCTAAATTCTCCATCAAATTCACCACCTCGATCACTTCGAATAGACTTGATAGTATCTTCCTTTTCATTTTCAATAAGTCTGAGAACTTAACAAACTCATTAACGGCATCGCTTTTATTTGTAAGAAAAATAGTCCAAGTATATCTAGAGAAATCATCGACTATAACAAAGGTGTAATATTTTCCACTTAAACTAGTCGTACCAATATCCCCATACAAATAAAGGTGAAGTAATTATAGAGGTTTGGTTGTGGAAATTTCATTTTTTGGCTTAAAACTACTTTTAACTAATTTGTTCTTTTGACAAGTGTCACATAAGCCAAGATTTTCAAAATTCAATTTGGGTAGTCCTTTTACATGTTGGTTTTGTAAATTGTTTGCAAATTTTTGTATCCAACATCTCCAAGTCGCCTATGCCATAAACTAGTTAAATCATTATTAGCGACAAGACAAGAAACATTTTGACTAACCAAATCACTTGTGCAAATTTTGTAAAGATTGCATTTTCTATTTGCTTCACAAATAATTTCATCATTTTTAACAATAAGGCATTTTTCTTTATTGAAAATAATATTATAATTTGAATCACAAAGTTGACGTACACTTATCAAATTGAATTTAAGCCCTCAACATAAAGAACATTACTAAGAGAGAAAGAAGAGTTACCAATTTCTCCATTTCCAAGAATTCTTCCTTTGCCATTCCCGAACATGACCATACCCTCTTCTTGGAGCTTGATGTTGGTAAAAAGTTATCTCCTTCCGGTCATATGGCGCGAACACCCACTGTCCATGAGCTATTTTAAATCCTCCATTGTTGTTATAGCCCCTATTACCTCGTTATTTTCATCGTATATGGCCATAAGACCATGTTCGGTTTCTCCTTCTTCGAGATGTGGCAAGTAGTTCATCCCAAGTTTTGACATCCACATTTAGTGCCTTCTTTATCGGAAAATGTTTTTTCTTCTTTTGTTCTTCCTCCACTAGTTTCGGGCAATCGGCTATGTAGTGCCTGGATTTTCCACATTTGAAACATGAGTTGTCTCTGGGATTTCTTGCCTTGTTTTTATTCACAAATTTAGCAAATTTTCGACAAGAGCGGCCGTCTCCTCATCATCTTCGTCACTAGCATAATATACACTATTAGAAGAAGATGTTAAGCCTTTAGGAATATTTTGCGTGCCCGATTGAGAGGTGGATGATTTGGAATTTTTACTCTCCTTGAGATAGACTTCATAAATGAGGAGGTTCCCAATGAGCTCATAGAACTTGAGTGTCTCGAGATTTTGTGCTTAGTGATTGCCGTCACTTTTTCGGACCATGAGCCGGAAGAGCATTTAGTACCTTAGTCACCTTGTCTTCTTTGGAGATGACTTTCCGGAGAGCCACAAGAGGATTGACAATGTTGTCAAGCTTTTCCACCATTTTTTATATGCTTTTACCATCATGCATATTGAAATTTTCAAAGTCTTTCACAACCAATGTTTTTCTTGCTTTCTTTACTTTCTTTGTGCCTTCATATATTGTTTCCAATTTTTCCCATACTTCATGTGCGGACCTTATTCCTCTAATGCGATTGTACTCGGTGGCGGTGAGTGAATAATGTAAAATATTTAAGGCCTTACCGTTGAGAGAATGACTTCTTATCGTTGTCGTCAAATTCCTTGAAAGTTTTGAGAACCGAGGTACCATCCTCCAACTTCTTGGTAGGTTGATCAATCCTTCGATGACGCATTCCATATGTCAAACCAGCACCCTTGTAGAAAGCACTCCATTCTATCTTTCCAAAATGCATAGTTGTTGGCGTCGAATAATGGTGGCTTGTTGGTGGATGTGTTGGTAGTAAGATAGTCTTCGTTTGTAGCCTTGGATCTTTCCTCTTTACTCACGACGTGGAACGAAATAGCGAAAGAGTTTGGCTTTGATACCACTTGTTAGTCCAGTGGCTACGATAATCTAGAGGGGTGAATAGATTATCTGATTTTCCAAGTTTCGCCCTCTTTTTCGAATATGAAGATGATAGCAAGAATATAAATGCAGAAAATAAACAACACTCAATGATTTATAGAGCTTCACTCCACCTAGGGACTACGTGCTCTACCACCCCAGTATCTCCAGGATGGATTTCTAAAAAGAAAAAGAATTTTATTAATAGTTACCACAACTATTACACCACCACCTTTTAAGATTACCACAATCTTCTTACAACACCTCTTAGAAGATTACCACAATCTTCTTTCACCAATGAAGAGTACCACACTCTTCAACACCTAAGATCACGCAAGTGTGCTCTTACCACAAGAACACTAACAAGGATATCTTGCTTTGGATGATTGACAAATTCAAGATTACAACTCGATAATGAGGTATGAAACTTTTGAGTGCAAGTGTAATCAAGAATAAAAGCCTAGACCTCAAAATGTGCAAGTGCAAGAGCTTAGGCTATTACAACAAGAATTTTGACAATAAAGAACAAAGTGTTTGCTTGTATGTATTTGCTTGTGTTGTTGTGTTGTTGTTCTTGTTGCTTCAAATCTTCCTCTATTTATAGAAGAGGTCTTGGATTGATTTCCAAACATAGGCTCCTTCTTGGAGTTTGATTTCTACAAAAAATGCAATTAAAATCAAGATTATAGCTGTTAGAAATCAACCCCCCTAAAATGAGGAAAAGTTGTATGTTGTCAACGGATAGATTTTGCTGATAAACATATAGGGCGACCGGTCGAATAGAAAGAAGCGTTTGAAAGAAATCGCACAAAATTACTCAGGGTGACCGGTCGACATAGGGTCCGACCGGTCGAACCTTCCTTGGATCGGTCCGCCTCTTCAAAATGCAATACGAGTTCACAAGTTACAAGCCAACTCGCATAACAAATCGACCCTTAGGTCCACTGTCGACTCCTTAAAAATTTCGACCGTCTCATTTCGGTTTCAAAATCAACTTCGACACGGGTTGCCTATAGGGCAATCGGTCGAACCCGAGACAGACGTGTAGTCCAATTTTTATTGAAAATAAACTTCAAGAAATACTACGAAAAATTAGTAAAAATATTTAAATCGTTTGGGAGTATTTGGACAACATTTAGAAACATTTAGGTGCATGCATGTACATTTTATGCTTTATTTGATGAATTATTGAATGAGATGTATATGCATGTTTATGATTCTTGATAGCCATGTTTTATTTGACTTATAACATTGGTGGACTTAAAATTGATTAAAATTGAATTTTTAGACTTAAAATGCAAAAATGGCAAATTGGTGGACTTAATTGCAAGAAAATAAAACTTAAGGGTCCCCTCTGTAATTTTTAAATTTTGGGACTGTACTCAAGTTCGAAAAGGATATTTGGAAAATTTAATAAAGTTTTAAGAATTTAGAGATAAATAAAATCAACCCTTAAAATCCCAAGGACTTAATTGTAAAATTTTAGAAGTTTAAGGGCTAATTTGAAAATTTCGAAACTGTTCCAGCTCCACTTTTTAAAATTTGAAATTTTAACTTTTAAAGGACTGGAAATAACATATTTGAAAGTTATTCCAAAAATCCAAGTGTTTCGAGATTGGAAAGTGATTTTATAAAAATTGAGGGACCAAATTGTAAAAAACTAAAGTTGAGGACCAAATTGAAATATCCAGGACTTATACAGTCCATGTACCTGGAAATAAACTTTTAATTATAACTTTATGATATTTTGAACCCAAATTTCAAATTTCATAATAATCGGACTCCTAAAAGCCTTAAAGGCAATTATCTAAAAATAGGACAAAAAATGAGATTTTCAAAAGTTAAGGGACTTATATGTATTTCTTTTTAAAACTGCTTTAGTCCCAATATCCCAGTGACCTTAGTGATATTTTTCAATTTGAATCACATTAAAATCCCTTCCGGTTTGTGAGATCCAATTATTTTAAACTCGGGGCCCGAAATGATAATTTTAATAAATTTAGGGCCAATATGAGAATTTTATAAAAACTCGACCCCAAAACTTTAAAACCTGAATCTCTGAACAATTTAGAGTATTTATGAACTGACCTTATAATTTTTCGAGATCGAGACAAAAGCTTATTCAACTTTTAACCCCAAAAGTATTAGTTTTTGCAAAACGGGGCTAATTGTAAATTTTTCTTTAAACAAGGACCTAACTCAAATTATTTTCTTTTAAGATCAGCCCTTGAACCTCTGACTTATAATAATTATTTAAAATATTTTATTTTCTTAAAAATCCCTTGACTTATCGGATCGTCTTGACCGATTACGCGATCGTGGGCGACTTCCTCGTATCTTCCGGTTCCGAATCTATGACACGACTTATGTCCCACCTAATTCTTCAAGACATCGAAGATTACTTATCCTCTCGGTAATTATCTTCACCCAAATTACTCCACCAACGCTAATAATCGCACACGCGATTTGAAAACTTTCCCCGAATCGTTTCGAATCAATATACTGATCGTCTGGTTGACATCTTGTACTTGTAATTATTTCTGCCTGAGTCAATTTGGTATGTCGAGCTCACAAATCAGAATGGATACGTCGGGGATGGAACAAGCAGCTGGCTCATGTTATTCCACTCTCCGCCCCATCGTCCTAATCCATGCAAATCGAGGGACGGAGTTTGTCAAGGAAGCGGTCGTAGTATTTGAGGTATAATCATGATTATGACAATCCAGGCCTAGCTAGCTCTCATGGATTTGTCTTTGCCTATGGAGCGATAAGGTGACAGTCTTGGACCATCTTGCTCGGGGAGTTATAAGGAAGAACAAAGGAATCATTTTCCTGATCCACACGATTTTGGAGTTACTCGGACTCATTTGGTTGGCGCTACAAACCGTAAAATCGCTACTTGTATTGCATTGGTTGGCGCTACAAATCGCACGCAACCACTACTTGTCTTGCATGGGTTGGCGTTACATTTCCGTGCGCAACCCTACATGTTTTGCTTGAATCACATAGTGTTTGTATGATCATGAACTCTTTCATAAATCGTATAAGTATATTATTTTAAGTATATATCATGTCGCTTGAACTGTGTGTGAAACACGCATCATGACTCACGTATTTTTCATACAACAGATTTTCTTGCATTGTATATATCGCCACACCCGCACACGTTCACCCCATCCATCGAGAATTTTTGTCTCATCCCTCCTATTTTTCTAATGGCCGGATGAAGATTACGTTGACGACGCCCGATCAAGCTCTGAGAGTGATCTCTCCGTGTTTCGCCTTTGGATTTGTTTCCTTATATTATTTGTTGTTGTTAGACTATTTCATTTTACCTTTCTTATATTAAGATGTAACTTAAGGGCGTAGGACCCTTGACACTTAAGTTTGTAATTCGTTATGTACTTTGGATTTTTTCCTGATCCAGTAAATTAATTCAAGATTATCATTGACTCGTAAGCTATGTTTGGATGTATGTTGGGATGTATTTTGTAATCCGTACCCATACCGTAGTTTATTTCATTTGCTTTAGACTCTTTTTCATTTGGGGTTATGTTATTATTTATCCGGATCGTTTGGTTTACTTGCGTTTAAGTTGTGGATCATCGCCCCATCCCCGTCCAAATGGGGGCATGACACACACGAATGAGGGCAAAACCTAAAAAATTCAGTTGCCAAATCCGTTTTGCAAGAAATATTAACAAACATTCTTGCCTTGCGAAAATCAATGCAAGAATTTATTTTTCTCAAAAAAACTTAGAAATGCCATAACTCCTTCGTTTGAAATCCGTTTCATATGCATAATATATAAAATAAACGTATTTTTGAGACATACAATTTGACACAAATATTACATATATAAAAATAAAAATCATGATTCAAAATTTTTAAATAATAAATCAAATCCTATATATCAATAAATTTACACACGTCAAATAGGGATACCACTATTAGCAAATATGGGTCAAAACATAAATAATATATTTGCACATATAGAGTGGATCTAGTATACCTATTTGCAAATAAACTATTGATCTACATATGCATGGTTAAGTCCGTCTACAAATTTAATTTTGATCTTGGATTAAGCCCATTTTTGATTGAACCACAAACCAAAAAACGCATAAATGTGCATCAATTGAACCACGAGCAAGATCACAAACTTTCGTTCTTGTTGGTGTAAATACCACTACTTATACCTAGAGTTATTTACATTGTTGTGCATACCTTAAACCCTAGGATACCTTTGATGATGCTCCAAGAAAGAACGTGAGAGAAAATTGTAGGAGAGAGATTTATGATATTCCATAGAGTCCGAAGAGAGATAATAATCTCTACTTCTTATAATATATGGAGAAAATATAATATAATATATCTCAATCCCTATTATAATTGGATCTTTACATATTAGATGCAATCCCAAAATGCATGCTAATCAATTATGATCCGCAATATCTTTCCTAACATAAAAGATATGGATGTAATCTCCAATAGTTGGCAATGTATTCTCTAATAAAATGATACCTCGTATCGATATGCTTGCTTTGATCATGGAACACCGGGTTCTTGAAAAGTTCTTGTCTTTCCTTATTGTCAATGCAAATTTATGTAGCTTCTACTTGAGATAAGTGAAGCTCCTTCAACAATTTTCTTAGGGGAAATTGTCTTTTCCTAGGTGCCGCGGGAAATTGTCTTTTGCTGAAGGTCGCACGGGCCGTGCGCATCACGCACGACCAGCCCGTGCGTCACACAAACGTCCGAATTTGCTTGACAGGGTCTTCATAAGGGTTGTAGCCCTCTCTCTTAGCTTTCGTAGCCACTTGAATCAGCTCAATATCAATTTTCTAGAGAGAGTTATGGCCACATTACTAAACCCTACCAGTGCTGGAAATTCCAGACGCGTTTGGACGTTCCTTGAGATAAATCCCCTCGTTGTTTGATCATCCATGCTTCTTTTGACACACGAATCATTACTATGAATCTAGACTCAATATAATTGGCTTCCAATTGGTGTAATCGCTCGATTCTTGATGCTTCTAAGTCGCAATGCTCGTATTTGTCACAAAATCACTCCAAATATCATTAAATTCCTACAAAACGAGCAAAGCGCAATACCATTTCCACAAAGAGCGAATATATACCATTTCATATGAGTTATTGCATGTTTATAAACAATTATAGCCATAAATATGCCCTAAAATACATGCAAAACTCACACTAAACAGACCCCCAAACTTAAACTGTTGATAGTCCCGGTCAACACTTTATAAAAAAGACAAAACACAAATGGGAGTAATGAAAAGTAAATCAAGAATAACGCATCACAATTCATGTCATTTATCCATAGACGTCAAGCAACAAATCAACCAAGCTTCAAATATCTAACACAGAGCACATGTCAATTAAAACCATGACAAATACTTCAAATCACGCCTCTCATGGATCAAGTGTATACTCTCATGTCTAGAATAATAAGGGACGTGTATTCCCTCAAATCATATCAATGTTGAAGAATTACCATAGGCTTTCAAATCGTCTCACATCTCCGCCACTCGATTGTATGCAATTCATAAATCAGAAAGGACTTTGCTTTTGGTTGTAATGAAGGCTCTTTGGTTAAGGTAAGGAAATATGGAGAAAGTGACTCAAACTCAGCGTATAGACCGTAAGCACATCATTTTCTCAGTCAACTATACTCATTCAAACAAACATGCTCCCCCAATCACCTTTTGTTCATATCACACCTCTCTTTTCCCCTTTGTTCATACAATTCACTTTCTTTCGCCTTACATCATACTTCTCAGCCTACATGTTCATTTACAACTAACTCACTTATGCAGTCTTTTTTTTTCATGTTTTTTTTTTCGACTCTTTTGTGAGTATATCCTCCTTTTTCCTCATTTTCTTCTTTTATCCCCATATCCAACATGCACACCATTATCTAAATTCTCGATATCTTCCTATTCAACCTTTATTCAATCCCCTTACTCAATGCTATACGCTCAAGCTTAGGGTAACAGATATATCAAGTTAAGGCATGAAATGTGGCTACCAAAAAAATCAGGCAATAGGCTCAAATTTGCTAACTAGGGAAATTAAATATCATTAGGTAGGCAAAAGGCTTGAAGGGCTTAACAAAAATGGCCTAAAATCATTTTCATAAATTGCATACAACAGTGACTTCAACAGAGCTACCAGAGCAAGTTCTAGAATTCATATCAACATGAATGACACACTCAATCAACAAATAAGACTGCATTTAATGAAAGCGAGAAAGGTAGCTCACATGCTTGCAATTGCGTAATTCAAAGCATATCAACCATGATTTCAGTATTCACATGCTCCATATCATCTATTCTCAACCCGATCAACTCACACTCAACACCCAATTCAAAACAACACAAACTGTTCAGCGAATGCTCCCAAGATCACAACAAGCACACAATAGCGGTCAAGTCACTCCCTAAAAACCTAAGAAAGCAGTAAACGTGCTAAAATCATAAATAAGCATCTAATGCAATGCAACTTATATGCTCTAAATGCAACTATATGAATGCAAATTGTTTTTTTTCTTTTTGCCACACCCTTCAATCAAAATAACTACCTCTCCCCCCAAACTTGAATGGAATTATATCGCATAGAAGAGAAGATAGAATTTCAAAGAAAAGTGTGGATTGGGAATGTATACCTGAATTCGCGACCTAATAATGCTTTAGCGAACTAACGCACGGGTCGTGCGTGTGCGCACAGGCCGTCCGTGCGTCCCTGCGACAGCCTTTTTTTCAATTTTTTATTTTAAAGAAAAGCAAATAAATCCTAACTAATAAAGGGAAAAACGAAAATTAATACAACAAACCATTAGGTTGCCTCCCAACAAGCGCTTCATTTAACGTCTATAGCTTGACGCATGTAACTCTCATGAATCATGCCTCCTTTGAATGCATATATTAGCCGCTTTTGGTCATGGTCAAGTGCCAAATTTTCATTGTTTGCACCTAATATTGCATAGTTTGTAAGTCCAAGCGGCTACGATAATCTAGAGGGGGGGTGAATAGATTATCTCCATCTTTTCGATTTCGCCCTCTTTTTCGAACCAAATGCTCAAACACAATAATAAAGGTGCGGAATGTAAACAACACACGCCGATTTATAGAGGTTCAACCCACCTAGGGCCTAATCCTCTACCACCCCAAGATATCCGGATGGATTTCAAAAAGAAAAAGATTTTATTAATTTACCACAAATTAATACAACACCAACTTACAACAACACCTTGAAGAGCACCACACTCTTCTTCAACACCACATTTGAGATTACCACAATCTCACTTGAAGATTACCACAATCTCCAATCGGCACCTTGTGAAGATTACCACAATCTTCAACCTTGAAGAATACCAAATTCTTCAACACCTCAACAAGAAGATTACCACAATCTTCTTACACATAACACCTAGATCACCCAAGTGTGTTCTTACCACAAGAACACTCACAAGGATATCTTGTGTTGAATGATTACCCAAATTCAAGATTACAACTCGATAATTGATAATACAATAGAGTGCAAATGTAATCAAGAAAATCCTAGACCTCAAGAATGTGAAAGTGAATAGCTAGGCAAATTACAACAAGAAATAAGACAATGTAAGAACAAGTGTATTCTTGAGTGTATCTTGTTGTGTTGTAGTTTTCTCTCATGTTATGTTGCTTCAATTCTTCCTCTATTTATAGAAGATGTCTTGTACATGATAGGCTCCTCTTGGGGACATGAATTCTGTAAAAATTGCAAGACAATTGAAGAAAAGAGTCATTAGAAATCAATCCCACAATTTAGGAAAAGTTGTCTGTCCGCACAACAACGGTTAGAATTTTGTCATCAAACTTTAGGGCGACCGTCGCGCACAAATAGACGTTTGAAAATGAGAAAACACATTTACACAGGGCGACCGGCGACGGGGTTCGACCGTCAACCCCATCTTGGGCCGAGCAAGACCAAAAATGAGTCCAGAAGCTCTATTTCTAAATTGCTCCCGAGGCACTGCGACCCGACCGACCGGCCGACCACCACCGGTCGACGCCTTGATCGACCACACGGTCTACCACCCTATTGACCGGTCAACCAGCTTTTTTTTAGCAAATAGCTTATTCACTGTTTTTCACAACTTTTAGGTATGGGATGCCCTATAGGGTGACCAATTGGCCTCAAAACAAAAGTGTTGTCCAATTTTATATCGAAAATAAACTTCAAGAAATACTCCGAAAAATAGTAAAAATATTTTAGACCGATCGGGAGTATTAGGACAACATTTTAGAAACATTGTTTTGGTGTAAAAATACATTAACACAAAATCATCAAAAGTGTTGTCCAATTTATATTGAAAATAAACTTGAAGAAATACTCCGGAAAATATTAAAACCATTTTAAATCATTTAGGAGTATTTGGACAACCTTTAAAAACATTGTTTTGGTATAAAAACAAAATCATCAAAATTATGATAAAACCATTTATCAAACAATCTCCCCCTTTTTATCCCGAGAAAGGGTTATTTTCAGTTTTAGTACCTCAATTATACCTAGTTTTCAGTTTTGATCCCAAGGTTTCAGTTTAATCAGTTTTAGTACCCAATGTTTTGAGTTTTAATCAATTCGGATACCTGCCGTTAAATAACTGTTAAAACTGACCGGTTGACTTGTTGTAGAAGGTTTTCCAAACTTTCGAATGTATCATTTTTGGTACCCTATGTTTACTGGTTTATCAAATTTGGTCCCTAGATATTTCAATTTTTATTCAAAGGACCTGATCTTTTCAGTACTCCAATTCTTTAACTTTGGGCAACGAAAATGGTATCAGAGCCTAGGTTTATTAAGAACTTTTAGTTAAATTTATTATATTTATGTAATTAACAATTGATGAGGAGAAATTACTCCGAGATTATGGATCCAGACCGATGTCCGAGATGTACCCCTTACAGGACATATCGTCAAATATTGATGATGTATGCACAAGAACACCTTGACTGGTTTCATATCGGGAATACCAACATGAAGAAAAGGAAGCGGCAGAGCCGACGGGGAAACCTTAAGGCAATGCAAAATGCGAAATGCGAGAATATTATAAGCGATTCGGATGCTTAACTGCACCTATATGTTCACTTGATGAACCTTCAAGAAACGGTTCATGAAAATTCTCATCGAAACAATGATTCCCGATGGAGTACCAGAGTGGAACGAGATACTTCCCAGGCATCTAAGATCTCCGAAGATCTTAGAGAAATCCGTAAGACGGTGCGACTTATGGCAACCGCCATATTCATTTACCAAGACAAGTTCATCGATCCGAACTGGATGGAAACGATGGTGAAATATCGAAGAAACTCTTGAACTCCTTCATGATATTGAAACGAGTCAAGAACCTGGAGGATGGCCAAGTTCATCCGGGAAGGAAACGTATTGATTTTGGGACGGTACCCTATTTACACCAAAAGGGGAAACCAACCAAGTCATACGAAAAATGACGGATGAGGAAAAGCTCATTGCTCTAATCAAAGGAAAATCCATCAAAAATTAAAAAAGATGGATATTGAAAAGATGAATCTTAAAGATCTACATGACCTGGCGGAGTAATCCTTCATGGATTAGGTATTGTAGATTTAAAGATGAACGGAGGAATCGCTTTGGTTACCTATGACCCACAAGGTAGACCAATTCCTCCACCACCGCCACCAGCTTAATCCTAACGTCGAAGAAAGCACGGGTTCACATCATGGAGCTCGGCGAGAGGATGCCACATGTCGGGGATTTTACGACCGGGAGTGATCCACTTTCGTGGGACGGAGGTCGAAACCCTCTTGCGGGAACTGCACAACCTACCGGAAGGCCGAATGTTTATCGACGCCTTATGAAGATCGCACCTCGACCCAATACATCCGTATGGGTTGATGTTAAACCGACATCCTGATTTTAAAAAAGAGAAAGTTCTCATTGATGAATGGGCTTCACTATAAGAATTTCAAAGCAGAACCCTCGATCTTACAAAGGATTCATTCATTTTACTCCTTGAAATGAGTCTTGAAGGATCGGTGAAGATTGCTCGGGATATGACCGATGCTAGTACGAAAAGTTCGGTCACATCGGGGGAATCACTTAAAGGAATTGTCGATGGTATGGCAAAACTATTCAAAATCCAATTCATCGGCACGGGTTATTTCGAGGATTAGAGGATGAAAAAAGAAAGAAATATAAACAAGCCCTCTATAGCCTTGAAGTCTTTGGATATTTGTCATATTGACGAATATATCAAGTTGTTCACCGAATACCTGGAAATCCAAGATTGAAGAAAAGAAGCCGCACCTATTCTTTGCCAAGATCCCGAGTCCCCTGGAGAGAAATGCTTATCGGGGAATACAAGGGTGGAGCTCAAGAGAAACGTGGCGAAAAATGTCTTTCCTAAAGGCCAAGTTATCCAATGGTGCTATCAAGCGCTCTCGCACAGAATTACAAGAGATTAAGAGGAATTAACAAAGCGGTTCCTCTATGTTGCGTGGATAATGATATCCCAACGATTGTGGGAGGTCAACTAAGGCGGCACAAGAAGAAGAAAGAGAGAAGCCATCCATACCGCCGAGGAAGCAACAACAACAAAGAAGCGGGTCTTCATGGAGACCTAGAAGGTTCTCGTCAAAACAAAAAGCCCGGTTATAAATCGGACAAAGACCAAAGACCAAGCAGAGTAGAGCCTCATCATCAGGTTCTAATCAAGCAAGCAATGAAAATCCAGGAGAAGAACTTTCAGGCGTGCTCACACTAGAGCTAATGAAAGTTTCAAAGATCAGTAATTGGCCGGACATGCGAGCAAGAGGGCATATCTCAATGGATTGCCCAGACAATCAAAAACGAGGAGTCGATTTCGAGGCCACACGAAAATGGAAGAAGTCATCTATTATCGTGGATTTAATACATGTGTATCAATTCGAGGATATTCCCTCGGATGAAAGCATCTATGAAGAAGAGATCTATTCTCGATGATGGAAGTGACTCCGGCTCGATCGAGTGAAGAAGAAATTCTTCAAAGACAGATCGGGGAGGATATGTCGATTCCTCTCTCACACGACGGTTTCTCATAAAACTCTTATGAGAATCATGAAGGAAGATCCAAAGCTTCAAGTCTATGATGGATTTACAATTGGAGCTATGGAAAAAGCATTGGATAAAATTGGGTTTCAGAAATGTTAAAAACACCAAATTATCCACAGGGTAACAACCGGAGAATTTGCTATTCCGATGGAGTTTACCAAGAACCTGATCGAGATGCAGTTGGTCCCTATTAGAGAAATACAAGAGATCAAAAGCAAAGTTAAAAGAGAAGTTGCAAATACACTCTCATGGATTCGTATCGGAGCCATAAGAGTAATTATTAAAGCAACATTCAAAGAAGGAATAGATTCGCCTCTTAATCTTGATGTCTTTGACAAGCGAATCTCGCATCTCAAGGATTCATGCCTTGGAGCGGTTACAGGAAATTTGTATGCAGGGAAATTGGCATTTAATGTCTATCCTAGAATTGCATACAATTTGGGAGATCGAGACTTCAGTAGAGTCCTAACCCTTCATCAAGATTTCAAAAGAGTCGATTTGATGAAAGAAGGAAATAGGCCTTACTCGATCACATACAAGATTTCCTATGCTCTCTCGAATACCCATCATTCCGAAGTATTCTTGAGAAAGGAATTTATTGAAGTCCCAAGAATCTTTGAGGACTTTGCCAGGGTGGTGTTACCGGAAATCATTGAATCTCCAACTATTAAGGAGATTGATATGATAATTCAAGATCAACCGACTTCAACAAAAGTCGAGTCTCGAGTTGAGCCTAGAAGGATGTCTTTCCAAAGAAGACGAGAATGGTGAGTAGCAAATGGTTGGGAAGAAAGGAGACCAAGTGCGATTCGGCGCATCCCCGATGTTTTTAAAACAAAAGGAGAGCCGAAATGTCCGAGAAGGATGGCGAGAGGTTGATGTAATATTCGACATCACTCAAAAGGATAACATTTTTCCTTGTGATGTTTTATATTATCTCCAACAACCAATCGTTGGAAGGTATCAAGGAAGCCTCAAGATAGGAGAAATTGAGCTTACTATCACAGAGTTGCGGGAAAGGTCCTGAAACAATTAATACCGGGAATTGAATTTCTTGAGAACATAAACCTTGGGAAAGATTACAAGACGGAATGGAGTTCACGTGGCTAATAAAAGATATAGAATCGTATGACCACTAGTCCATTCTCCATATACATTTCTATTGGAATGTTATATGCTTGAATACAAGGCCGAGTATTTCCGCCTATATTGATTCAGTGCGGAATATGTACTGCAAAGCGGATGTTTTTCCTAAAGAAATTGGAGAAGATTTACCAGCCATTGCGGGAAGAGATTTCTCTAAAAGGATTCTTATCCTTAACAGGAATTAAACAAGCGAAATAATGATCGGAGGAGCGGGCGGACTACCCGTGGTACAAAGTAAAGACGCCACCAATCTATTTCCATGATACAAAAAGTGCGAGATATTTTGCCGGGAACAATTTCCTACAAACATTCAAGTGGTTCACACAAGAGAACGAGACGAGAAGACTTATTTTCACAACCTTATGTGATCATAAGATAATTGTCCAGAGATCATGGAAGCATTTTACCGAAAAATGCCCATTAATTTTCGCAGAAAAGCGTGGTGATGAAGCCAAACTTCGCAATCCAAAAATGGCGGATCGAAGGAAATTTGGTGAAGCTTTATTATCCTATAGACAATTTGGTTCCATCCGGATGGATCGAGAAGATATGGGATAATAACTTGTATTCATTCGTACAAGGAGAAGAACGAGTCACTCGTGCCATTGCGACTATGGATGAGTCTAATGGAGAATCCACAGAGTGATGTAACCATAGAGGAACAAATATCACTCGAGGATATCAGAAGAAGATCCAAAGGAATTACAATGAAGATCCTTTGGCTTGGTGGGATAAGAACGAGCTTAAAGCTTCCTTAAAGGTTAAACTGGAAAGGAGTACGAGTTCGTAAGATTCAAACCAATCCTTATGAACCAGGAAGATCGTAAGGATATGCAAAAGATACTTAAGGAACATCTTGACCTTAAGTTAATTTCACCAGGAGTTTCTCCATACAAGATCCGGTTTCTTAGTCGAAACCATGGAGAAATCAAAAGAGGAAAGCCAAGACTTGTTATTAATTACAAAGGGATTAATAACATTTTGGAGTTCGACGGATACTATATCCCAAGCAGAGAACATCCGGTTAATCGTATCAAAGGTGCCAAGATATTCTCAAAGTTCGATTGCAAAGTCCGGATTCTACCGATTAAGATGGAGGAAGAAAGTAAGAAGTTTACTGACTTTCTCTACACCACAGGGACACTATATTTGGAACGTGATGCCTATGGGATTACCTAACGCACCCCAGATATATCAAAGAAAGATGGATAATCTCTTCAAAGATTATTTCAGTTTTATGTTTGTATATATTGATGACATTCTTATCGCATCAAAAAACATGAAGGAGCATCTCAAACATTTGGAAATATTTTCAGATGTTTGTCACAAAGAAGGATTAGTGCTTTCAGAAAAGAAGGCGGTAATTGCGACAAGACAGATTGAATTCCTCGGAATTGAAATCGATGAATCTGGAATTATTCTACAGAATCATATTGTGGAAAAAATACAGGGATTTCCAGATACACTGGAAGATAAGAAGCATCTTCAGAGTTTTCTTGGAGTTGTTAATTTTGCCGGGATGTTCATTAACAATCTGGCATATTACAGGAAGGTGTTTAGCCCATTGCTTAAAAAAGATGCAGTATTCAAATGGGAAGATGAACATCAAGTAGGAATTAAGAAACTAAAAGAAGTTTGTAAAAAGCTTCCAAAGCTTGTGATTCCCCAAGACGAGGACGAATTGGTTCTGTACACAGATGCCAGTGATGATTGGTGGGCAGCAGTTCTTACGAAAGTCACACCAAACGAGAAAGTTCCATGTAGATACTGCAGTGGTTTATTCACCCCTAGTGAAGCAACTCGGTGGCATATTAACGAGAAAGAATTATTTGCAATCGTAAAGGCTTTTAAAAATGGCCTCTATTTTTACTTGGCTAAAAAGTTTACTTTAAAAATTGATAATTCAAGTGTCGAGGCTTTTCTCGAAAAACAAAATTGAATCAAAACCGAGAAAAGGCTCGATTACTTAGATGGCAAGTTGAATGTCAATATTATGATTATGATATTGTCATTATAAAATCTCATGAAAATATTCTTGCAGATTTCTTGACACGAGATGGAAGGACGCGCGTTCGACGAGGTCCTTAAACGAGTAAGAAATCTCAGGAAAACCTAGAGAGTCTAGAACGAGATTTTGGGACGTTATGTCTCAATACGAGTTCTTTGGACGACTTCAACAGCTGACCAAATCCGTTTCTAGTCAAATACGAGCATGCCGATTCGCTCAAGGACAATTGTTCTTAGCGCTGCAAAGAGCCTCTCTTCCAGCCGCATCTCCTACGGTGCAAAAAGGGCCGAGAGAGTACGGGGCTCTAACCCGGAGGTTATGGATTCAAGTACCATAATCACAAGTGTTGCGGTGATGCATCCCCCGAGGGTGTACAAATCAGAATCGAATGTTGAAGCTCCAGTGTCACAACCCGAGTCTTCAAGTCAACCCAAAGACCTCTAGGGTAAAAGAGGGAGAGTTGAATCTTAGCCCACGAGACAGGCAAATCTAAGGTTCAAACTCGACGAGAATAAGATTTCTCCTATGCAGGTATATCGGCAAATGGGAGAAACTAGTTACAAGACAAGGTATTAACCCGGAGAAAACAATGGTTGATATCTCGGAAAGTATCCCGAGTTTGGATGAAACCAGGAAGTCATCCAAATGAAGTACGAATGGTATACTTTTGGAGCTTTAGCTTCAATCTATACCGTGTCACTAGGATTCCCGTAAATTTCAAAATTACCGAAATGGATTGGGAAAGCGCTTTACGAGACTTGGGCCAATAATCCACACTTGGCCGTAGGAGATATTTTGGAATTGTATTTTATCGGTCAGCTCTGAACCAAAGAAAGGCTTTAATGAAGCTTTTCATTTCATCAAGCTAAGAAGATCGGATGGAAATGCTTTAAAATATATTAAGCGGCTTCACCCTAAGAAGGTCCATGATATAGTAGGAGCATTTTCTCAAGACGAAGCTTCTACCGATTTGCATGGGGTCTTTGGGTTTGTCTAATCAAAATGGACAAAGTCAAATATCCATTCAAGTTCTTCCGAATCGGCGAATGGATCTTTCCTTTTGAATTCGATGACTGGATCAACCACGGGGTTTGCGTAAGAACTCTTCGAGACCAAAAGAAGAATTCTTCTGGAAAACAAGATTCCTGGCAAGCAAAGAAACTTACCGAAATTCTCGTAACATGGCGCATGTTGGCCGTTGGGTCGACCGGATCCACAAGCATGCCCCGAACAAAGGAACCCGAGTTTGGGAAAGGATTCCGACCCAAACCCGACCGACAAGATCATGCACCGAAAGGATAAGGGCCCACTCACAAGACGCGTTATCCTCGAGGACCACGTAAACCAAATTTTTGAAAGATTCCCCCGACAAACATCACATGGGCTGAGTCACGCGGGAGAAAAAGAAAACCAGCTGGCGAGGCAATAATGTGGGATATGACGTAAGCAGTGACGTCATATATATCAGCAAGATTTGAAGTCCGCCTTTGAAGTCCGAACTTACCTCTATAAAATGCAGGATTTGAAGGAAGCTGAGGAGTTCGAACATTTCCCTTAGTTTTCTTACAATAAAATCTGAGTGAAAATTTGTAATAAGTTTGAGTGTTTAGTTTTTAAATTTATGTATTTTCGAGTGCAAGCCTCAATAATGAGAGGCTAAACAAGTTTTCTCCTCCCAAAAGGAGATTACTAATGTAATAAATTTTTCTTTAAGTTCTTAATAAAATAAAGGCTTTTGTTCAACATGTGTTCATAGTGTTCTATTGATCTATCCCTTTGAAGAAATACTTTTACGCCTGGAGTAGGAAACGAACCAAGGTTGTCTTTGAGCAAGTCTTTGAAGGGGTCGGATAACTTGCATCATCTTCCCGAGGTGAGGTTGAACAGTGAGAGGAGCCGTTTGTCAAACGATCCTGGGGCGATAATTTTCCGATCGTGGCGTTGCGAACCACTTAACCCGCAAAGTGTTTCGGTCAAAAGAGGTATGAATTTTAAGGGATCTATTAATTTTACGGAAGCATGTTGGGCTCGATATGGTCGTAATGGACTATTTCCATTATTGTAGCTGAAGTAAAGTATGGGTACTGGAAGAGATTATTCATAAAACATTAGGTACTGAAATTGAAAGGTTGTTCTAAGAAGGAAACCTGCTATAACAGGTTAAACTATTAGAGTTAACAGAGAGTTAACGGAAAGGTACCAAATATGATTAATTTTGTGAACATTAGGTACCAATCTTGATTAGGTTGAAAACAGGGGTATCAAAAGTGAAATTAAGGTATAGATTGGGTATGAAAAATGAAATTATCCCCTCGAGAAATGAGAACATTTTAAAGCTTTGGATACACAAGTCATACGAAGAAGTGCCTTTCAAATATTTGAAAATTTCTTTTAACGGCACTTTAATGAGATTCGTTGGGATAGTTTTTGAAGTCGAGCATATAGACATAAGGCATATGGAATGACGAGTCTATAGAAATAATACAAGAAAACATACCTCGAATTTGTTTGTCAATCGATATGTCTTTCTCAACCTTTGTTAATCTCTACATTGGTAGGCATAGAGGTTGAGTTGGTTCTTCTTTCTTCAATGCTTAACTCCTTCAAGAGTTCTTTTGAAATATAACCGTTTTCTTGGCATTGAGTAATTTGAATTCCAATGATCAAATTTGAGCTTCCCTCATCATGATCTTCTTAGGTTCACCTTGCATTGACTTGGAAAAAATATCTTGCACAAATATTTATTAGTAGCACCATAAATATTATCATCATAAATTTGCACAAGTAAACAACCTTGCCCTTTTTCAAAACAAGAAGTGTACTATCAACTTTACCTTTTGTAAAATCATTTTGCAAAAATAGCTAAGTCTATCAACCGTATGCCTTTTATAAAAATCATTTGGCCTAGAAAAATTTTAAACCCCGGAGGTTGTTTTACATAGACTTCTTCTTGAATAAAACCATTGAGAAAATTGGATTTAACATCCATTTGGTAAAGCTTGAAATTTTCTTAAAACAAGAATGGGCAAGTAAAATGCAAATAACTTCTAAAAGAGCTATGAGTGCAAATATTACATCAAAATCATTACCTTCTTCTTGAAAATACCTTCGAGCTACTAACCTTGCCTTAGTTCGACCAATGTTGCCTTAGTCATCGAGTTTGTTACGGAATACCCTTTTTGTCTTCTTCATTACTATCATCATAGGGCATCCAATTGATCTAAGGTGTTCATAATAGAACATTTACATCCAAATATTTTGAGGTAACTAATATTTGGAGTACTTCATTTCCTATCTACACAACTTAACAAACTCATTAACGGCATCGCTTATATAAGCAAGAAAAAAATAGCCCAAGTGTAAAAACATGCCTCAATCATCAATCACAAAATATCTTGCAAAAGAGCATAGTAGGAATAGACACTATATATATATATATATAGACCATGAAGCAAGAAACACATACTATGCATTTAGTAGATCATCAAGAGTCTAATAAATCATGCAAGTTCAAATAAGCTTAAGAAAGCTACAAAAGGTCTCTTTTTGAAATTTGAAAATCCGATAGCATATAGTTGAGACCTCATTTAAAAGAAGTATTTGAACAAGAGTAGACAAAGCAAATATGTGCAATCAAATATCGAATAGTGCCTTTCAAAAAATCTAAAAATCCTCTTAATGGCACTTGTATGAAATACTATGAAAAACAAGCACATAGGCGCATGGCAATACATATATCGAGTCTATAAGAGTAAGAAAAACACAAGTAAACGTACCTCGATAATTAATGCCTTTCTTGACAAATAATGACGTAAATGGCCATATGTGAAAATATATAGATCCTACAGAATTCTTAAAACAAATCTAGCACAAATCATAATGATAAAAGTGTAGGCTAAAAGATATCACAAGTAAGGTCATGCCATAAAAATCCATAAGAGATGATAACAGACTTTAGTCTACAAAAGTGCACAAGAGTTTTAAAAACATCATATAAGGTCTTCTTTTTCAAAAATATTTTAAAAGCACAAATATATATTGAAGACCTTAATAAAAAAATAAATACTTGAAAACTCATTTTGCACTTAATACACAAATAAGAGCATGCATAATAACAAAATAAAATGCATATTTAACTAGGGAGATACGGGTTACCAATTACGCCATTTCCATGGGTTGTGCCGTTCCCATTTTTGATGGTATCTTCCCTTTTGAAAATCTTCTTGTTGATGATAGTTTCTCCAATTGCTCCATTTCCAAGCATTGTGGTCTTCCCATTTTTGAAAGTGTCTTTGTCTTGGAAAATCATCTTGTTGATGATGTTTTTGCCATTTCCAAGGATTGTGTTCTTCCCATTTTTGATTATATCCTCTTCTTGGAAATTGGCTTTGTCGAAAATAGTTTCTCCTTCTTTGATCAAATGAAACGGTCATTTGATGTCTTTTTGGCGAAATAAATTTTCTTCGATCATTATTTCACGGTACCTAATATGACATTGTTTTGTGGTACCCTCATGTGTTTGGGTCCTTTGGGATTAGTCTTGAGACTTTTAGGTCTCCAACAATAATTAGAGCTATTTCTAGCCCGACAAGTATATACCGTATGACCCTTTTTACCGCAATAAAAGCATGTAATAATTCTAGGAGCATAATGACCAACGTGCTTAGAGACTTGATTCTTTTTCATCTGATTGACACCCTTAGGCTTATGATCAAGTTCTAGTTTTGAATTATCACAACAATCAACAATATTGGTCATTTTATCGGCACTCAAGTTGGATTTAGATAAATCATTTTTCAAGCAATTTATATCCTCAACAAGAGTACAATTTTCTTTCTCAAGGTTTCTAACCTTGTCAAGAGTGATGGTGTGAGCACATGATAGTGATTCATAGGAAGTAAATAAACTATCCTTATCATTTTTTAAAACAATGAATTCCTTTTTCAAATATTTGTATTTAACAAGTAAGTTTTGGAATTCATCTTGTAGTTCATCAAAATCATTTTGCAAATCACTATAATCATTATCATAGGAAGTAGAGGGTTTAGAACTTACCTCGTTTTCTTCTTTGATGCCTATGAGGCATTGTTCAACTTCTTCATCATGGGAGGTTGCAGAAGGCTCATCCCATGTTGTTGGATTTGATGTTATATCCATTTGTGAAGTAGATGCTTTTGAGTTGCTCCTTTCATTTGCATACACTTCATAGATGGCTTTTAATTTTTTCCATACTTCATGTGCCGATCGAATATCTACAACATGATCAAATTCCAAAGTAGTAAGTGAACAATACAAAATACTAAGAGCTTTACCATTTAAGGAGATGATTTTCTTCTCTTCATCATTGAGCTCTTTTGAAGCCTTTAGAGGTGTGTGGTGTATTCTTCGTTGGAATGGATTCTCCATTTATGACGGTGTTCCAAATATCAAACCCGCAACCTTGTAAATAGCATTCCATTCTTTCTTTCCAAAATATAAAATTTTTGGAATCAAACCGAGGTGGCTTGGTGGTGGAGGTGCCGGAAAGATGAGCTTCGTTAGAGTAGCGACGATCGTTTCTCTTCACTCGCGATGTGAAACGAGCTTGCCAAAAATTTGGCTCGATACCACTTGTAAGTCCAAGCGGCTACAATAATCTGAGGGGGTGAATAGATTATCTCCATCTTTTCGATTTCACCCTCTTTTTCGAACCAAATGCTCAAACACAATAATAAAGGTGCGGAATGTAAACAACACACGTCGATTTATAGAGGTTCAACCCACCTAGGGGCCTAATCCTCTACCACCCCAAAGATATCCGGGGATGGATTTCAAAAAGAAAAAGATTTTATTAATTTACCACAAATTAATACAACACCAACTTACAACAACACCTTGAAGAGCACCACACTCTTCTTCAACACCACCTTTGAGATTACCACAATCTCCCTTGAAGATTACCACAATCTCCAACGGCACCTTGTGAAGATTACCACAATCTTCAACCTTGAAGAATACCAAATTCTTCAACACCTCAACAAGAAGATTACCACAATCTTCTTACACCTAACACCTAGATCACCCAAGTGTGTTCTTACCACAAGGATATCTTATGTTGAATGATTACCCAAATTCAAGATTACAACTCGATAATTGATAATACAATAGAGTGCAAGTGTAATCAAGAAAAGCCTAGACCTCAAGAATGTGAAAGTGAATAGCTAGGCAAATTACAACAAGAAATAAGACAATGTAAGAACAAGTATATTCTTAAGTGTATCTTGTTGTGTTGTAGTTTTCTCTCATGTTGTGTTGCTTCAATTCTTCCTCTATTTATAGAAGATATCTTGTACATGATAGGCTCCTCTTAGGGACATGAATTCTGTAAAACATTGCAAGACAATTGAAGAAAAGAGCTGTTAGAAATCAATGGGAAAAGTTGTCTGCTGCACAACGGTTAGAATTTTGCTGTCAAACTTTAGGGCGACCGGTCGCACACAAATAGACGTTTGAAAATGAGAAAACACATTTACACAGGGCGACCGGTCGACGGGGGGTTCGACCGGTCGACCCCATCTTGCACTTGATCATCGAGCAAGACCAAAAACGAGTCCAGAAGCTCTGTTTGAAATTGCTCCCATTCACCGGTCGACCCCCGGTCGACCGGTCGACCACCACCGGTCGATGCCCCGGTCGACCGGTCGACCACACCGGTCTACCACCCTGTTGACCGGTCAACCAGCCTTTTTTTAGCAAATAGCTTATTCACTGTTTTTCACAACTTTTAGGTACGGGATGCCCTATAGGGTGACCGATTGGCCTCAAAACAAAAGTGTTGTCCAATTTTATATCGAAAATAAACTTCAAGAAATACTCCGAAAAATAGTAAAAATATTTTAGACCGATCGGGAGTATTAGGACAACAGTTTAGAAACATTGTTTTGGTGTAAAAATACATTAACACAAAATCATCAAAAGTGTTGTCCAATTTATATCGAAAATAAACTTGAAGAAATACTCCTAAAAATATTAAAACCATTTTAAATCATTTAGGAGTATTTGGACAACCTTTAAAAACATTGTTTTGGTATAAAAACAAAATCATCAAAATTATGATAAAATCATTTATCAAACATAGTTGGGATTTCCAAGCAAGGATTGGAGTCCTGGTTTTGGAACTTTTTGATTTGGGTTACGCGCATGTTGTCCGTGCGCATACGCATAGTCTGTGTTCGTCTCATTCTGGAATAGTTTTCTTATGGCATCTCGCACGCGCTGCCCAGGCGTACACGCACGCGGTTTGTGTGTTCCTTGTCCCGTTTTTGTTCCTTTTTGGTACCACACACGGGTTGAAAGTGCATAGACACACACAAGTGTTTGGTCCCGAATTTTCTTGCTTTTCCAGGATCTTCGACTCCTCGTGTTTGGTACCACTCCTTAGATGACTGGCACTACATTGTTCCTTCCTGGTTGACTTGATGTTGCTCGGAAACTAGCCCTTTTGATGTTGTTCACCAACGATCGTGGCTAATTGGCAAGTGTACGGTGTAGTTTATAGAATAGGGTTAGCAAGGTCGAATCCACAGGACTAATAAATTATTGTACTAAGTACTTGATTATAATAGCCTTATTTTTATCCGGCGATCGAAGGTTGAAGGATTGGTTTTGTAAAACTAAAACGAAATTTATCCTAAAATAAACAAAGTAAAGAGTGATTAAAAGATCAAGAAGATGAATGGATTCTGGGTTATGATTTCGATTAATATCCCTTTTTATTATCGATTAATCAAACCAAAGTTATACGTATTCTTCCTATAGAATAATCACAAAAGTAATTTAACCTCTCTCTCGAGATGCATGTAAAAGCGTTGATTGGAATATCTATGCTAGCATCTCTACTCAACGTGAGATATCCAACTCCCAAAAGCATATAAGATTAAATATCCTCACAAATATTCACAGACTTCTCAATCATGCAAATATTCATGTCAAGTACTCACAGATCTAGTATTGAAACTCATATGTTCGAATTATGAATCAATACATCAAACAAGTTAAACAAAAGGCCTTTTGATAAAACAAGATTTAAAACAAAGTACTCGAATAGGGTTGAAAACAATAACTTCAATTGTCATTAATCATCAAATAAAAGTATCCATTAACCTACTCCCAAACCCGGGAATCACAAGATGTTTAGCCAGACATAGAAAACAAATAATTCATAGACAAACTATCCATGTTCATGTCTAACTAATTGAAAATAAAGATACTATGGAATGCGAAGACTCGGGGACATCGATGATCTCTCTATCTATCTTCAATCCTCAAGCTTGTTGTTGTTGCCTTGATCGATTTCTCCAATTCTCTGTTGGAAAATTGCTCTTTTCTCTGTGTTCTAGAGCAAAAGTCAGCGTTTTTCGTTTGTGGCCGCCTCCTCTCTATTTATACTTCATTTGGGTCAAAACCTAGTTCAAAAATCTGTCAAACTCTATTTGTCTTTTGCGCCTAGCGCACGCCCAGCCCGTGCTAGGTGCCGCAGGAAATTGTCTTTTGCTGAAGGTCGCACGGGCCGTGTGCATCACGCACGACCAGCCCGTGCGTCACACAAACGTCCTAATTTGCTTATGGGGTCTTCATACGAGTTGTAGCCCTCTCTCTTAGCTTTCCGTAGCCACTTGAATCAGCTCAATATCTATTTTGTAGAGAGCGTTATGGCCAAAATACTAAACCCTGCCAGTACTGGAAATTCCAGACGCGTTTGGACGTTCCTTGAGATAAATCCCCTCGTTATTTTATCATACATGCTTCTTTTGACACACGAATCATTACTATGACTCTAGACTCAATATAATTGGCTTCCAATTGGGTGTAATTGCTCGATTCTTGATGCTTCTAAGTCGCAATGCTCATATTTGTCACAAAATCACTCCAAATATCGTTAAATTCCTACAAAACGAGCAAAGTGTAATACCTTTTCCACAAAGAGTGAATATATACCATTTCATATGAGTTATTGCATGTTTATAAATAATTATTGCCATAAATATGCCCTAAAATACATGCAAAACGCACACTAAACAATAACAAATAAAGATAAACTAATCAATTGTAATTGAAAACAATAATAAATTGATTCAAATTGAATGAATAGTCACATTTATATATCAAATAAATGACAGAACCACATCATAGAAATCAAAATTATTCGAGCAAAATATTGACCTCAATTTATTATGTTTTTTTGTTGTTGTAAAATCGGAAAAAAAAACATCTTATATAAATTGATAGGCTATCTTTTTATTGTCTTAAGCATAAAAAAATTTATTTTATTCATTTTATCTTTGTCGGTGAGCGTCTTTCAATGTAGCATAAAATTTATAACACAATTCACAAAATTATAATGCATGTATTTGAATTCTTAAAATGTTAAAAATAAATATCTTTATAAATTTAAATCTTCGACCTAATATTAAATCGATTTACCGATGATGAATTTGATGTAGAAAAATGTCAATATATACATTTGAGCATTTGATTAAAGGATTATTATTATCCTTATATAGAATTTTTTATATATGAATGTTTAGAATTTTACTTTTGAACTCTAAAGAAGGGAATAAATATAACTTTTCAAATCTGACTCAAATTATTGTACTTTTTTGTCTCTTGATATTTCATCGCAACTTTTTTATTTATTAATTGTATGTATATATTTGTTTATTTATAGATAGAATTTTATTTAACAAAATAAAATATAATATGAAAAACAAATAAGAAAAAAGGTTAAAAGTAAAGAGGATTAAAAATTGGCATGTCCGTCATAGTAAAATTTAGAAGAAAAACATGAAAATGCTATTTAGATCTTTGTTAATTTAACATTTACGATAAAATCTAGTTGCACTTGGAAAATATACATTTTAAAAATTAAATTGTTAAAGGGAGGGACATGTTTTAAAATGCATAAGTATGAGAACAACGTCCACCAAAATTTAAATTATTACTTTAATAATACATATATATGTACACTACAAAATGTGAGACCAAAATCATAATTATTTTTTTATATATAAAATTTAAAGTATAGTGCTTATATCTTCAAAGAGACTAAAGATTTAAAGGTGACAAAAATCAATTACTTTTGTTAATGAAATTAATATTTAAATTATAATGAACAATTTATTTTCAAAATCATATTTATTTTGAAATAAGAAGGAATATATTACTTTGATCCATAAATAAAATTTTTGATAATTTTTTCACTCAAATTTAATGTTGTGGTCGCCGCCTAAAATTCAAATATCAAGTAAGTTTTATACTTATTTTGCATAATTTAATACAATATTTTTTAAGTAAAAGATTAGCATATCAACATACAGGTTATAAAATATGTACTTATGATATAAATGTCAGATTATTATTTTTTTGAGTTTTTCTTATTTTATATATATATATATATATATATATATATATATACTTCTTTAAATTTTCAAGTTTTTATTCTTGTTTCCATATTATATTATAATTTTTTGTTAAGTTAGATTATTTCGCTACCCAAATATTATAATACATATATTTTTACCTAAAATTATATAATTTATTAAGGGTGTATGTAAGTTTTAAGCAAAGCTAAGTATTGTCATACATGTTAAAATGTACATATGTAAGTAATTTTTCTTCAATATTTCTTCTATCATTCTTACAATAGTATATATATACATATATACCATTTTAACTATATTATTTAAATCTATTTTAATTTATTATATTAGTTTTTATTTTTTAAATCAAAGTCTATTTATTGATGCAGTTTTTTTTCAACCAATATACATCTATATAAGTAATAAATAAAACAAAATACCATAAAATAGAAAAACTAAATAGGAACAATTATTTCAATCTAAATTGAAATTCCTGATATGTAAAATAGAATAAGATATTAAAAGTCATATTGACTTCTTATTTATAATTTAAAAATAAAATATTTTGCTACAATAGAATAACTTATATTCTTTTTTATCTAAACTTATTAGACCTTTCATCCTATTAATTAAAAATTTATTATGCCAAGAAAAATAAAATTAAAATTAAAAAATATATTTTCCTGCTCTTTATACCTCTATATTAAAATATAATTTATAATTGCATTTCGTTAAGTTTGGGAACAAATATTTATCCTTTTAAGTATCTTTTATAGTTTATTTCATGTTTTTTAATATCATATTTACTGGGCTTATTTAACTAAAAGAATGTACAATGATATATTACTAAAATTGATAAATGAATCTAAATTATATGATTTGAAAGTTCAAATGGTGCATCCATAAAAAAATAAATAAGTGCATAAATAAATGTTAAAGAAAAATTAGTTCTCAATTTTCAATTTAGCCTCAAAATTCTTAGTATTAATTGTTTTATATTGTTATTGTAATTTTTGCTGTAAAATTATATTTCTTTCATTTTTTTTATTTATTAACAATAGAGATATATGCCAACCCTTAAAAAAGTAAAAAAAAATATAAATATATAGTTGTGGATAAAAATTAAACAAATATTACTCATCTCATCCACTTCACTTTGAGATTTAAAATATCATTTATTAATTTCAAACACATAACTCTTAGCCAAGTTTATTCATTTTTAAATTTTAGAGTATGTACTTATAATATATTTGTTTTGCAAATTTAACTTTACATTGTCACAATAATCAAGTTTTGTTTTATCGAAAGAATACATGAATAAAATAAACTAATAATTGAATCTAAATCATGTTGAACCGTATATCTATTACTATGGGAAAAAACATACATAAAGATTAATGAATAGATCTTAGAAATAAAATAATATTTTTTCAAAATTTTAGTATTTATATTTAACTTATATATCTTAAAAACTAATTATGTTCTATGGGAAAAGCACAAAATTCCTTGAAATTTTCAATAGTCGCGAATTTTCATCTTCCCATATCTAGAAAATGTATCATTTACTCAAACCAAAAATAATATTATCTCACAATTTAGAGTGTGTGATAGATGATAAATTTATAATAGTATGGATAATCTCAATCAATAGTGAAATTAAAAAAATGTATTTTGTCCTGCTATTTATTTTGAATAAAGTAATATTAAATATTATCTATTTATTTTTTCTCTTCGTTTTCCTATAAATTCATACTATGTTTTCTTTTTTGATGTATTTATTATTTAGAAATTAAAGAAATTTATTATGAATGTGTATTTTGCATAGCACTCAACTTTAAATGGCTAAAATTTTCTCATATGAAGTTTTTTATATATGCTTATAACATATGGTTGGAAAGCTCTCGATATCTAGTATAATATAAAATAAATATTATCTAAAAATTTAAATTATTTTAAAAATTAAAATTGAAATAAATCATATAAGAAGGATTTGAAATATAAAGAGACATTTGTCAATATTATTATCAATATAAAAACTACTTAATTACCCTTAAAGCTAACTTTGGCAAATCAAAATTTTCAAGAAACCTTAAAATCTATTCACACTTTTATAATAGGTATAGTTATAGATATAGATAGATAGATAGATAGATAGATGACATTGGCCCGTAATCCTTAGAGTAGAAAGATCATTGGAATTTTATATAGATAAGTGTTGAAGAAGAGGACAATTGCATACGAACAACTTTAGGGCTTCATACTTCATGATTGACATGGTTCATGGAGATTTTTTTTAGGTACTTGAAATCGATTGAATTACATTACCCCATATTCGAATAATTATGTCGAAGTTTATACGGAAAAGTATAATAGTCTTTACAGCTGAAGTTGTCCCTTGTTGGATTTGGAAGAAAGCATACTGAAAAAGCTAAAGAAAGAAATATTAAAGATAGCTTTTTGTATTGATTCCAAGATACTCAGCAAAGTTTTTGTTACCATTACAAATGGGATAGTAGCTCCTATATACACAGCAATGGAATGACCTAGAATACTGTGCCAATGGACACGTGGCAACCTAGTATAAGATAAGATGGAATATATGCATAACAAACTCTGTACCATATACTGTACCATATACTAAGGAATGAAATGAAAATCTGATATTAGCTAATGATGAGCTGGACTTCTGCAATATATTTGATGAGCTACTAATTATATTCCAACACCCCCCCTCAATTCGAGGGAGGATAAAGATGCAATATGTAGCTTGTTTCTCATCCGAACGAAGAATTGCCCCGATAAAGGTTTTGTAAATATGTCGGCAGCTTGATCAAGAGCTGGAATATGATGAACTATAATTGATTTATCTTGAACTTTCTCTCGTATAAAATGAAAATCTGATATTAGCTAATGATGAGCTGGACTTCTGCAATATATTTGATGAGCTACTAATTATATTCCAACCCTGAAACCGTTGTCTTTCAAGTTCAACTCAAGTCTCTAAATCTTCCAAGATAAAACATACCTAAGCGATTTTTTGATAGATCCTTCATAAGTTTTAGTCAAATTAAAGAACACCGTAAGTTCCTCAATGGTGGAATTATTATGTAATGCTAGAACATGATTGACCCATCTCACACACTTCAACCTTTCCTGATTGAGTAACGTCTGTTATTCTATTCCCGCCGAATCCACCTTCAACAATGATATGTGCCATCAAAATCTAGTACAGGTATGAAGTTATACAAGTATCTCCAATTACAAGAAAGTATACTAGTGGTGGTAGCTTCCATAAGGGTTAAGAAAGACAATGTAAACACCAATAAATCATCTGGTAAATAATGATTCGGTCAATTAAACGATGTTGATTTGTACACTGCAAATCAGAAAAAAAAAAAAAATCCATTTGCAACCATATATTTCCTTGGAAAAAAGAAAAAGAAAAGAAAAAGAAAAGAAAAAGAAACAAAAAGGGCAAAAGTAAAAATTAGTGAGGCCTCTCTAATTACTTATATTTCATGGTGAAACCTCTTTAAGTGCTCATATTTCAGTAACTTAAAAGTTTAAGTTACAAACTTCTAACTTTTACTATCAGTCTATCAACCATGCATATTCAGATGAATAAGCTTTACACTACCAGCAGAGAGCTGTGAAGTGTTTGTCAAAGAGAAAACCTAAGGCCATGCGCTTCAGCAATGAAACAGAAAGTGATGACCAGTTCATTTTGAGTCAATTTCTTTCTTTCTTTTCCATTGGTTTTTCCTTCTTCTTTTCAACTTTATGTATAAAATAGATGATCATCTCTAAAGGAAACAAAATTAAAAATTACAACTCAATTCTAAAGTAAATGTAGGTTAAACATTGATGTATGTAAAATATATGTGCATTTTGGGGCTTAAAATGATATATATTTGGTACATTTGCATGCATATTTAGTATGTTTTTACTTGGTTTCCTTAAAAGGTCATGATACTGCGTATTCTTCTAATTATTATAGGAAACGGAGCTTAAAACGAAGAAATATTAGTTGTAATGCCCGGCTAAGATTGACGAATGCGAAGAGAAGATCAAAAGGACGAACGAAATGGACAAAAACACTTGTGGTTGTGAAGAAGGGCTGAAGACAAGACCACACGGCCGTGTGGTTGTGAGACTCTGCCAAGATGTGTTTTTCAGTGTTTTCTTCACGTTCCAACTCTACAAGTGATCTCTCCAAACATCTATAAAAGAGACCCAAGGCTTGCACGAAAATATACAACTTGATACATAGAAAACACATCAAATAACACAGGAACGCAAGAATCGAAGATCTTCTGAGAGCAAAAGGCTAGGTCGCGACTATCCTGACAAGAAATGGTTTTCTTTCTATGTCTAAGAACTCTTGTTTATGCTTAAACGATGTCATAATATTGATTCAAATTTGTCTATGAGTTTGTAATCAATATTTGGCATATCTTTCGGATCTTCGAGGCATGATCAAAACTATGGATTCGTGTAAAATATGATTATTTATTTCTTAATTAATTCATGCTTTCTATTTTATGAATTCAAGCGCTTATTTATAATTGCTTTCATTTGCCGGGAATAAATTGCATGTCATATTTGTTAGTGCGAAATCCGGAAGAGGAGTTCTAACAAAGACAGAAATCGAATTCAGACATAAACGGGTGTATCGAGTCGGAAGACCTACAACTGTTTGTGGGGAGTCATTCAATTCATAGATCTTTTGGTAGTTAATAATAACTGTATCGAGTTGGGAGACCTACATTTATTATTAATATATTGTTTATGCGCCGCCGGGGAGGGAGAATAGACTAACTTAGGAATTGAACCCATAGAATTGCATGAATTGGTTTTTGAAACTTTACTTGCATTTAATATTGAAGAAACATGTTGAGATTATGTGCCTAAGGTTGCTCCTATAGATGTTGAAAATACTTGTTGGGTTCGCAATTTATTTATTTTTCCTTTTCAAATTTTCGATTTTTATTATTAAAATTTTATTTTCGGTCGCTTCAATAAAATTGGAATGCGGTGTTATTATAGCCTAAGTGTTTCGAATATCAATCCTTGAGGAATACGACCTTGCTTGTCATTATTCTATAAAATACATTGTACACTTGCAGTTGTATGATCCAAATATTTTTGGCGAACAAGTTTTTGGCGTCGTTGTCGGGGATTGATTAGATTCTACTTAGATATAGTAATAAGTACGGAAATAATCCCACACGGGCGTGTGAGATCACACGACCAGGCCGTGCGAGAGGACGAACTGCCCAGCATCACACGGCCAGGCCGTGTGACAAAAGGTCACAACTAGGCATAGCGGACGCAGCAACCAGGGCCACACGGCCCAATACCAAAAATCGGGCAGAATGCAATCAAACTCTATTTTAACCCCAAATTCTCACTTTTTCTCCCATTTTCTCCTACAGAAACCCTAACCCACAAAAATTCTCTCACTAAATTCTCAAACTACTCTCCAAATCTTTCCAAATTCACCATAAATTTCAAACCAAATACACAAATCCTTCATCCTCTCAAGAAACCCACAACCAAATACCTTCAATTTCCAAGTTCTCCAAGTTCTACACCAAGTTTGGGGGGTGTACTCCAAAAACTCCAAAAAATTCAGATTTTCCTCTTCAAAATCTTGAAATTCATGGTTTCTAGGGATGAAAGAGGAACAAGGAGAAATACAAGAAGAATGAGGGAGCCGACTCCAGAGCCCGAGCCTCAACCAATTTTCGACCCCGAGGAGCCCAAAGCTTCAAATGTAATCTTGCCAAATGAAACACACCGGGCTAGATGGACGATTCTCTACTTTTGTCCATGGATTAATACAAGGTATCCCGATGAACCTACTCTTACGAATTTAGGTTTATTGTAAGATTTTCGAGCTTTGTGTGGTAGAATTGATTGGCATGAATTTTAAATGGGCACTGGACCACTTATTCCGTTATCACACTTGAATTTTTGAGTAGCTTTGAATTGGTGGTTCGAAAAAGAAACTTGATGGGAGTTAGGTTTCGCTTGGGGAATGAGCAAAGGGAACTAAGTATAGATGATTTAAATGAAATTTACAAAACTCCGGCTTATGGGGTTGAGGAGCACGAGGAGTTTCATAAGGATAAGTTTTGGAAAAGATAATTGGGAAATGAATCTACACGTCAGGCACCTCAAAGACGTCTAGTATTCAAAACCCAGTATTTCGATATGTTCAGTGAGTCTTAGCTGAAACAATTTTTGTGAGGGAGGACAGTAGAGGGGCGTTGAGGGTAGACGAATTATTTATCATGTGGTGTATGGTGTATGGTGTCAGGGACTAAAGTTGTGCCAAATGTCGGGGCTATGATAGCCCAGTAATTTGATAGGATAAGAAAATCTGAGAGGGGTGAAGGAGATGTAGGAATCCTCAAGACAAGGGGAACCGACCATTTACTATGAGTGAGAGGATCGAAAGGGTAGAAGCTGACGTGGGCAAATTAATAGATGACACGTATCAGTTGACAGCCACAGCTGATAAGTATCACCAGGAGTACTTACAGCGATTCGATGCCATCACCCAGCAGCAGCAGCATATGTATGAGATGATGTCTCATATGGACCAGTGGCACATCTCACAGGGCCATTACCCTCTACCTCCACCACCACAATGATCCATGTAAGTACTTATTACGCATTCCTCTTTCTTTTGATAATTTTCTCATATGTTCGGGACGAAGCATATTTTAAGTTTGGGGGGTTGTAAAGAATGCGTAATTGAGTACTTTCTGGCATTTTGCATTTCGGATTGCATGTAGAGCACTTCGCATGAATATTTTCGGGAAAAAAATCGATTTTTAGTTTTGTTTTTCAATTTTTAGTTTTTTTTATTTTAGCACGTTTAATTGCTTTTGTGTGTGATTTTAATTGAGTTTTTAAATGCCCAGCTCCTGTATGATTTCTATGAGCATTTTATAGAATGAGATAACATACTTGTGGGAATAATGTGATAAGTTATTGGGAAGATATTATTTATTTGCTTGGCATTAGTTAAGAAAATTGGGTATTTGAGCATGTTGTGAAAAATAAGCCTGTGAGCTTTTGTGCCTTAAACTACTTTATATTATGCAGACTTATTTTTTTTTATTGAATCAGTCATTCATGATTGATAGAACTCTAGAACTTCATCTGGTATCTTCATTGAAGCCATGCGTGTGTGCAATTTTTGAAAATGATATAAGGCCATCTTTGTTTAGCCTACTTAGCCTAAAAAAAGCCTACCTATGAACTCATGATTCCCTAGTTAGCCAATTTTGAGCCAAAACTTTTATTCTGAGCCACATTGATCTTTAAAATTTAAACATATTGTTATCCCTGAAATTTCTTTAGCTTAAAGAAAATGAACAAGTTTGGGGGAGATGTGGCGAAAATTTATGAAAAAGAGAGGAAGTTGGCAAAAGAAAGAGGGAGGATACTACTCAAGTCAAGTCACTTAATCCAAATAGAGTCAAAACGGGCCGGCCAGTCGGGCCGCCGCCCGCCCGCCTAAGGTAGGGGGTGGGTTAAGTATTTAGTAGCCCGCCAAAGGGCGGGCCTAACTCTAGCCCGCGGGGGTCATGGGCTTGGCGGGTTGGTCGCGGGGCGGCGGGCTAGCCCGCCGAAAATATAAAAAAAGAAAAATAAAAAATTAGATAAAATAGACAAAAAAATAGGATAATTGATTTTTTATATTTTTATCTCTTATAAAAGTATATATAATATTTTTATAAAATATTTACTTGTTATCCATTAGTATATTTAATTCATTAAAATTAATAATATAAATAAAAAAATTTTTTTTTTTTTTTTTTTTTTAAATTTTTGGCCGGCCCGCCCAACCCGCAGCCCAAGGCGGGTTGGGTTGGGTTGAGCTTTCGCCCGCCACTGGGCCGGCCCGCCCGCCCGCCAAGTGGCGGGTTTTGGCGGGCCACGGGCGGCCCGCCCACTACCCGTTTGACACCTCTAAATCCAAAGAGGGAGAATAAGGGTGGAATTGAAACAGAAAATTAGTATTATATGAAATTGGGTTGGTAAATTGCAAGTCTTTTATGCGTAAATTCTATTTGTTCAAGTCAAGTCACTTAATCCAAAATTTCCCTACTTTTACTAAAGAGCCTATATTACAACCTAATAAAAGTCCTTTTTGATTCTTAAGTTGTGCATACAAAAGTGGTAGAGATGTTAAGACGATTTGCAAGCTTTATGGTAGTTATACTTTTTACGAATTGAATTTGAGCGTAAACACTACCCATACACTTTGAGAGTAGAGTGATACAATATTGACTTGTGAGTCGCGATGACAAGTGCCCAAAAGAGTATTAATTATGCCGAGTTTATGAATGATGACTTCTTAATGATGAATTACATGGTTTCTTGAGTATGGAGTCAAATGCTATTTAAATGATCATAGTGTTCTTGGGTGTTCGTTCATTTTTACCCCTTATATTATTTTTCTTAATTTGCTCGAGGACGAGCAATGCTTTAAGTTTGGGGGATTTTTACATGTGTAAAATATACGTGCATTTTGAGGCTTAAAATGATATATATTTGGTACATTTGCACGCATATTTAGTATGTTTTTATTTGGTTTCCTTAAAAGGGCATGATACTACGTATTCTTGTAATTCTTACAGGAAACAGAGCTTAAAACGAAGAAATATCAGTTAGAATGTCTGGTTAAGATTGACGAATACAAAGAAAAGATCAAAACAACGAAAGAAATGGACAAAAATACTTCACAGACATAAATGGGTGTATCGAGTCGGGAGACCACAACTGTTTGTGGGGAATCATTCAATTCCTAGTTTTTTTGGGAGTTAATAATAATCAGACGAGTCGGAGACCCGCACTTATTATTAATCTATTGTTTATCTTGCTGCCGGGAGGGAATAGACTAACTTAGGAATTGAACCCATAGAATTGCATGAATTGGTTTGTAAAACTTCACTTGCATTTAATATTGAAGAAACATGTTGAGATTATGTGCCTAAGGTTGCTCCTATAGATGTTGAAAATACTTGTTGGGTTTGCAAATTTATTTATTTTTCCTTTTCAAATTTTCAATTTTTATTATTAAAACTTTGTTTTCGGTCGCTTCAATAAAATTGGAATGCGATGTTATTATAGCCTAAAGTGTTTCGAATATCTATCCTTGAGGAATACGACCTTGCTTGCCATTATTCTATAAACTACATTGTACACTTACAGTTGCATGATCCAAATATTTTTGGCGAACAAACATATAATGCTAACAAACCAAACAGGTATGTAACATTTAAATAATTTCATACCATGTAACACAATTTTCATATCCTCTAATATTTAGGTCTTTTCACATCTATCTATTCAACAACCACTCTGATCAAATGATACATATGCCATTGAAAGATAATACAAAGAAAATCTTTGTTTTAAATACATGAGACAATTCAAGATCTTAAAGCTTATTTTAGTAATTCAAGAACTTAAAGCTTATTTTAGCATAACACAAAACCAATATTTACTCAACCTAACTGTAATGACCCGAGGCAATCGCAAACAGGCTTTTCCTTAGACTTTCCCTTTGGCATTTCCATTTGTGTCGCCACTGATAAGATTCCCACCTCTGGGAGTGGGTTTCATACATTTTCTCAAACTCCAATACATTTATTTTACGATAGCATTCCCCCAGAATTAGCGAATGCAATCTCCATGATTTGGGCATCAACAAAGTGGACTCACATGGTAAATATAAGAAAGAGTTTTTTCTATATATCAAGGATCGAATTTGGAAGCGAATCCAGGGTTGGAACGAAAGGCATTTGTCAAAAGTCAGGAAAGAAGTACTTATCAAATCTATTCTTCAATTTATCCCGGCATATGCCATGTCTTGTTTTAAGGTTCCTTACTTATTGACATCAGAGATTCACACCCTTATCTGTGGTTACTGGTGGGGTAGCACCTCAAACAAGAAAGAAATTTTGCTGGGCTTCTTGGGCAAAAATGAACTCTACCAAATCGAAAGAAGGATTTGGTTTCAAAGATATTCGAGCTTTTATTCTAGCTATGCTAGGGAAGCAAGCTTGGTGTATCCTCTTAAATCCATCATCTCTACTTATCTGTGTCTTACAAGACAAATACATTGGTTCAAATTCTTTTATGGAAGCTAGCTTAGCTAACCAACCATTATGGACCTGGTGAAGCATCTTAGAAGATAAATGTGTTCTTTTTAAAGGTTGCCGCAAAAAAAATATATTATCTAGCCGCACCACCCAAATCTGGGAAGATAGATGGATACCAAAGCCTCCCACCTTCACCACTTCCTCTAAATCTACTTTACTCCCATGTGATGCTAAAGGTTCTAATCTCATTGACCCAAAACTCATGGTGGAACTCAAAATTAGTTACAGACATTTTCAACTCACCTAGAGCCAAATCCAGTACCACCCGATCCCTCGAGTGGATTTTCTAATAACTAGTTTATTGATGAAAAACTTATTACAACTTTTAAGAGCGCCAAACTCTTTCAACAATAACTCGAAGAGCACCAAACTCTTCCAACTCGAAGAGCACCAAACTCCCAGCCACTGAAAAATCTCTTGTCCTCTTGATACCCATTAGCGTGGGTAACCATAACGATAAATGGTATGCATGGCTCGAAAAATGGAAAATATATAGTTAAGTCAGCTTATGAGAAAACTTTGGATAACTCACATTGCTTCTGGGAATTCCACCCCATCAACACTTTTAGTGGCCTCATCGACCCGATTTGGAAAAACAATATAGAAACTCCATGTCTTGGGATAAATCTTACACTTTGGTTGGAGAATGCTAACAGATATCCTATCATCGCCGCTAAATCTATCACGCAGAGGGACAAATCAATATTGTTCTTGCCCTATTTGTGGTTCAAAATCGATAACACATTTTCTACATATGCTCATTTTCGTCACAAGTATGGTTTTTAGCAGAACTTCACGATCTCATCTTCTCTTTCGGTCAACCTCTCGCAGATCTATGGGCTCGCCATGTGATTTCTTAATCACCCAACCACATCTCGAAACTTTTTATTACTTTATATAGTGTTATTTGGCATTCCAGGAATAAAAAAAAAGTTCAAAGATATTATTGTCCAATTGTATTTTATTGTGGCAAGTTTGTTCCAACTCCTTACGGATTTTCATAATGCAAACCATTGGCCGAAAATAGATCATTCCCTCACCACCTCCACCATTTTGAGTGTCGCCCCTCTTGGCATACACGTGTTTTTTGATGGTTATATCTCAACTGTGAAAAACTGTGTAGATACAGGTGTTTACATCTGAAGTTCAATTGGCTCCTTTCTTTGTGGCTTCGCAAAACGCTTCCACGGAATTTTAGACCCTTTGCTAGCAGAAGCATTTTCTCTCCGTGAGGCCATCCATATCATTCAAGCTCGACAACTACTCAACGTCTCACTCCTGGGAGGCTCAGCTGCCATCATTCTCGCTTCTAAGTGGGACATTGATGCCTCCTTCATTTGCCTTCCTATCCTGGTAGACATTGCAACATTCCTTTCTCCATTGGATTGTAATAGATTATTTTGGACCTGTAGATCAGAAAATACTATTACCCATGAGCTTGTTCACTTTGCTAAACACTCCCCTACAGTAGCTAGCTCTAGGGATACTCTCCCTGGCTTTTTGTCTCGATCGGTGCTGGATGATTTCCAACAGTAACTAATGCAATTTCCATTCAAAAAAACAACTAAGCAATTTCGCTCTTTTAGTTATATACTCACATATATATAGATTTCATTTAATTAATTTGAGTAAGCTTATTAGCCTACCTTTTTTGTCTGACCTTACGATTTTGTGTTGCGAAATGCACCTCTTGTGAAATGGGCTAACTCTTTTGTTTATATGTCATAGTCACCTGTGGGCCCAAATCTGTATTGGATGTATTATTCCGGCATTCTCAACGATATAATGTCATTTGGCGTAACGAGTCAATATGATGCAAACTCTTTTGATCAATTCCCTTTCAAAGCAATTCCAGCAATTCCTCAAGCCTTAAACTCAAAGAAACTCGATCCAACACAAGCTATGAAGGAGAGATAACTTCAACCAGTTGAAGAGGAAACTTTTGAAGAAATAAAAGGGGTCTACATTCCAAGTTGAAGGATTGTAGAAAGGTTCAAGGTCGAACCAAGTATCAAGTTTGTTGGAGGGCTTCGTGATCAAATCCAAGAACTTGAGAAGTGAGTTGAAGTAGCAAGGCAGTTGCCCTATGAAGAAGCTGAGTCGCAGAGAAGCCAGCTGTGTGATCAATGTTGTCTCCAGACTGATAACCGCTTTGTAAACTGATCTGTTACATAGTGGATTCCTCCAGGAGTTGGAGAAGAGAGGATTAGAAGAATTACCCCATCTTCGAACCTCTATAAAATACTTGTGTCTATTTACTTTCAGCATTTACTTTCCTGCATGTTTATTTTATATTTGCTTATAAGTTTATATTTGCTATCCAACTGATAAATAACTAGGTGCTAAAATCAAGTGTTTAAAACAAGCTTAAAACAAATCAAAGGGTGTTAAGTCTTCCGATGTTAAAAACCAAATCAGCCAAGTTAAGTATTTGGCTTAAGCAGCCAAGTTATACTATCAACAGCTTTATCGAGTCTGTTGAGTGGGTAACATAGCTGAATAGCCAACTTAGCTGTCCCCCAAGGACACATCTGATTTGAGTCAACTCTGTTGAACTATTTAAAAGGACTAAAATCGAAAATTTGGTAAGATTTATTCAACCCCTCTTCTAAACCTTACACCACACCCCTTGGGACCTTGTTGTTATTGATGACGCTAATCAGTGTAACGAATGGTGTCATATCGATTTATATTTGATCAAAAATTTTCAAAAACACAAAGCTTTAGCAGAGGGAATTTTTAATTTTTAAATCGTTGTAAACCTTGTTCTGCAAGCATTCAATATTTATATTGGTGCTGGAGTGAATTTGTAAGGAAATTGTGGTCGATTTTTACCATAAATTGTTATTATTGTGGTGGATTTTTATCATAAATTGTTATTAATACCATGAATGTTTTCACATATCTCGATATAAATCTCTACAGATTATGTTCAGTGATATTTTACCAAAGGTTGAACAATTTAGTGCAAAATAGAACACTGTATATTGCTATCAAATTCTTTTATTTATGCGAAAAACCTAGCATAGTAATCAAACTATTTATGTCTTCAAGATTTAGTTGATCGTTTTCCAGAATTAAAAAATATGCCAACCAATTTGTTCTGTTTATGCGAAAAAAACTGCCATAATCAACATACTATTTCCATCTACAAAGTTTGATTGATTGTTTTCGAGAATTAAAAATATGCATACTGATTATTTTAAAAGGCCAACTTTCATTATAATGTTTTTCTCTAATTATACTGAATTTGTTGTCAATCTATTAATTATGCCATAAATAAGTTAAATGGTCAACTTTAACCAAAAAAAAAAATAGGGCCAAGGTCCATAGATAAATGAATTGGTCAACTTTTCTAAAGAAAAATCGAAAATAAAATTTAGCAATAGTTTTTTAGGCGGGAAAACAGTTTTAGAAAGTGTTTTGTTATTATATATATATATATATATATAGGGATATGATCAAATGAGACCAAACCCTTTAGGTAAGAACATGAGACCACTAGACCATTTGATTTAATAATCAATGGTCCATATTTTACTCTCAATTTTAGGCATGGGTGGTTGCACGCAAGGGTAGGAAAGTAATTTGCCCTTTAAGTTAAGGGATATATTTGTAAATCCCTAATTTTCGAATTTTGGTAACTGAAATTTGATATCTCATAATCCCACGATTTTCTCTTCTTTCTCTTTTCAAAAATACGAAACTGCTTCCTCCATCTCCATCTCCATCTCCCTCTATCTCCATCTCCCTTTGTAAAAAAAATCGGAAAATTGCTTCATCTCATCTTACCTAAACTGATTCCTCTATCTCTCCGTTTCAAAATATCGATCACCTGAAGTATCTAGGGTTTGAACATCTCTGATTTTTGGCGACTATTCGTGGACAGGGTTCAACACAAGCTTCTAGGGTTCAATTTGGGTGTAAGTTTTTCTAATCGATTTTGGTGTTTGTTGCTGTTAGGGTTCTATTTTGTGTTTTTATGGTCTATTTTATTATTTTCATTATGTTCAATTTTAGGGTATAAATATGGAGATTTGCCGGACAAGTTGGTGAGCTTTTTTTGGTTTTTGTGTTGCATTTCCTTTCTCAGTTTGCCCTTTTGGATGATGTGAACTTAGATATAGAATTCATGTGTATTTAGCTATAGAATTCGTGTGTTTAGTTATAGAATTCTGTGTGTATAGGTATATTTGATTTGGAATCATGTGAACTTAGATATAGAATTGCGTGTGTTTAGGTATATAATAATGTGTTTATGGTTTATGTGTTGCATTTCCTTGCTCGATTTGGATTTTGGATGATGTGAACTTAGTTATAGAATTATGTGTGTTTAGCTATAGAATTCTCATGGTGTGTTTAGCTATAGAATTCGTGTGAGTAGGTATATTTGATTTGGAATCATGTGAACCTAGCTATAGAATTCTGTGTGTTTAGCTATAGAATTTTGTGTGTTTAGTTATATAATATTGTGTATATGGTTTATGCTAATGGACATGATTAGTTGTATGTTTTGGTAAATAATTTTGTTTTACTCAAAGATCTATATGCATTGATAGCATACTATCATGGAATTATGTGTTTTAGTTGTAGAATTATGTGTTTTTAGTTTCGTAATAATGTTTATTTAGTAATAGCATCGTGTTTTTCAAACCAATGCATCAAAGATATATACATTAAAGTACTTTTCTCATTTGAAATTTGAATTGAAAAGTCAAGGACTAATTAATAAATTATTTGATACAATACAATCACCCATACACCCCCTACCAACCCCACCCCAACCCCACATTTTTTGGTTTTTATAGTGATCGAGTTAAAGATATGAGAAGATAATTTTTGAGTGCGAGAATAAGTGTGTTTATATAGGTATGTAATTGTGCGTATTTAAGTTTGAAATTATGTGTAGTTAGTTAGTATGATATGGTTAATTATAATATATAGTCTACGAAGTTTGAATTTGTTTTCCATGGTATATTTTGCGAGGTTCGGATGTTTTCAAACTACTTGGAGACTAAAAGTCGCCCGCAAATGGCTAGTGTTGTCCTGGAAATCACCCCTGTAGACTATGCATGCCTTGGAGAGATACCACAAACAAAGTTGATTGTGGTATATATGCCATGAGGCATATGGAGAGCTACATGGGTGGTGGCACCAAGGGATGAGATTGTGGTTTGGAGAAGAATAATGCGTCTCAACTGTCTAACTTACGCACGAAGTACTCACCACCGCAATAATCCTCCACCATAGCAATGAGCTAAAGGATAGATGTTTGGAAGAAGCCAAAAAGTTTTGGACGGGGAAGATCGTATTGTAGTTTTGTTTTAAATAGACAATGTAGTATGCAGAACTATGCTCATCATTTTTGTATAGTTAGGTTACTATCGTTGGTGTTTTTTGTCTTTGGGAGCCATTTGCATATGACTTAGATGGTCTTGAATTGTGGGTATGAATGGTTCGGGGCGTGGGGTGTTTTCTCTTTAATCAATATAAATTTGCATTTTTCACGTACATATGGTCGGAATGTTGTTATACAAATTAATATTGTATTGTAGTTATTACATTGTATGTCTTACGCACAAAATTATGTACGATTAAGTATCCACTAACCCAAAACTATATACACATTATTATATAACTAAACACACATTATTCTATTGCTAAATACACATGATTCCAAAACAAGTGTACATACTTGCACAAAAAAATTCATAAAACAAATGCTATTACTAAACAAACATTATTGCGAAACTAAAAACCCATAATTCTACATCTAAAAACACATAATCCCAAACCAAAATATACTTGCACTAAATAACAAAAAACAATATGCTATTACTAAACAAACATTATTGCAAAACTAAAAACACATAATTCTACATCTAAAAACACATAATTCCAAACCAAATATACATGCTTGCACAAAATAACAAAAAACAATATGTTATTACTAAAAAAGCATTATTACATAACTAAAATCACATAATTCTACATCTTTAAACACATAATTCCAAAACATATATTTATTGATCTTGATGTTGTCATTGAAGGACGATGTGTGTAATACACATATAATGTGTAAATAGGTTGCATATATTGTATGTTTATGCTCAGAATTATGTAATCTGGATCCAATATTTAGTTGATCCAGGTGAGATTTCGAACCTCTGGCCAACGTGAACTGTGTAATCTGGATCTTGATCTGCAAAAACACAATATTTAGATATTAAAACAACAAATTCGGAATACTATTTACACAGATTTTAAATGTATTGTGTAAATCCATATTTACAGAACATGAATGTATGGTGCAAAATTGAACTCACCAATATTTGTTGTATAAGTATACATATTTATTGCCATTTTTGTTCATAATTAATACTTTAAACATATATTAGATGCATTGTTAATAGGCAAAAACGTATTTAGGGAATACATTATATGTGAGACACTATATATTAGAAGCTATATGTACTACATATATTTCATTCTAAATACACGATTTGAGACACTATGCGCACATTTAATTAATACCAACCGAACACACATATGTACGTAAGCTATTTTGGATATATTATAGGTGATACACATTTTTACTAATAAATACACAGATTCGAGACACTATATACACATTTCATTAATACTAACTAAACACACATATGTACAGAAGCTATATGTGTTACCTTATATGTGATACATATTTTCATAATAAATACACAAATTCGAAACACTATACACGGATATCATTAATACGAACTAAACACACATGCTCTAAGCATATAATATACACGAGTTCTGATTTGCAAAGCTATATGCACAGAATTACAAAGCTATATGCACGTAATTACAAAGCTATATGCACAGAATTACAAAGCTATATGCACATAATTACAAAACTATATGCACAAAATTACAAAGCTAATTACAAAGCTATATGCACAGAATTTCCAAAGCTATATGTACATAATTAATTGGAGAATTTTTTTATTGTTCAACATTACATGCATTCGAACCACACATTTTTGCTTTGATGAATTGGTGTCAAATATTACCTTGTTGGGACTGCTTTTTGTGTGGAGGGGTATCCCGTATCCGTGACATTGCAATACCGATCCCGTTGATGTGGATTTTTGGTGTTTTTGATCACGAGAATATTTGTTGGTTCGATTTTTGCGTGGGATTTACGTTTTTTACGTTGCTTTTGATCGTGGGAGAAGATGATGTTGAAGTCTGATATTTGGACCCTGGGAGGAGACGTTGCTGTGATCGTGGGTTTTTTTTTTCTGGTTTTTGGACGATGCTTTCACGTTGGGGCCGGAAGATGGTGATTATGGTAAGATTCTATTCCTTGATTTTAGGAAACAGTTATTTGGCTGATTTTAACATTCCAATTGTACCCTATTTGGTCCCCACTATTTTTTAATTACTTTAAAATGCCATTAAATCCTAGCCTTTTATTTTATTTGGTTGAAGGGTGTGGATTGAGTCTCATGTTCCTACCTATAGCTATGGTCTCATAGGATCTCATCCCTATATATATATATATATATATATATAGGGGGAGGTTAAAATGAGACCATATATTATAGTGAGACAATGTGGACTCATCTCAACCCTCCTTTAGTTATATCAATGGCTAAGATAAATAGGAGTTATAATTAAATTAAATATTTAATAAAATCAAAATAAGGGTATAGTAGTCAAATTACCCAAGTGGGGGACCATCTAAATATGGAATCAGTTATTAGAAGAGAGAAAATCACGTGGGGAGAGAGAAAATCGCGAGAAAGTCGCACTGGAGAGAGAAAATCACGCATGTGCTCTGCCATACAGTATGTTGTACACTTATCATATATTTGATGTATATTTAACACTATTTTACTGTATGTTTAGCTTAATTTTACTACATATTAAAATGGTCAAACAAAAATATGTGGGGACCGCGAATCAAGGAATCAGTTATATATAAAGAGAGAATCACGCTCATTAACATGTGGGGACCGTGGATTAAGTAAATCAATTATAGAGAGAGAGAAAATCACGCTCATTATTGTGATGTATATTTAGCATATATTTGATGTATACTTAACACTATTTTGTTGTATGTTTAACATAATTTTACTACATATTAAAATGGTTAAACAAAAATATGTGGGGACCGTGGATTAAGTAAATCAATTATAGAGAAAGAAAAAATCACACTCATTAGTGATGTATATTTAGCATATATTTGGTATATACTTAACACTATTTTGATGTATGTTTAACATAATTTTACTTCATATTACAATTGTGAAACAAAAAAAATAAGTATACAACAAAACACATATAAGTATACAACAAACCACCTATAAATATACAACAAAAAAACATAAGTATACAGCAACATAAATATATACATAAAAAATTAACTATTTATACAACAAAACATATCTAAGTATACATTGAAAAACATCTAAGTGTACAATAATCCTAACTGTCTCCTCGTAGGCCCTCGTTTTCTCCACGTCAGCATCGTCTTCTTCACAAATCCTCCGATCATATCCTTTATTCTAAAACCCGAAAAAGTATCTACCGAACTCCGGCGTTTAACATTCAAATTACTTGTAAAAAAATTATCAAGTGACGAGCAACCACATAAGGTACTAATGACACTAAAATAAAGTTAAAACATTGGAAATTCAAGACTAAAATAAATCAAGACAACATCTCTTATTATTAATTAATTAATCATATATTACATCAAAAATAAAACACCCCAAACAAATCCAATCAAAAACTGGAAATAGAAAGAATATGGGGCAATGGAGGTAAGAGCGTCGCCGTAAAGTGCTTCGCGACAACATTCAAGACATCACCAATCCGACCATCCGCCGTTTGGCTCGTCGAGGTGGCGTTAAGCGAATTAGCGGATTGATTTACGAAGAGACCTGTGGCGTGCTGAAGATTTTCTTGGAAAACGTTATCCGTGACGCCGTCACCTACACCGAAAACACGCCGCCGCAAAATCACACGCCATGGATGTGGTTTTGCTCTCGAAGCAGGCAGGCCGTACTCTCTACGGCTTCGGTGGTTGAGATCTCCCGCAGTGTTAGGGTTTTGTGTACATTTGGTGTAGTTATACAATTACCATGCTACCCTTTACTGATTTAAAGAAAATAAAAAAGGCAATTAAATTGGAAAGATCACAGCCATCTAAAATTTGAGATGTGTGGCCAGGATTAGTCCACACTGTCTCATTTTAATTGTGTGGTCTCATTTGATCCTATTCCTATATATATATCATATCATGCTAAAATACATTGATATACAAATTGATATCCAATAGCTCGAACGCATAATATTTAAAGCCCATTCTTAATAATGAGTAAATGTTTGTTATTTTTTTATTTATTATGTTTATTTTTTATTGTATATATGCAGTATCAGTGTCGAACTGAATATCGTAATAATAATTAATTAGATGTTATTGGTAAAAAATTGATACAAAAATAAAAAAAAAATATTAAATTTTAAAAAAGAAAAAAAAAAGGATAAATGCATTAATTAATAGTACACACATATATTTGGAAAGCTAGTTTACGTAATTATACTTTTTGTATCATTTTAAATAGTGATTTATTTAAAGAAAGTTGACTACCAAAAATAATGAAATCCCAAATATTTATCACTTTTTATTTTTATATATATTTTTGCATTACTTTTTATAGTAACTGAAAATGGGCGGGAAAACTTTGATTTACTATTTTGGAAGACTTCGCTTTTTATGGGTAAGTCTCATGTCAGACCCTCTAACAGATCTAATCTATGAGACGGATCCAAATTATGAGGCTCCGATTTTTTTCAACATATTCTACGATGATGTACAATGACAAAATCTTGGCTAAGTGTCACAATATCTATTTTAAATGAGATATGGTACTCAATTATTTATTTCTTCCAACGACGATTACTCTTTCCCTATTTCGAGCATACAGGTTATATTCTTCTCTAGTATTAATAGTTGATCGATTGACTACGACTTTAGAAATATTGGGGCCTCGATAATTTAGGAGTACATTCCAATCCTTATCCAAATATTTCACCTTATTCTATAATACACTCCCAACTAACTTCCAATTTATTTTGAGAAAAATACACATAAGTTATTTCACATACTTAATTTTAAATTTCTAAATATTTAATTATGGAAATTTATGCATTTTATGTTCCCTCAACTTTTATAAAAGAAAAGAAAACAAATATTTTTTTTATCTATTTCCCTAAATTCGACCATACCCTTTTTAAATGGGGAAAATAACTCAATTTTTCTTCTACTACTATTTTATTTATTGTGTATGTCTCAACTAGATAATTATTGGACAAAACGAATATTTGATATTTCCTCCCTTAAAAATCGGCCAAGAGGAAAGATGAGGAGTTGATTACATTTTTTTTGCCAAGCCTACAATTAAAATTTTTCCCTACAATTCTCACTACCCCATTAGTCAACAAAATAAAATTTAATCCTCTCCCTAAACATAGCATTTTAGCCATATGTCCCTAGGAAAGGAGTCTAGTTCATTTTTTATGTCCTAATTCCCCAATTATTATCTACTAACCTATCTTTTAACTAAAAACAAAAAAATCCTCCTATTACCCATATTTTCGGCCATTACTAGTCATAAGGTAGAAAATTTTATCTCATCCTCCTACAACTCACAAACTCTCTCAATGCACTCTCATCCAACACTTAAACACAAAAACACAAAATTTCCTCTTCATCTTTCTCCCATTTGACCGAAAATACCATCAAATAAGATAAGAAAATTCTCTTCTTTCATCTTCATTTTATCTCCTTGAAATTTCAAGTCTATACCACCAACTTTTTTTAATTTGATGAATCCTTCTTGTTGAGGTACTTCTGAATTTTCTTGAAGAATTAAGAGACCTAGGATTCACTACAAGCTTGTAGAAGAAATTCAAGACTACACACTCTTAAGGTGAGAAATTGTGGTTTTAGTATTTTTCCTCTTGACAACTTGAAGAATTAATTTTTGACTCAAGGATATGAATTTTTGGAGTTTAGGGGCTGACCTTCAAGAGTTTGATTCAAGAAGTTGATACCAAGGAGAAGACTTCATTTTAGATCAACCCGGAAAAAAAACTACTACGAGGTGGGTGAAAAATCTTTCGAAAATAGGCCATAATTTGGATAAAATGCATGTAGTACATGAAAATATTTTATTTACTATATTTATATCACTTGTATATTTTGATATGTATCAAGTTCAAGAAGCTTCACAAAAATGAGCATGATTTTGATTTCTTGCACAATAGGGACATACGTGCATATATATTTTAATTTCTTGCTCATCTCTTGATTTATGTGTTAATGAATGTGTTATATGCTCAAAATCTTGTTTTATACTTGATATATACTGGAAAATAGGACCTTGTGCTCGAATTTGAACAAATATGCCATTTATGCAATTTTTGCAAAGTTGAGGACTAAATTATAATTTTAAAAGCTATCCAAGGACCAATCTGTAAATTTCAAAATTTTGGACTGTATTAATTGAAAATTTTAATATTTTAAGTTAATAATAATAGTTTAAAGGTTTTGATATAAGAAAACCCATCCTTGGAATTTTAGGGACTCAAATGTAGAAACTTAAAAGTTCAAGGGCCAAAAATTTAATTTTTTTAAAATTGTTCAGGTACCCTCTGAAAATTTCGAAATTTTGACTCCCTCAAACTGAAAAACTTATATTTTGAGAAATTTTAAAAGGTTAAAGTGGTTTGGCTTGAGAAAATCGATTTTTGAAACTTTAAGTACTAAAGTGTAAACATGTCAATCTCTATGGACTAAAATATAATTTCCAGAAAAGAAATGTCCTAGACACCTGGAAATTTATATAACTTAAATTTTATAATATTTTGAACTCATGGTTCAAGTTTCATAACAAACAAATACCAAATAAATCCTTAAGGGCAAAAAAAACAAATTTTGGACTAGAAATGGAATTTGTGAAAATTAATGGACTTAAACCGACTCTATTTTAAAATATTTTTGTCCCAACATTCTATTGTTATACATGATATTTTAAATTAGAATCACATCAAAATCTCTCCCGGTTTGTGAGATCCAAAACTTTTAAATTCGGGTCGGAAAATGACAATTTTGACAAAAGAAGGGACCAAACTAAAATTATCTTAAAACTCGAACCAAACCCTTTAAAAAACTGAATCTTTGAACAATTTTGAGAATTTAGAAATTGACCTTACATTTTTTTGAGGTCGAGAACATGACTTATTCAATTTCAAACTCGATAAGCACTATTTTTCCAAAGCGAATCTACTTATAAAATTTTCCTTTTTATCAAGGACCCCAAGATAAATTATTATTTTCCTCCTACAGTCCTAAAATTGATGTAATTATATTTAAATTATACTTCATTAAATTTCTTGAAAATCCCCGGACCATACGCACTATGCATGGCGACTTCCTCACCTTAGAACAAATTTAAATTTAACTTGATGATATCTTGTACTGCTTTTACATATACCGCCATGTCTTTATTCGACTACCTTGTTGACATGATATGAACTTCATGAATCTAATTGTGCTTGAATCAATTTGGTGCGTCGAGCTCACAGTCGGGGTGGACTAGTCGTGTTTTGGAACCGAGCAGCGTGGCTGCAATTACTTACCGACCCCACCTTCCTAATCCCCCAACTGCGGATGGAGTGTTCAAGAGAAGTGGGTCGTAGTATGGGTATAATCATGATTATGACACTCTGGGTCTTGCAAGCCATAATTGTTAGAGTTGTCTCGCCCGGGTAGTAGTAAGGTAGATATGGCTATGTGCAAAACGTGCTTGGGGAGTCATAAGGTAGAACAAAGGAATCGTTGTCTGATCCACACGGTTCCGATGTTACTTGCTTGGGTTGGCATCACACTCCGTGCGCAACCATTAATTGCTTGGTTTGGCGTTACACTCCGTACGCAACCATTACTTGAACAACTTGCAATGCATTCATAGTGCATGAATGATCATGAACTATTTTATCAAATTATATAAAACCGTATTATTTTGAATATCATGTTGCTTGTGAATCGCGTGTGACGCACGCATCATGAATCATGCATTCTTCATATAACCGTTTTTCTGCATTTATACAAGCCACACTTACACACGATCACCCATCCACGAATTTTTGTCCTTCCCCCACCTTTTTCAACGGTCAGCTGTTGATCCACCATAATATGAAGACGTCAACGAAAAAGACCAAGCGACGGAGTAATTCCTAGACTTAGTCCGTCGATCCAGCCGTAAAATTTGTTTATGCTCTGTTAACGGACAATTTATTTCGTTTGATGTAATAGAGGCGTAGGACCCTTCGCTTAGACAATTGATTTGTAATAGTATTTCCATTGCGACTATTAACCCCGTTTCAAAGAAGTTATGATGAACTATGTTTATTTGGAAATTAAAATTGCTCAAATACTGTCATGCCCCAATTTCATAACCAAATAACACCCAATTACAATAGAATATCATCCAATATGGTACAACTCAAATATTCAAATTTAGGCTTATCAAGAGCTATTATCTAACCACAAATAACTAAAAACTATAAATACAATGGAACTCTACAAATCTATTACATATAATTAAAATATAGTTACCAGTCACCTAACCATTACAAAATAAAATAGTTACAAGGTTCAAGTCTTTCTTGGATAAGTCTTTCGAAGGAATCACTGGTCGGGTCAATCCTGGTCTGGAAGTCTCATGCTGGTCTCGTCGATCTCAAAATGTTCAGTCTCTGAAAATTTTTATAAAATCATGGGGTGAGCCAAACGAGCTCAGTAGGTTGGGGTAGGGGAATGCAGTATTGAAAAGCTATAATATTTTTCTATTTGGCTGAAATTACTTAGTGTGATAAAAAGTTATTCATGTATGCATGACAATGGTGCACAAAAGATTCATTTACCGCAATGATAAAGAACATAGTTCACTTCAATAATTCTCAATCAATTTTTAATGCTAGCAATGATGCAAAGCACATTATGCAATAATTAATCTAGTACAGTAAATGTTTTCTTTTTAACATTAATAATAGATATCTCAGTTTTTTGGAAAACAAATGATAGATATCTAGATTTAAAATAAAGTTTCTTTAATACAAATCGATCCAATCAATCAATCCGGCACCAAAACAAGAAATGTAGGATCAGTGTTGATCGGACACTGACCATGTCCGTTCTCCTTATTGCTTCCAATTATATTTGGCCTGTAGGTCTCAAGGGGTGTGAGTGTAAGGTTTAGAAGGGGGGTTGAATAAACCTTACCAACTTTTCAAATTAGTCCTTTTAAATATTCGAGTTAATACTTCACGATTGTGTCCTTGATGGACAACTAAGTTAGTTAATCAAACAGAGTTAGTCACTCAACGACTCGACTGAGCCGTTGATAGAATAATTCAAATTGTTTTGACTAAAGACTTAACTCTACTTTGTGATTTGTTTTATTGGAAGACTTAACACCCTTGAATTTGGTTAAGTTTGTTTTAATACTTGGTTTTAGCACTCAATTGATTATCAATTGGATAGCAATTTTATCAAAGATAAAATAAGATCAAAAAATTAAAGTGCTTGAAATGTAAATGACACGATAAGTTTTTATAGAGGTTCGAAGATGGGTTAATTCTTATACTCCTCTCTTCTCCAACTCCCGGAGGAATCCACTAAGTATTGATCAATATACGAGTGGTTAACATCCAGATATACAAGTCTTGATCACACAAATGACTTGATCCTTTGGGACTCGATGAGATGCCTTGGTCACACAAATTGGCTCCTCGTGCGACTCGGCCTTCTTCACAGGGCAAATTTTGCCTTTGCTACTACAGACCCACTTGCTCAAGCTTCTTGGATTTGATCACGAAGCCCTCCAAAAACTTGAGACCTGGTTCGACCTTGAACCTTCCTACAATCCTCCGTGGAATGTAGACCCTTTGATTCTTCAAAAATTTCCTCTTCAACCGATTGAAGTTATCTTTCCTTCACAGGTGAGTGTTGGATTGATTTCCTTCGTAATGTAGGCTTGAGGATTGATCTTAAATAATTTGAGAATATCTTAGGTTACTGATTCAAATGTTTGCTTGAATGTTCGTGTTCGAGACAACCTTCTCTCGAGTTATTCCTCGGCCTTTTATAGTGATCTTTCAAAAATCTACCCGTTGAAGAGATAGCTTATTTTTTTTAAAGTCACTTGTGGTCGTTGGCTTGTCTTGTTGCGATCCTTGGAATTTCCATTTCCTCGTATGAATGATTCTTGACTTTTCGAGTTCGACATGGTGCGGTGCTTCTCATTGTTTATTCATTTTGCACGCTTCTCGAACCGAGCACTTCAAGAAAGGCGATATGGAGGTATTACTTGTTTAAGTAATTCTCTTGATTTACGTACAACGGATCTCTTTTAGTTGTCTTGACTTGACGCATTTTCTTAACATCCCCAGGTGACTTTGAGTCGACTTCCAATCATTTGATGACTCTTCTGTCACTTCAATCTTGAGACTTCTGTCTTGAGTTGACTTGATCGATACTTCACTCAACTCGCATCTCGATTGTACCTTGATCGAGTTCCCGTCTTCTCTTCTTTGCCATACTCGGTTGCCTTGCGTCTTCCTTCTAGTCTCCATTGTTTTCTTGCATGTTTAGGCATAGGCGACTTAACTCAACTGACCCGGCCTTATCTATTACAATGCGATTTATAACAAAAATGGGGTGTCAACTTCCTATTCTAAGTTTTACATGGCATTCATCAAAATCTACAAAATAATTTCCCAACATGGCCGAAGCCCAGTCACCTTATCCCTCCCTGTAGGCTCGACGTCTCTTTAGCTATGGGCTTTTGCCCAGAGATCGACATATTCATGAATATACCGTTCTACGACCCAAGTTCTGTCACCGTCTCTGGCCCGACCCGAAAGTGGGATTAGGTAAATGGGTAGTCAAACAGGGATCACAGGCAACATGTTCGATCCATTGTCTAACCCACCCACACCGCAATGGACTCAGTCAGTCAATATTTTTGTCAAAATGACATTTATTTGTCAAAAGGCCAAGTCAAACAGTTACAAGTGTTAAAATGCAAATGATATTGTAAATTCAAACCATGAATGGTCCAATTTATGTTTTCTTTATAACTAAATTATTTTAAAAAATGGCGTATACCATATGTTATGAAATAGTTTAATGCCGTGAGGATTGTGAAATAGCTAATGTCGTGAACTTCATGAAATTAAAAGCAAACCTAATTTTCTTTAGGAAAAATAACATTTTGCCCACCTTTGGCTCAAAGGCCACCTTAATAATGTGCAGAATGCAATCCTAATTGTTGGGCACAATCTCGTTTCCTATATAAAATAGCACAATAGAAAATAATAATGTATCATAACCCAAATATACTGGGGAAAGTTACACCTAAAATTTAGATCATTTATCTTATTAAATCTTGACAGATTAAATGACAATATTGTATAATCTAGTAACAACTTATTTGAAGCCAAATGATAGATACACGAATATATATATAGACATTGTTTCCAAATTAATTTATATAGAATAGATCCACTGTAACTAATGTCTTCAAGAACAATCATAGAATTAAGATTGTCATTATCATATCCAAATGAATAATAGTGTTTTAAATAACTGATAAAAGAAATAAGTTCTAATAATCCTAATAGTATGTAAAATATTATGTTGAGTTTGTTTAGTACATGAAAGGAAATATTTAATCCTAATAATTGAGACCGATTTAGTATTAAGGATGTATGGGTACTAATCTTGTTGAATATAAATTCTTTTTAAGTCAATTTCTTAGAACCTCTTATAAATTATAGCATATATTCAACATTTCTTTTAAGAGGTCAGTTTTCAAAATAATCAAATTAACATCTTTAATGTCCCAAAATCATACTGTAATGAGAGTTAAGGTTACGAAAAGAATATGTCCTTAATCTCTATATGTCTAAACAAATCTAACAACAAAGACTTATTATCAGTAAAAAGGTTTATTTTTCAAATACCAATTTCAAGTCCTCTATTAAAGAATTAACAAGCTAATTCAAACATTGTGTCAATAAAAATCTAAAGGGTTTATATTATGTATAAGCTAGGCTTATACTTTTATCCAATCCAGTTCAAAAAGAATATGACCGACCTCCCCCCCCCCTTTTTTTTAAGCAAACTTAAATAAGAAAATTTAATAAACTTACAGATTAAAATAACAAGAATCAGCTTCAATATTTTCTTTTCTTCAGAATTCATTAAAATGAATTTTTACCCATTTTCAGCTTAGGCATCGCTCGCAATACAATCGTCCACGCACCAAGAGAGTACGTCCCGGGGGTTCTCCGATGGCGATGGCGTCGGATAAAAATAAACAGAAGGAAAATAAAATTAAAAGAAGAGGAAGATGACTACTGGTGTAGCCAACGGAGGTGGTGGCGTGGTCGTGATGTGCAGACTGGGTATTTCCTTTTAGAGGAAGCAAAACTCCATGGTTCTATTAGAAGATCCAAATACTTCAAAAGAAAAGGAAGGTGGAAGAAGATGATAGAAAAAAATAAAATAAGAGTAAGGGAAAAGAGGAAGAATGCGACGTGCAGGGAGAAGAAAAGAGAGAAGGATGGGGAGATTTTCACCTTGAGTGCGTGTATATGTGTGTATGTTTGCTGATATTAATGTGTGATAAGGATCAAGGTTTGAGTGGATTTTAAAGGTGTTCCAATCGGTCTGGGTCGGACTGTGCGATCCGCAGGTTTTGGGACTGTCATGGGCTAGGTTAGATTAGAGTTGGGCTTGTCTTAAAAAAATTGCCGAGAGTGCTTTAATGGGTTTACGCCAAGAATTATTTAGCAATAATTATTTGGCAAATGCTTACTAAGTGGATTAAAAAAATGTCTTGTGCGTCTAAGATATTAAAGCCCAATGACAACAACTAATATGGTCTGCTAACAATTAATTCCTTCATGAGCAATGTAAATGGAGTCTAATTATCAGGCTCATCTATTTCCAATTCCATCAATATAATAGGAATACTTTACCATTTTAGATAATCTACTAAAGAAACGAAAGTCGCTAAATTAGGAAATGGCACAACTATTAAATAATACTACAACTAACTCTTAAAGTAATAATTCTAGAGTCCCAATTTCATAAATTTTCCATAATAACGATCTGATTAATTCTTAGCATGGTATAATTCTTATACCTAATCACCGCAATAAATCACAACTAATCGATTGGTAATCCTCAATTGTCCAAATATATTAATCTGAGTAAGAAACAAGATTCGCTAAACTATATCAAATTTTATTAAATACTACAACGAGAAACTCAGAATGTATTATATTGCACAAAAATAATAAAAACACAAAATAAAATAAAAATATATACTAAAATATTCTTTATAACAATATTACGCAGTTATCCGAAAGTGGGGTCCTACAAATACTTGGTGGATTATATTCTTAAAATGGAGAACTGGAGTAAGTTAATCGTTGTGTCACGACTCCACTTTTGGGGCGTGACACATATACCCGGCCGCATTTAATCCTCCAATTGACCCGCACAACCACTAACACGATAACAACCACATCGCTGCTAATACTTTTTAGAAGGGCTACTAATATTTTTTGGGAGGACTACTAATACTTTTTCAGGAGAAATGCTAAAATATTTTTAATAGGAAAACCTAATATTTTTCAATAAGACTATTAATATGTTTTAGGTGAATACTAATACTTTTGAGGGAAAAAATCAATATTTTTCATGAGGATTAAGAGAAACAATTGTTCAATGGATTACTAATAATTTTCCGAGGGATTGCTAATACTTTTTACAAAAAAAACTAATACTTTTGAGGGTTGCCTAATATTACGTCATTTATCTGTGATAACAGAGAAAAATAATAATAAATAAAGATTAATTTGTAAATTAAGAAATCTATAGTGGATCACTACCTAGACATAAACCTAACTCATATCAAAAAGGAATGGATGGAAATTTGAGTCAACCACCCCATTAATTTAGTGCTCTAATAATGTAATAAAAAAAATTCTATTAGATCTTGTTTAGGCCTATAAATAAGGATGTATGTTTTTAGCATTGTATCAAAAATTTCTAAGAGCAACATAGCTAAATAATGCAAATTATTTAGAGAGAATTTTATAAAATTGTGAGCAAAGTTTGAGTGTGTTTTCTAAAATTATATTTTGATGAGATTATATTTTTAGTGAGCAAATATAGAAAACCAAGGGGTCGAGGACTAAGAGTTTTATTGTTCATTTTTCTACATCGAATATCTCTGAATATTAAGGTAGCGATTTCTATATTATTTGTCTTTATTTAATATTTCATGATTGTATTTTATTACTTGCAATATATGTCAAGATGAAATAAATTCATTTAAGCTAGGGGCCATGAAAAGGGTTTGGGATCAAAAGTATCTTGGGGTGAACCCGCAAATGCTATATGCGAGGAACTCACTAGTCGAGAGGAAAAAAGGAAATTAATAAATTTAATTTTGTAATTATGTGAATGCTTTCATGTTATATTAAATATTGACAGATATATCCCTACTGAGCGAGATGAAGATCACCCCTATTATTATCATGACTTTCAGGTTGAGGAATCCGGCTGAATATATGATGTTGTGGATGGTGGAATAAATCATGCTATATTTATATTTGAAATAATTATTACCGGACTAAATTTTGGATTTATGTCGATTTTTCCGATTATTGCTTGGAATAATTATTGGATATTTAATTCAGGAAGATGTATTATTATTATTATTATTATTATTATTATTATTATTATTATTATTATTATTATTATTATTACTACTACTACTACTACTATTACTATTATCATTATTTTTCCTTAAACAAATTCCTAAAATCAACTTTTTGATAATTATTGGGATCACTTTAATTTATAAATTTGTGTTTTCTTAACAATATTTTTAGAATACTTTAATTTCCTAAAATTGGATCGTTACAAGTGGTATCAAAGTGGGTCTACGTTTCAGTAAGCTTGTTTAAAAAAAATTAAAAATTAGAATGTATAGTTTTTTTTAAGAAAAATTAATAAAAGTCAAACTTTGTATAAGATAAAATAGTGTAATTAACATCCACCTCCATCATATCTCGCCGATCTCCTCAAGGTATGAGAATTAATAATGCAAGTTACATTATACAATTGTATCAGTATGCTCATTTATATCATGATGTATCTTATTATGATTCCATGTTACTATATTTTGCTTTAGAAATATAATACCAGTTTAAATGTTAGAAGAACATAAATCTCGTATTCCTTAAAAAAATATAAAAATAGACTTATAGTTGCAAATGCATATATATATGTATATATATATATATATATAGATTGCAGGAACTGGCACTCGTCAAACTGTAAGAAAGAACAAGAATAATAATAATTGCGGTCCGGACCATCCTATTAACCGACTCAATCATTATTTCAACTATCAAATTGAGGAGAGAGATAGTATTGGAGAATATATAGTTAAAATTCACCAGTTGTGGCACAATATGAGGAATGTCATCGGCGCTCCAAACGAACGCGATGCCTCCCGTAGAGTGATTGATAGCTTACCCTCGTTTTGGACGTCAAGGCTGAAAAGCTTTATGCCTCATTATTGGAGTATGACGGGCATGAAGATCGACCCAAAATCAACTACGGAACATTTACTGCCAGGTTATACCGTAAATGGATTGAGTTTTTGAACAATGAGGTTTTGGCAGAAGATGAGGAACCGGAAGAGAATCTCGAAGAAGACCCAGAAGAAGATCCAAAAGAAGATCCGGAAGAAGATCCGGAGGAAGATGAAGACATGGATCAGTAGAAATGAATGGGTCTATGTATTGTAATAATTGATAAATAAATCCTTATTATATATAAAGCTTAGTTGTCCTTTAATTGATACTAATTTAATTTATTTGATCATTATATTATGATATTTAGATTTTAAGTTAGATATTTCATGTATATTTCATTAATAACTTGAGATAAATAATAATACATTATGTATGACCTTAGGAATATGGCTCCTCGTCATGGAAATCAAGTCAACGGTGAGAACTCCACTAACACAGGAAATCAAACCACTGCTACTGCTGGAGATATAATTGATGAGTTCCTCAGAGGTGTGCAGAACAACGGGGACAACAACAACAACAACACACAAGTCGTGGAACAATTCCGCCACTATCGTCCACCCACATTCAATGGACGTGATGGCCCGACAGTAGTAGAAGAATGGTTTCGATCGCTAGAGAGAATTTTTCGACTTATTGGCTGCACAGATGAACAGAGAGTCGTATGTGTTGCCTTCCAACTCACTGAAGACGCTAATCATTGGTGGGAAGGGTATTGGAGGACTAAGACCGAGGAAGAGTGGAATGCTTTAACATGGGATGAGTTCAAAATGATTGTAATAGAAAAGTTTTTCCCACAATCATATCGAGACAAGAAAGAGACATAATTCTTTAACTTTAAACAAAGAAACATGATTGTCACAGAGTATGAGAGATAGTTCAATCACTTTATCGGTTTGCTCCACACCTAGTGGAAACTGATTTGAAAAAGGCTCTGAGGTTCAGAAGAGGACTTCGAGCACAACTATTAGGAATAGTATCTGCTCAAGGAGATTTGGAATGCTCGGTGATGGTGAGAAGGGCTCATGAGGTGGAGGTAAGTTTTGTTGAGGACGAGGAGGAGCAACAGTTGGTTGTGTTGTCTGCGAAAAGAAAAAGGGAAGGGGCAAAACAAAATCAAAATAAACAAATAAAGACTGATGGAAATGCACGTCCAACTACGCAAGCAGACAGGCCAACTTGCCCAAAATGCAAGAAGAATCATTTTGGAGAATGTTTAGCTGGACAAGGAAAATGCTTCAAGTGTAAGAAGCCAGCGCATGAAGTCTCTAATAGTCCTCTCTTAAAAGATGAGCGAGAAAGAAGAGAACAAACATCTGGAGGTAGAGCTCAAATGTATGCTATGACTCAGGAAGAAGCTGATCAGAACCCGGGTACAATGTCAGGTATGCTAACCATCTCTGGAATACATGTTCTTGTACTTTTCGACACTGGTGCCACACATTCGTTTTTATCTGCCAAATTTCATGTTATATTAGGACATAAGAGTGCTAGAGTAAGTGAACCCCTTGAGGTTGGCTTGCCATCTGGAAATTCGATAACAACTAACTCAGTAAATAAGGATGTTGAAGTGAATATAGGGGGAAACTATCTTAAAGCTGATCTATACATAATTAGATGAAGGATTTTGACGTAATATTAGGTATGAATTGGCTTAGTAGATATCAGGCAGACATTATGTGTCACGAAAAAGAGATAATATTCAAACTGCCAGGAAATGATGAGATAAAATTTTATGGGATTAAGTCTAAAGCGCATTACCACGTGATATCGACAATGAAGGCCAGAAAGATGTTGAAAAAGAAAAATTATTATCTAGTGGGTTTAGTAGATACCTCGACAGCTTCGAAGTGACACCTAATGACGTACCAATTGTGCAAGAATTTTTGGATGTATTCCTAAAAGATTTACCGGGAATTCCTACAGATTGCCAGGTTGAATTTGGAATAGAATTGGTACATGGGACAACACCTATATCTAAGGCACCCTATAGGATGGCGCCAAAGGAATTACAAGAGTTAAAGGCGCAAATACAAGAACTTTTGGATTTGGGATTCATTAGACCTAGTGTATCACCGTGGGGAGCACCAGTTCTATTTGTAAAGATAAAAGACGGGTCACTTAGAATGTGTATCGATTATAGAGAACTTAATCGACTCACAGTAAAGAACAAGTACTCGCTATCAAGGATTGAAGACTTGTTCGATCAATTGAGAGGTGCCAACACTTTCTCTAAGATTGACTTGAGATCCGGATATCATCAGTTAAAAATTAAAGAGAGTGATATTCAAAAAATGGCATTTAGAACACGATATGGACATTATGAGTTTGTAGTAATTGCATTTGGGTTAAGTAATGCGCCAACAATATTCATGGATTTGATGAATAGAGTGTTTCATCTGTATCTAGACCAATTTGTCATAGTCTTTATAGATGATATACTTGTATATTCAAAGAATAGAGAGCAACATACTAAGCACTTAAATGCTAAAAACACTTCGCAAAGAAAAGTTATATGCGAAATTCAAGAAATGCAAGTTTTGGCTAGATCAAGTGGTGTTTCTTGGACATGTAATCACTACTCAAGGAATTGAAGTGGACCCGGTTAAAGTTGAAGTGATCAATGAATGGAGTGCACCTACGAATGCGAATGAAGTTCGCAGTTTTGTAGGTTTGGCAGGCTATTATTAGAGATTTATTGAAGTATTCTCAAAGATAGCTGCGCCTATGACTAGACTGACAAGAAAATGGAAGAAGTTCCAATGGAATGAGAATTGCGAAGAAAGCTTTCAGGAGTTGAAACGAAGGCTAACTTCTGCATCAGTATTAACAATTCCTAACCCCACTAAAGATTTGTTATTTATAGTGATGCATCATAACAAGGCTTGGGTTGCGTGCTAATGCAACATGGTAAAGTGGTTGCCTACGCCTCAAGACAGCTAAAGCCACATGAGTTAAATTATCCTACTCATGATCTAGAGTCGGTTGTTGTAGTGCATGCATTAAAGATCTGGCACCATTACCTATATGGAGGGAAATGTGAAATCTTCACCGACCACAAAAGCTTGAAATATTTGTTTACTCAGAAAGAGCTAAACATGAGGCAAATAAGGTGGTTGGAATTGGTGAATGACTATGATTGCACTATCAGCTATTATCCAGATAAAGCTAATGTTGTAGCCGATGCATTAAGTCGTAAAACAAAAGGAGAAATGTCAAGCTTGATATCTGAATAAGAACATCTTGTGAGAGAATTTACCAGAATGAGAACTGAAGTAGTGGTACCACCAAAAAGCACAGAGATAGTACTGACATCTTTGGTGCTGCAACCTACTCTAAGAGAGAAGATAAAAGAAGCTCAACCTCGAGATAAATTTTTGAGCAAAATGAAAGAAAAAGCTCGGGAAGGAAATGTAAAAGGATTTGTTATAGCAAATGACGGTACTTTGACTTATGAAAGGAGATTATGCGTTTCTAAAGAAGAAGGGCTTAGAAAAGAAATTCTCGAAGAAGCTCACTGTACGCCGTACACAGCTCACCCTGGAGGTACAAAAATGTATCGAGATTTAAGAGAAGTATTTTGGTGGCAAAGTATGAAAAGAGATATTGGAATTTTTGCGGAAAAATATTTGACTTGTCAGCAAGTTATAGCTGAACACCAAAGACCATCTGGTTTGCTCAAACCACTTGACATCCCAGAATGGAAATGGGAGCACATAACTATGGATTTTGTGGTAGGGCTTCCACCATCAGTCAAAGGAAACAAGATTGTTTGGGTTGTAGTAGATCGGTTAACAAACTCAGCTCATTTCTTACCCGTTAAGATGACTTTCAGTATGGAGCGATATGCACAAATTTATATTGAGGAGATAGTGAGACTTCATGGAGTTCCTGTGTCAATTGTTTCAGACAGAGATATATGTTTTACTTCTAAGTTTTGGAAAAGTCTACAAAGTGTTTTGGGAACAAAGCTAAACTTTAGTACGGCTTATCACCCGCAAATAAATGGACAATCTGGAAGGACTATACAAATATTGGAAGATATGTTGAGAGCATGTGTGCTCGACTTAGGAAGTAATTGTGAAACATTATTACCCTTGGTAGAATTAGCTTATAACAACAGTTATAAAATGACTATTAGGATGGCCCCATACGAGGCAGGCATTGTACGGAAGAAAATGTAGATTACCATTATATTGGAGTGAAGTTGGTGAAAGAAAAATTTTGGGGCCTGAATTAATTCGGCAAACTGTTGAGAAGATAGATATGATACAAGATCGAATCAAGATGGCTCAAGATAGACAAAAATCATATGCTGATAGACGGAGAAAACATATACAGTTTGATGAAGGCAAAAAAGTATTTCTGAAAGTAGCTCCTATTAAAGGTGTTATTCGATTTGGCGAAAAGGGAAATTTGAAATCGAGATATATCGGACCATTTGTAATCCTTACACGAGTTGGAGATTTAGCTTATCAGTTAGCATTACCACCGAGTCTATCAAGTGTGCACAATGTTTTTCACGTCTCTATGCTAAGAAAGTAAGTTCCAATCCAAGTCATATCGTGAATTATAAAGATTTGACAATCAACAATGACTTAACTTACGAGTAGGCACCGGAAGCTGTTTTGGAACGCAAGATTCACCATTTGAGAAATAAAGATATTGCTCTGATCAAAGTACAATGGGGACGTCATGGCAAAAATGCAGCTACTTGGGAGTGTGAAGAGGAGATTCATGTCAAGTACCCAAGTTTTTCAATTCCAGGTTAAGATATCGAATTTCGAGGACGAAATTTTATTTAAGGAGAGTACAATCGATAACAGAGAAAAAAAATAATAAATAAAAATTAATTTATAAATTAAGAAATCTATAGTGGATCACTACCTAGACATTAACCTAACACATATCAAAAAGGAATGGATGGAAATTTGACCCAACCACCCCATTAATTTAGTGCTCTAATCATGTAATAAAAAACATAATTCTATTAGATCTTGTTTAGGCCTATAAATAAGGATGTATGTTTTTAGCATTGTATCAAAAATTTCTAAGAGCAACATAGCTAAATAATGCAAATTATTGAGAGAGAATTTTATAAAATTGTGAGCAAAGTTTGAGTGTGTTTTCTAAAATTATATTTTGATGAGATTATATTTTTAGTGAGCAAATATAGAAAACGAAGGGGTCAAGGACTAAGAGTTTTATTGTTCATAATTCTACATCGAATATCTCTGATTATTAAGGTAGGAATTTCTATATTATTTGTCTTTATTTAATGTTTCATGATTGTATTTTATTAATTTGTAATATATGTCAAGAGAAAATTAATTCATATAAGCTAGGTGTTAGATAAATGTTTTTATCAAGATTTTGATGATTATGTTTAAATGAGTTTTTATACCAAAACTATGTTTATGTATGTTGTCCAAAATACTCCTAAATGTTTTAAAATATTTTTACTAATTTTTGGAGTATTTCTTAGAGTTTATTATTCGATAAAATATTGGACAACATATTTAATGTTTTTATGTTAATTGGTTTTTACACCAAAACAATGTTTATAAATGTTGTCAAAATACTCCCAAGTGATTTAAAATGTTTTTACTAATTTTTGGAGTATTTCTTGAAGTTTATTTTTGATAAAAATCGGACAACATTTCATGATTGGAGTCGACCGATGCCGCCCAAAGCGTCGACACATGCACTGAAGAAAGAAAACTTGAAACAGAGCGTCGAGTTAAAAAAAAGAAGAGGGAACCGGTCCAAAGGGGCCGACCCCCGTCGCCGCACCCCGACGGCCACGACTGCACTGGATCGCACTATTTTTTCAAACGCGTTCGAAATCTTAAACAGGCAACCGGTCACCTGTACAATTCTGCGACAAAAAATTGTACCGTTTGAACTCTTTGACACATGATTTACTTTTCATTTTTGTACAATATTTCTACATCTTGTGGTCCTCTTTTTGTAGACAAAAGCAAACAAGAAGAAGCCTATGTTGGGAGCCTATGTTGGTGAAGACTCTCCTATAAATAGAGGATGAATTGAAGACACAAGACAATAACAACACAAGCAAATACACAACAAGAAATCGCAAATTTCCAAGCTTTCATATTCAACACCCTTGTTGTATTTATAGCTAAGTATTTCACTTTCACATCTTGAGGTCTAGGCTTTATTTCTTGATTACACTTGCACTCAAATTGTAATATTCATTATTGAGTTGTAATCTTGATTTTTGTCATCATTCAACACAAGACATCCTTGTGAGTATTCTTGTGGAAAGAATACACTTGGGTGATCTAGGTGATAGGTGTTTCAAGAGTGTGGTGCTCTTGAGGTGTTTGAAGAATTTGGTATTCTTCAAGATTGAAGATTGTGGTGATCTTCAAAGGTACCATTGAAGGAAGATTGTGGTAATCTTCAAAGGGAGATTGTGGTAATCTCCAAAGGTGGTGTTGAAGAAGAGTGTGGTGCTCTTCATGGTGTTGTAAGTTGAATTTGTATTAATTGTGGTAATTAATAAAATTCTTTTCCTTTTCGAAACCCATCCCTGGATATCTTTGGGGTGGTAGAACACGTAGTCCCTAGGTGGGGTGAAGCTCTATAAATCAAAGTGTGTTGTTTATTTTCCGCACCTTTATTCTTGTCTTGGCGTATTTGATTCGAAAAAGAGGGCATAATCAAAAAGATTGTTAGGAATTTTATTGTTTAGATTTTGATGAATGCCATGTAAAACTTAGAATAGAAAGTTGGCTCCCCAATTCTTGCTTTGAAATGTATTGTAACAATTAGAGTGGCCAAGGCGAGTTAAATCGGCTACGCTCCAACTTGCAAGAAGACAAATCAAGGCTTGAAGGAAAACTACGATGTGAGACAGTGAGTACAACAAAGAAGAGCGATGACAGAACTCGAAGAAGCGGTGAGATGCAAATGAGTGGAACATCGATCAAGTCAACTCAAAGAGAAGCCAAGTCTCAAGTCAAGTGACGGAAAGAGTCATCCATGATTGGAAGGCGACTCTAAGTCACCTGGGAAAGCGAGGAAATGCGATCAAGTCGAGATAATCGAAAAAGAACCGTTGCCGAGAAATCAAGAGATTTACTTAAACAAGTAATATCTTCATACTACCTTTCTTGGAGTGCTCGATCCCGAAGCGTGCAAAGAAATGAACCAATGGGAAGCACTACACCGTGTCGAACTCCGAAAAGGTGATAAAACATTTCATACGAGGAAATGGCAATTCCAAGAAGTGCAAACCAACGATCGCAAAAGTGATTTTCAAAAATGAGCCTATCTCTTCAACGGGCAAATTTTTGAAAGTTCACTATAAAAGGTGAGGAGTTTGATTGAGAAGAATGATGCGTGGATGACACACACGTGAGATTTACAAGCTTATCAAAATTGAAATACTCTCAATCCTCAAGCCTACATCTCGAAGAACATCAATCCAACACTTACCTGTGAAGGAAAGAGAACTTCAATCGTTGAAGAGAAACTACGAAAACAAGGGGTCTACATTCCAAGAAGGATTGTAGAGAGGTTCAAGGTGAACCAAGTCTTAAGCGTTTGGAGGGCTTCGTGATCAAATCCAAAGTGCTTGAGCAAGTGAGTCAGAGTAGTAGCAAGGCAAAGCCGCCTGTGAAGAAGGCTGAGTCGTCGAGCTTGATTGAGTGATCAAGGCGTCTCAGGCCCGAGTCCCAAAGGATCAAGTCATTTGTTGTGATCAAGACTTGTATCCGGGTCATTACCACTTTGTAAACCGATCATTACTTAGTGGATTCCTCCGGGAGTTGGAGAAGAGAGGAGTAGAAGAATTACCCCATCTTCGAACCTCTATAAAAACTTTCTTGTGTCATTTACTTTCTGACATTTAAATATCCGCACTTTTAATTGCTTATATCTGTGATAAATTTGCTATCCATCCGATAATCTCTAAGTACTAAATCAAGTCAGAAAAACTTGCTTAAACAAACTTAAGGGTGTTAAGTCTTCCAAAAACAAAACCACGACTAAGTCAAATTATAGTCAATGTGAGTTACTCTACTAACGGCTTTCAAATTTGAGTCTGCTTGAGAGAGATTAACTCTCTTGAGTGACTAATTCGATGTCCATCAAGACACAAATTGTGTAGAACTCAGAGATTTAAAAAGCCTAAATCGAAAATTTGGTAAGGTTTATTCAACCCCCCTTCTAAACCTTACACTTACACCCCTTGGGACCTACAAGTGGTATCGGAGCGGTTGGTTCATTGAACCCTCCGCACTTTAAGTTCTTGAACTAGATCTCCAAACTTTTCAAAAGTCTCGCTTTAGTACTTAAACTTTCAAAACTCTTTTCTTTCATTAAAAATCATTATCATGGAAGCAAATCTAACACGCATTCCTATGTTCACTATTGAAGAATTTGATGATTGGAAAATTCGTATGATGAGCTCATCTATCAAAGATTACATGATGAGATGTGGATAGTAATAGAAGATGGGCCTCTCGCAAATATTAAAGGTGAACACAAATGACGAAGAGTTGCGGTGAAGGGGAAGAAGATCAGAAGACCCCGGACACCATCATGGTTGAAAAACCAAGAACTGAGTGGACAAATGATGACAAAAAGATACAACCTGGACAATGTAGCCAAGGATATTCTCTACAAAACCTTGGACAAAGCCATGTTCAATAAAGTGAAATCTTGCAAAACAACTAAGAAATGGGGACAAACCGACATTGATTTGTGAAGGCTCGAGCAAATCAAAGAAAACAAACTTTCGGTGGTTTGTACAAAAATTTGAGAACTTTAAAATGATCTCGGGAGAAAACCTGGATCAACTAGATGCTCGATTCTGAAAATCACAAATGAGTCATCTACACTTGGAAAGGAATATACACGAGAAGAAATGTGTATGAAGATCCGAAAAGTCTTCCACCTGAATGGGAGATGAAGGTCATGGCACGAGACATTCCATGGACCTATCAAAGACATCCAACCATGAGTTATTCTCGGACCTCAAAGCCTATGAGTTTGAGTGAGAAGGAAAGACCAGGAAGAGACAATTGTACTCCAAAACAATTTTCTCTGTTGTCAAAGATGGAAGGAGAGTCAAGTCAAAGAGGCAATTGACCCGGAAGAAATAGCCCTAATGGTTAAAAGATTTAACAAGTTCTTTAACAAGAACTACAAGAGAGGAAAGGGTGAATCCTCCAGGAAGACACTCGGCTCCCTCCAAATCAAGGGATGATAGGCCAACCAAGAGGGACGGATCATCAACAAGTTGAGTATCAAAGGGTGACAACTCAAGAATAGAAAGAGAGCGAGCAAAAGGTCAATATCTATGTTGGAATTGTAGACAACCAGGTCACTATGCCATTGATTTGCTCATATCCTGTAGTCAACAAGTACGAAACGAAGAAGAAAGAAAGGTCTTCGTGAGAAAGAAGACAAGAGAAGAAAAAGCAATGATGGTCAGCAGAGATCGAAACGAGACGAAAGTCAAGAGAGACAACACTCGAGAGAGCAAAGAAGTTGACTACTCAAGTGATTCTCGAAGAAGAAGCCTTGATTTGCTTAATGGCCAAAGAACAAGATCAAGAAGATGAGGTACAATCTAACTCAACAAGCTCGACACTAGTGATAGTGATCGTGACACACACACTTCATCACCCACTGATCTTTATGATTCATTAGGCAAAATGATGAAAGATTTTGAGCACATTAAAACCTCACACACACTATTGAATGAGGAAAACACTACTCAAAAGTCAAAACTCAAAGCCGACTAAGGAGCCGAGTACCCTAAGTCAAATAGGCCGATGAGAATAAGAGTTTAAAGGTGAAAATGCTAAATTAATAAAGCAGAAATTGCTGCTATAGAAAAGAGGGAGAATGACCTCAAAATGTTATTGCCTCATTCACTAAGGCATCTAAATCATTGGATGATCTTATTATGAGTCAAAGAGAATGTGGAGACAAGACAGGCTTAGGATTTAATTCCTTTGTGCCATGTCAAACCTCAAGAGTAATCTTGGAAAAAGGATCTTCAAGTCATGAAGAGTCCGAAAAATCCAAAACTCTAAATGATGCACACACTTTCAATCCAAAGCACAATACTAAGCGAACCGGCCTTGTTACAAAGGAAAAGGAAAAAACGACCGATTGAGAGTCTTTGAAAGGATACCAGAAAGAGATTCAAATGAGTCCTCAAATAGACTCCAAACAAAAATACTCAGAAACAAGAAGCGAGCTACCAAAAATCCCAGAAAACTCATAAAAGAAATACATATGATGGGAATGGTAGAAAATATCCAAGCCAAGTCGATGAATAATGTGAACTATCGGCTGAGACTTATGGAATACAAGCCCAAATGGCAAAGGCCTAGACTCAACAAAGGCCATTCCAAAAGCATAAGAGCTTTCATCAAAGACACACATATGCACCTAGGCACTACACTCAAAGACACCACAATTACCCAAGAAAGGCAATTGCTAAAACACATATGCAGGCATACGACAAAAGAGACAGTTGTATGAACCTGATTCCCAAGCAATTTGCCAGGATTGATTATGATTATGGCACGATAGATGGCAACCTCTTAGAGTCAAATCATTTGGCTATAGGTTGGTTGGATCATCTTATAATTCTAACCCCTCGGGACCCGGACAAGAATGGGTACCTAAAACTTAATTTCCTTGATTGCGGGTTCAAGAGCAATGAGTGCCAAGGAACCTGGTACATGGATAGCGGCGTTCCGGACATATGACAGAAATAAGAGAAATCTGTCAAAATTCAAGGAAGTCAAAGGAGCCAAAGTCATATTTGGAGAAATGAAGCTCCTGGTGAAATAAGAGCATTGGATCCATCCGAGGAATGGTTTAGAAATCACGGATGTTGCATATGTTGAAGGACTAAACTTCAATTTACTAAGCATCGATCCAACTCTGCGACAAGGGCTACAATGTTGGATTCAACATGGGAATATGCCAAATCAAAAATGTTGAAACTAATGAAGTTGTCTTTGCAAGGATGCGGGCAGAGAAATATGTATGTAGTGGATTGGTCAACTCGCAACACCCAAAGACTGTCTACTAGCAAAAGCACAATGAATCAAGTTGGGTTTGTGGCACAAAAAAGTGAGTCATCCGAATTTCAAAACGATTAATAAGCTAGCAAGAAGTCATCTTGTGGAAGGACTTCCGGACTCGATATACAAGAAGGAGAGTATATGTGATGCATGTCGGAAAAAACAAATCAAGTCATCGTTCCAAGAAAAGACTTGCCCATCCTCAACAAGAATATTGCATCCGCTTCATATGGATCTATTTGGTCCAAAGTGGAACCAGACAAGCATAAGTGGAAAGAAATACACCCTGGTGGTAGTAGATGACTACTCAAGATATACATGGACAATATTCATGTGCAAGAAGAAAGAAACTCTACAAAAGCTACCACACGGTGATGAAGAGGATACAAAATGAGAAGAGTCAAACCATTATCAAAATAAGATCGGATAGAGGAACCGAGTTTGTCAATGGAATAATAACTCGATCTTGTGTTGAGAATGGTATTGGTCATGAACTATCACCGCAAGGACTCCACAAAGCGTGAGAATGGAGTTGCGAAAGAAAGAAAAAGCAGAACCCTCAAAGAAGCGGAAGGACCATGTTAGTGGGCGGGGTTACAAAAAGGTTTTGGGCTGAAGCAATCAACACGACTGCTACACCCAAAACAGATGTATGATAAATAGGCGGTGACAAAGACTCCCTATGAGATCCGGATGGAAGAAAACCAAATGTTGCATATTTCGGGATATTTGGATGTAAATGCTTCATCCACAATAATGGCAAAGATAACCTAAAGGCTTTTGATGCTAAAGGCGATGAGGGTATCTTCTTAGATACTCACCGTGAAAGCAAAGCCTGAGAATACTCAACAAAAGAACTATGGTTCTGAGAAGAATCCATTCATGTAGTATTCGATGAGCCAAACATAAATGGAGAAGACATTGAAGAGTCACCGATAAGTGAAACATCCAACCTACGAAGAGTCCCTATCTTTGGAAGTCAAGCGGGGATTATCAATTGAGAAGAAGATGAGATAGTCAATCTCAAAAGCGGTGAAAAATCTGCAAATGAGTGATCACGAGAGAGTGACCCGCGAACACAACACAAATCGACTAAATCCGGCTAACTTACTTCATCCTGGACGTAAGATGGCCGAGACCATCCACGAAACTTGTCATTGGAGACATGAGAGAAGGTGTCAAGACAAGATCGAACTCAACAAGAAGCAATGTTCACATGCTTCATCTCGCAGATAGAGCCCAAAGATGTGTCACAAGCATTGGATGACACACATTGGATTCAAGCTATGCAAGAAGAGTCAATCGGTTTGAGAGAAATAAAGTATGGGAATTAGTACAAAGACCCATACATCAAAATGTTATTGGAACCAAATGGGTATTCGAAATAAGATGAACGAGGAAGGATCTGTGGTAAGAAACAAAGCAAGACTGTAGCCAAAGGATATTGCCAAGAAGAAGGAATAGATTTTGATGAAACATTTGCTCTGTAGCAAGATTGGAAGCTATAAGGATGTTTCTTGCCTACGCAGACTCACAAAAATTTCATTGTATATCAAATGGATGTAAAAAGTGCATTCTGAATGGATTATTGGAAGAAGAAGTGTATGTTGAACAACCTCGAGGATTTGAGCGAGAAGACTCTTGGAGACAAAGTGTACAAACTCAAGAAAGCCCTGTATGGATTGAAACAGGCACCCGGAGCATGGTATGATACCTGTCACAATTCCTAACGAAAATGGATTCACTAAAGGAAAAGTGGATAGAACACTTTTCGAAATTCAAGACAAGAAGAGTATCTTTGCTTGTTCAAATATATGTGGATGACATCATTTTTGGATCCACTAACAAAGAGTTGTGTGAAAAATTCTCAAACCTCATGCAAAGTAAATTTGAAATGAGCATGATGGGAGAGTCGACATTCTTCCTTGGACTTCAAGTGAAACAATGAAGGATGGAACCTTCATAAGTCAAACAAAATACACCGGAGATTTAATGAAGAAATTTGGTATGGAGGAGAAGTCTTCGTGAAAATACCAATGAACACATCATCAAAATGGACATGGACGCAGATGGCAAGCACAGTAGACCAAACAAGATACTGAGCACTTATTGGATCACTCTATCTCACAAAGCGGGCGGACATCACCTTTCTTTGTAGGTGTATGTGCAAGATTTCAATCTGCTCCAAAAGAGAGCCATATGACTGAGCTAAGAGAATATTGAGATACTTAAAAGGAAGCCAAGAAGTAGGGCTATGGTATCCAAAGGAAGGTGGATTCAAGCTAATTGGCTATTCGACTCGACTATCTTTGGATGCAGAGTGGGCAGAAAAAAGTACTTGAGCACTTGTCAAATGCTTGGAAACAGACTAATTTCCTGGTTTAGCAAGAAGCAAAACTCAATAGCCACCTCTACAAATGGTGAGGCGAATACATAGCTATGGGTTTTGTTGTGCCCAAGTTCTATGGATGAGACAAAGAAATGAGAGATTATGAAATTGAAGAAAAAGAAATTCCAATCATGTGTGATAACACAAGTGCCATTGCAATCACCCAAAATCTGTGTTGCACTCAAGAACAAAACATATAGATGTCGGATATCATTTCATAAGAGATCATGTTGAAAAGAAGGACATTATCTTGGAATATATCTCAACGATAAGCAACTAGCCGACATCTTCACAAAACCATTATGTGAGTCAAGATTTGAAGAACTCAAACATGAGTTGGGGCTAATTGAGCTAAGGCCGAGACACGGAAGAGTCAAAGAAACGAAATGGAACGAGAAAGAAGGTGAAAAAGAGTTGAAAACAAAAATTAGCTCAATAAATCAAATTTATATCGGAAAAGTCAATATACCAAGTCACCGATAAATTTGAGTCACTAAGAGAAATGTGAGAAGCGAGTTAAATCAGCTAAGAGATAAGTTTGAATAACTTATGAGCAAAATGACAAAAACGCAAATCGTTTTGACTAAGCGGGAATGTTTTAAGGAACACGTCGGATAATGATGATGTGTACGGACATAAAGCCGCACACCAAGCTTATGATTGGATATAAATGATGCCGCATTAAATACGAGACATGAACGCTCAATATCGTGCGAAATCCAAGCCGTTGATTTCGATCACGATTCAAAACCGTCCGCACGTCCTTTCATAAACCATATTTAAACCATTTTTCGTCCGTTTCTCTCTCACACTTCTAAAAAACCTGTTCAATCTCTCTCTCAAAAAGCAAAGGCAAACACTCTCGAAACCCTATCAAACTTCAAATCTATTTCTCAATTTTTCTTGAAATTATTCTCGAAAATGGCACCAACATATGACTTTACCAAGTTGGGAAAACAAATCCACACCTGGTTCGACCGTGTTTCGACGGAATGGTGAAGCGGGTCCGACGACACCCTGGTGAAGAAAATCGCGGAGAAGCTAGAAACGGCAGGATCAAAACCGTTTCTAACACTGGGTATCCCATGACCTATGTGGAGGAGGTCGCACAATTCTACGTGAATGCCGAGATTCACGACGAAGGAATCAAGTCATCCTGCTCACGGGAAGCAATGACTATCACAACCAAGGATTTGGTGAATATTGCTCACTACCAAAGAGAGGAGCATCCGAGATCAAAGAGGCTGATGTAAACTTGGGCGACGATGGAAAGAAATAGCCAAGTCCGACGTTCTCGACAAAATAATATACACAAAGAAACAAGAGATGAAGGAAGATTACCACAAATTGTTGGACATTGTTGCCAAGTGTATCGACATCAAATTTGGCACTTTGACCAACTCACAAAGGCAAAATTGACTGTGATGGCCAATAATCGAAGAAAAGAAGATAAACCGGTTGAGTTTATCTCTGCCAGACTCTGCAAAACGTGGGAAACAAGTCCTTCAAAGAAGATGGGTCATTTGGAGGATCCCTGGGATATGGCCTAGTGATTGGCCGGCTATTGGAGGTGAAAGGAGTACCTCTTAGACATGGGAAAGCTTTCCATGTTAACAAGAGGATGTTCGAGCTAATCTCTCTGGTGCTCGAAGCGTCGCGTCGCCAAGAGAGGCGACACCGATGAGGGGGAATCACCACCCAGAAGACACAAATGCTTCTCTCAACCAAGAAGAAGCGCCCTGCAGCCTACCAAGAAGTCTCGCCCTGCAAAGAAAGAAAACCAAACATGCACTGCCCCTGCAAGTCACCGCCCAGCGGCCGTGTCACCCGCCCCCCTGCTGCGGTCGAGAAGGACTCACAAATTCCTTCTCGATCGTCAAAAAGAGGAGATCGACAAACCTAGACGGCGGCTCACCTCCTAAACAAACACAAGCACGCCCACCCCCAAGACTCGAGAGGACACCGTCTCGAACTGCAAATCCCTGCACAAACCAAGAGACGAAGAAGACTTGTAAAGCAATCCGAGCGGAGAGAAACCACCGAGTCGGCTACTCGGCCTAGCACAAATACCGGAGACTCTTCGGAGAAGTAGAGTCTCCGGATGTAATTGATGAAACAACCAAGTCTCTTTGAAGGTGATCGTGCAGAGGCAACCTCAAGACACAACAGTTGTAGCTCACACAAAACAAACTCAAAAGAACCAGCCCAAGCGAGATAGTGATGTAATGATCCTATCTCCACCTTACCACATCCGAATCGTCGTCATGCGTGAGTGGAGAAAATGGAAGTTGAGCAAGTCAAGGGAACAGTTCCTACGGCCAATTCATAGAAGAAGAAGAGGAGTCTAAATTTCCTCGGATTATCTCTCGTGCTCCCACTCTAGATGAAGACAATGCTTGAATATTCTGCATCTACAAGGACACGGAGAGAGAAAAGCAAGTCAAGAAGCGAAGCACGAGAAAAGGCAAGTATCCGCCTATCTCCACCCGCGAACACTTCCATCCTCTCCTTGATGTCTTCTCGAAAGTGACGAGGAACCGAGAAAATGCCGCCGCTGAAAAATTGCAGATCGGCAAGCAAGCATTGCGTGAATCAAGAATCCTTCACGAGCAAAGACCGATGGAGGGACCAGGAGAGTCCTCCGAACACAAACCGAAATCGATCCAATGGGAGTGGTTCAAAGAAATAACCACGATGTTCTTTACCACTTCCCGGTGACTGACTCGGAAGAAGCGATAAAGGCGGATGGCGATGAAATCGGGCTAGTGGGGACCCCAAATCGAGCCAACCCCTATTGAAGGTGTGCCACCACCGCCCCAACGGTGAACCATCAACTCCGCACAGTAGGAGTTTGGAGACGAGTGACCCCACTCCAAGTCACTCACCGGGGTGCTCCACCGAGGGGGACTCCCTCCACCGCAGCGGCAAGGTCGGAGGATGCTTGCGAGATGACTCCACAAAGAATGTAGGAGGCGAAGCAAAGAAAACACAAACACAAGAAGAACAGAAGTTGCCATCAACGAAGCTCGAGGCGATTGAGACTGTCTCGGTGAGGTGCCAACACTCACGAAGGCTAATGACCTTCGATGCGGTGAGGCACGAGAAGGAATGACCGGAGTTAACACTGGCGATGAAAGCGCAATCCATGGGATTGAGACTCCAATGGATGCCATCAGAAGACCCTAAGGCACCGTGACACGTCGAAAGGGAAGACCAGCCTCGCGGCAGAGAGAGCTGCTTTGGAGGAAATTAAGGCCCACGGGAGGTTGAGACTTCCCGGGGTAACACAACCAAGTAGAGAACATCCCTCCCGCAACCATCGATCCATCCGAGAAGGAGATCGGCGCACTTCATGATTCCCGGACAACCCCGATGTCACCTTTCTGGGATCGGAATCGAAGAGGAAGAGCTGAGTCGACTCCCATGACAAATCCAAAAGACTCACCATGCGGATGTTCCAGGCACGAGCAAATCGATCCCAAGACTACTCGTCAGACCTTTAATTTTGATGATGAGCCACCAATGGAAATCTCATCATCGTCCGATGACGCTCCGATAAGGCCGAGGACCGCTACTCAAAAGGAGAAATCACCGAGACCAACGGGCATTAAGGCAAATTGAGGCTCGGCAAGCCGAGCCCATCGCACTGAAAACCCAACCAACCCGAGACCACCGCTCCGGCTCCTCAAGCCACGGTGGATCTATTCCCGAGAAGAACTTCACGTCCACCGCTTATCATCGAACAAATCCCGGATGGCGGTGATGAATCCTTGTGGAATCTTTCCCATTCTCACCGGAGATACGAACTCCACGAAGAGTCGAAAAAATGAGCAAGCACGCTACCACGACCAGCTCCTGTTTTCCACTCGGGCACCATTGTTCCGTAGACTTGATTTCGATTTCCATCAGATGGCCATCACCGAATCGGTGAATCACCGAGGTGCGAGAAGTGTTCAAGGCACTCTTTCTTTGAAGTTGAAAAGATGGAGAGGCATCGAGCCTCCTGGATATGCGCTGGACAACAGAGATGCCAACCTTACAAACACTTGAGAGGCATCACAATCGGGATAAGGAATGGTGGCAACAAAGAAAGAATCAATGCGTGTGGAACAGGTGAGATACTTGAGACAATTATTCAACAAGTCAGGGTGTGGAGAGTCAAAATGTTGACGCGAAACGGTGCGGGAACACATTGAACATATGCACGAAGCTCACACCGCCGAGATCAAGGCTGCTGCGTGAGCGAAATGCAAATGATATACGACGTTTGGAAGAACACATGACAAGAAAATTCAGCCTTCTCATGGCCGAGATGAAGCGATTTTGAGAATCCAACGCTACTCGGTGCAATTCGTGCGGCAAAGATACAACGCAAAGCAGACTTGAAGCAAAATTCAACCATCGAAGACTCGACTTCATGCTTGCTAGCATGTTCCCTGGGTTCCTCTATCCTTTGATGATGCCAAAAAGGGGAAGAGGAATACCTTAAAGCGAAAAAAAAAGCCGAGAAGAAAGGAGCGGTGACAAGGGAACAAATTGAGAAGGAAAATCACCGGTGAGGAAATTTTGAAATCGAAGAAAGGAAAATCTCTTTGAGGGGAAGGATCAAAGAATATGACCTTGATGATTGCACAAACCCCCAACAGGGTCCCATCACGGTGACATTATAAGCGGAAACTCCCGTGACTCTGCCACTCCAACACTCTGCTGTATCTATGGCCGAGAAGAGAAAAGAAATTGAAGCGAGGGATGAAGGAGGTGGAAGGAAGAATGGATGCCAGGGTGATGAACATTTTGAAAGAACACGGAGGCATTCCGGTTGACAGAGACACGTATGCCATTTCGGATGTCGGGGCAGAGCCAAGATCGATTGACGAATTCAAAACGCTCGAATCAAGGGTTATTTTGCAAATTTGTCCTTGGCTCAAGCTTGGGATCATCTTGGGAAAAGGGTCTCACACTATGTGAAGAAGGCGACAGGCAATGAGACAACCGCGATCCACTCTGCTTGGTCACTCATTGGCACTCACCGGAAAGAAGAAGGCCCAAAGTCGATATACGCCCGAGTAGAGGAAGAAGCGGCGATGGAGGAAGAAGCTTGGACTGGGGCCTCGCCCAAGAATATTGAATACGTAGATCCGGGAAAGAAAGGAGGGATCTCTGGGTGGGCTTGACCATGTGGCGAACTTGCAAGTGGCCAAAACCAACGCCGAGTATGCAAGAAGGATAGAAGAAGAAAACAAGAGACAAACTCGGCTATGGCGGGAGAGACAGGAAAGAATAAGGAAAGATGAAGGCTGCCAGGAAGGCATATGAGAAGAAAAAGAAGGCGGTGATGACGAGAAGAAGAGAAGAAGAGAAGAAGATCTTTGATCAAGATGAAAGAAGAGACAATGAAGGAGATGAAGTGTTCTTTGTCAACCCTTCGTGTATTTTATATGTAAATACACACAATGTAAGTCTTACGTAATAATGCCATAAATTCTTTTTAGACAATCACATACTCTGATACACCTTGTAAATAGTTGTGTTAAGTACAAGAATGATATGATCAATAAAAAGATTGATTATGCGCATACATTCTATGTCAATACACTATCTGTATGTATCTTTGTTATTTGCATCTTTGTATGATTTAAGTTTTGGCATCATCAAAAAGGGGGAAATTGTTAGGAATTTTATTGTTTAGATTTTGATGAATGCCATGTAAAACTTAGAATAGAAAGTTGGCTCCCCAATTCTTGCTTTGAAATGTATTGTAACAATTAGAGTGGCCAAGCCGAGTTAAGTCGCCTACGCTCCAACTTGCAAGAAGACAATCAAGGCTTGAAGGAAAACTCTGCGTGAGACAAATTGAGTACAACAAAGAAGAGCAGACAGAACTCGAAGAAGCGGTGAGATGCAAACAGAGTGGAACATCGATCAAAGTCAACTCAAAGAAGGCCAAGTCTCAAGTCAAGTGACGGAAGAGTCATCCATGATTGGAAGGTGACTCTAAGTCACCTGGGAAAGCGAGGAAATGCGATCAAGTCGAGATAATCAAAAAGAACCGTTGCCGACGTAAATCAAGAGATTTACTTAAACAAGTAATATCTTCATACTACCTTTCTTGGAGTGCTCGGTCCCGAAAGCGTGCAAAGAAATGAACCAATGGGAAGCACTACACCGTGTCGAACTCAAAAGGTGATAAAACATTTCATACGAGGAAATGGCAATTCCAAGAAGTGCAAACCAACGACTGCAAAGTGATTTTCAAAAATGAGCCTATCTCTTCAACGGGCAAATTTTTGAAAGTTCACTATAAAAGGCTGAGGAGTTTGATTGAGAAGAATGATGCGTGGATGACACACACGTGAGATTTACAAGCTTATCAAAATTGAAATACTCTCAATCCTCAAGCCTACATCTCGAAGAACATCAATCCAACACTTACCTGTGAAGGAAAGAGAACTTCAATCGATTGAAGAGGAAACTATCGAAAAACAAGGGGTCTACATTCCAAGAAGGATTGTAGAGAGGTTCAAGGTGAACCAAGTCTTAAGCGTTTGGAGGGCTTCGTGATCAAATCCAAAGTGCTTGAGCAAGTGAGTCAGAGTAGCAAGGCAACGCCTGTGAAGAAAGGCCGAGTCGTCACGAGAAGCTACCGAGTGATCAAGGCGTCTCAGGTCGAGTCCCAAAGGATCAAGTCGGCCGTTGTGATCAAGACTTGTATCCGGACTATTACCACTTTGTAAACCGATCATTACTTAGTGGATTCCTCCGGGAGTTGGAGAAGAGAGGAGTAGAAGAATTACCCCATCTTCGAACCTCTATAAAAACTTTCTTGTGTCATTTACTTTCTGACATTTAAATATCCGCACTTTTAATTGCTTATATCTGTTGATAAATTTGCTATCCATCGATAATCTCTAAGTACTAAATCAAGTTGTAAAAACTTGCTTAAACAAACTTAAGGGTGTTAAGTCTTCCTGAAAACAAAACCACAAATGCTAAGTCAAATTATAGTCAACAAATGAGTTACTCTACTAATGACTCAAATTGAGTCAGTTGAGAGATTAACTCTTTGAGTGACTAATTCGACATCCATCAAGGACACAATTGTGTAGAACTCAGAGATTTAAAAAGCCTAAATCGAAAATTTGGTAAGGTTTATTCAACCCCCCTTCTAAACCTTACACTTACACCCCTTGGACCTACAAAGATGGAGATAATCTATTCACCCCCTCTAGATTATCGTAGCCGCTTGGACTTACAAGTGGTATCAAAGCCAAACTCTTTGGCAAGCTCGTTCCACATCGTGAATAAAGAGGAACGATCATCGGCTACGAACGAAGTCTACCTTACCGGCGCCTCCACCACCAAGCCACCACTATTCGATTCCAAAAATTTTACATTTTGGAAAGAACGAATGGAATGTTATCTACAAGGTTGCGGGTTCGATATTTGGAATACGGACGTAAATGAAGAATCCATTTCATTGATGGACACACCACACAAAGGCCTCAAAGAGCTCAATGATGAAGAAAAGAAAATCATCTCCTTAAATGGTAAAGCTCTTAATATTTTGTATTGTTCACTTACCATTTTGGAATATAATCATATTTTAGGAATTAAATCGGCACATGAAGTATGGAGAAAATTAGAAGAAGTATATGCAAATGAAAGGAGCCACTCAAGAGCATCTACTTCTCAAATGGATACAAACCCAACATGGGATGAGCTTCCTACAACTTCCGACGTCGATGAAAATGAACGATATCTTATGGGCTTCGAAGAAGAAAACGAGGTAAGTTCAAAACCCTCCACTTCTTATGATAATGAATTACAAAATGATTATAGTGATTTGAAAAATTATTTTGATGAACTTCAAAATGAATTCGAAGCTTACTTGTTAAATACAAAAATTTGAAAAAGGAATTCAATATTTTGAAAATTGATAAGGATAATTTATTTTCCTCTTATGAATCACTTTCATGTGATCACACCACCACACTTGACAAGGTTAGAAACCTTGAAAAAGAAAATAGTACTCTTGTTGAGGATATTAATTACATGAAAAATGATTTATCAAAATCCAACTTGAGTACCGATAAAATGACCGATATTATTGATGTTCATAGTTGTGATAAATTGAAACAAGGACTAGATCATAATCCTAGTGTTGTTAATTATATGAAAAGAAATCAAGTCCCTATGCATGTTGGTCATTATGCTCCCAAAATTACTACTTGTTTTTATTGTGGTAAAACGGGTCACACCGTTAATACTTGTCGGGCTAGAAATAACTCTAATTATTATTGGAGACCTAAAAGTCTCAAAGCTAATTCCGAAAGATCCAAACACTTGAGGGTACCATAAAATAATGTCATATTAGGTACCCGGTGGAATAATAATCGAGGAAAATACATACCGCCAAGAAGACATCAAATGACCATTTCATTTGATCAAAGGAGAAGACAACATCAAAATAAATTTCCAAGAGAAAGACACTATCAACAATGGGAAGAACACAATCCTTGGAAATGGAGAAATTAGAGAAGCTATCATCAACAAGATGATTTTCAAAGGGGAAGATATCATCAACAATGGGAACGACACAACTCATGGAAATGGCGTAATTGGTAAACCGTATCTCCTCATTTAAATATACATTCTATTTTGTTATGCATGTTTTTATTTGTGCCTTAATTGTAAAATGAGTTTTTCAAATATATCTTAAAATTAAGGTCTTCAATATATTTGAGTGTTCTTAAAAAAAAAAAAATTAAAAAAAAGAGGACCTTGCATGTTATATTTAAAACTCTTGTGCATTTGTTTAAACTATAGTGTTTTATCATTTCTTATGGATTTTTATGGCATAAGCATACTTGTGACATATGTCATTGCTCTAGCCTATACTATTACAATTATTCTTGTGTGCAAGACTTGTTCTAAGAATTGTGTAGGATTTATATATCTTCTTCAATGGTTATACACTCATTATTTTCTCAAGAGAGAACCATAAGATATCGAGGTACGCTCACCATTGTTATTCATCTCATAGATTCGATATACTTTTGCCATATGCTTATGTGCTTGCTTTTCAAGATATTGTAAAGGAATTTTCGATTTTTGAAAAGCACTATTTGATAAAGCTTGTTTTATCCTAGACTTGTAAAGGATTGTATTTTGATTTGATAAAACAATTTGATTTTCATTCTCATCTTAGAATTATGCATTTGATTGCTCATATTCATTCTTGTCTAAACTTTTGTTCAAATGCTTCTTTTAAAATGAGGTCTCAACTATATGCTCTTGAATTTTTTCAAATTTCAAAAGAGACCTTATATAGCTTCCTATAAGCTTATTTGAACTTACATGTTTTATGAAACTCTTGATGATTTGTTTGAAAGCATAGTATGTGTTACTTGTTATTATGTATCTATTTTTCGATATTACTATGCTCTTGTGCAAGATATCTTGATTAAGATTTTGCAGAATTTTTTTGAATTTTGGAACAAGCTTGTTGACCAAGGCAAGGTTAGTAGCTCGAAAGTATCGTCAAGGTATTGATTTTGATGTAACATTTGCACCCGTAGCACATTTAAAAGCTATTTGCATTTTACTTGTCCATTCTTGTTTTAAGATAATTTCAAGCCTTACCAAATGGATGTTAAATCCAATTTTCTAAATGGTTTTATTCAAGAAGAAGTCTATATAAAACAACCTCCGGGGTTTAAAATTTTTCTAGGCTAAATGATTTTTATAAAAGGTCTTGTATAGTTTAAAACAAGTACCCCATGTATGGTATGATAGACTTAGCTATTTTTACTAAATGGTTTCACAAGAGGTAAAGTTTATACTACTCTCTTTGTTTTTAAAAAAGGGCAAGATTGTTTACTTGTAAAAATTTATGATATCATTTATGGTGTTACTAATGAATTATTGTGCAAGTTATTTTCTAAGTTGATGCAATGTGAACTTAAGATGATCATGATGGGGGAGCTAAAATTTCTTCATTGAACTTCAAATTAAACAATGCCAAGAAAGTGGTTATAATCAAAGTATACAATAGAACCTTTGAAGAAGTTAGACATTGAAAGAAGGAAGAACCATTTCAACCTCTATGGCTACCAATGCAAAAATTGACAAAGGTTGAGGAAGGCATATTGATTGACAAACATATTCGAGGTATGTTCATTAACTTTTCTTATTCCTTTAGACTCGACATTCTCTATGCCTTATGTATATATGCTCGACTTCAAAACTATCCCAACGAATCTCATTAAAGTGTCGTTAAAAGAAATTTTCAAATATTTGAAAGGCACTTCTTCTTATGACTTGTATATCCAAAATTTTAAAACGTTCATATTTTTCGGGATAACAAGTTCGGTGATTACAATTTCTCAAAATATGGTTCGTCATAATCGAACTAAACATATTGAGATTCGATATCTTTTTCTAAGGGGTTGCGTTTCTTAAAACGGAAATTTGAGATGTGTTTAATTCCGTCTCAAAGATAACTCGCGGACATTTGTTCATTTACCGCCGAGTCTTTTACCTCATTTCGAGCTTGATTATGACATAATGTATATTGAATGAGTTCTACGTTTGCATTTTGCACGTTTTTAAAACTTAGGGGCGAAAAAATTGGATTTTTGGATCAAATTTTGGTTTTTCAAAACAGAACAGAACCAGTGGGCTGCCTGGGGTAAGGCCAACCGGTCGACCAGCACCTCGACCGGTCGCCTATACCCCAGACCGGTCGCCCACTGTGGTTTCTTGGTTATATTCGTCTCTGTTCTCAGACTTTAGCATTTTGACCCTTTTAACTCTATTTTCGTCCCCTTTGCAGATTTCACACACAATTCACTTCAAATGTGTTTTGTTGCATAAATTACATATTTTGGGGATTATCTAGCTCGATTATCATCATCATTGCTCATCTTTACCGATTAAATGGTAAGAATTTCTCCTTTTAATCTCAATTGGGTTGAACCCTTGAGAATGTGCTTGTATCTTACTATTTTGATGAAATTCTTGTATTAGTATGTTGTATATGATGATTGTTGATGGATGTATGTTGTTGTCTTGCAATTGGTGATGAAAATTTTTGGCTTAAACGAATCACAAAGGCTTTATATTTCTCTTGTTTTATTCGACGCGCGCGCAAGTGTTCGACAAAACGTTTCAATGAAAAAAAAAAAAATCATCACCTACATGATTCTCTCGATTTTAAAATGTTTTTACTAATTTTTGGAGTATTTCTTAGAGTTTATTATTCGATAAAATATTGGACAACATATTTAATGTTTTTATGTTAATTGGTTTTTACACCAAAACAATGTTTATAAATGTTGTCAAAATACTCCCAAGTGATTTAAAATATTTTTACTAACTTTTGGAGTATTTCTTGAAGTTTATTTTTGATAAAATCGGACAACATTTCAAGATTGGAGGCCGACCGGTGCCCAAAGCATCGACTGCACTGAAAGAAAACTTGAAATGCAGAACGTCTTGAGTTAAAAAAATGAAGAGGGGAACTCCGGTCCAAAGTAGGGCCGTGTGCGGCGTCGCACTTCCCATCGACCGATCGACCCCCCTTTCGACCTGTACCTGGATCGCACTATTTTTTCAAATGTTCGAAATCTTAAACAGGGCAACCGGTCGCCCTGTGCAATTCTGTGATAGAAAAATTGTACCGTTTGAACTCTTTGACAGCAAGATTTATTTTTCATTTTTGTACAATATTTCTACATCTTGTGATCCTCTTTTTGTAGACAAAAGCAAACAAGAAGGAGCCTATGTTGGGAGCCTATGTTGGTGAAGACTCTCCTATAAATAGAGGATGAATTGAAGACACAAGACAATAACAACACAAGCAAATACACAACAAGAAATCTGCAAATTTCCAAGCTTTCATATTCAACACCCTTGTTGTATTTATAGCCTAAGTATTTCACTTTCACATCTTGAGGTCTAGGCTTTATTTCTTGATTACACTTGCACTCAAATTGTAATATTCATTATTGAGTTGTAATCTTGATTTTTGTCATCATTCAACACAAGACATCCTTGTGAGTATTCTTGTGGAAAGAATACACTTGGGTGATCTAGGTGATAGGTGTTTCAAGAGTGTGGTGCTCTTGAGGTGTTTGAAGAATTTGGTATTCTTCAAGATTGAAGATTGTGGTGATCTTCAAAGGTACCGTTGAAGGAAGATTGTGGTAATCTTCAAAGGGAGATTGTGGTAATCTCCAAAGGTGGTGTTGAAGAAGAGTGTGGTGCTCTTCATGGTGTTGTAAGTTGAATTTATATTAATTGTGGTAATTAATAAAATTCTTTTTCCTTTTCGAAACTCATCCCGGATATACTGGGGTGGTAGAGCACGTAGTCCCTAGGTGGGGTGAAGCTCTATAAATGGAACTGTGTTGTTTATTTTCCGCACCTTTATTCTTGTCTTGGCGTATTTGATTCGAAAAAGAGGGCATAATCGAAAAGATAGAGATAATCTATTCACCCCCCTCTAGATTATCGTAGCCGCTCGGACTTACACTAGGGGCCATGAAAATGTTCCGAGATCAAAAGTATCTTCAGGGTGAACCCCCAAATGCTATATGCAGAAACTGGCCAGTCAGAGGAAAAAGAGGAAATCAATAAATTTAATTTTGTAATTATGTGAATGCTTTTCGTGTTATATTAAATATTGACATATATATCCCTACTGAGCGAGATGAAGCTCACCCCTATTATTATCATGACTTTCAGGTTGAGGAATCCGGTTGAAGATATGATGTTGTGGATGGTGGAATAAATCATGCTATATTTATATTTGAAATAATTATGATCGGACTAAATTTTGGATTTATGTCTTTAATTTTTTCGGTTTATTGCTTGGAAAAATTGTTGGATATTTAATTCGGAAGATGTAATATTATTATTTTTATTATTATAACAATTACTATTATTATTATATATTTTTCCTTAAAAAATTCCTAAAATCAACTTTTTGATAATTATTGGGATCACTTTAATTTCTAAATTTGTGTTTTCTTAAAAATATTTTTAGAATACTTTAATTTTCTAAAATTGGGTCATTACACTATCTAATACTTTTCAAGGAGATAATTAATACATTTTTAGTATATTACTAATACTTTTGAGGGGGAAAAACAATACTTTTCATGAGGGCTACTAAAAATATTCTTCAATAGGATTAGTAATTTTTCAGATGTACTACTAATACTTTTCGAGGAAAAACTAATGTTTAACGGTCCCTAATATTACAAAAATGTCATCGGTCCAGAGATCCTATGACATCGCCATAGAATATTACGAAAATATTACTGGTGCATTAAATTACAAAATAAATTCGGGCCGGGTTGGATCCATCTAATAGAAAAAACCCGCTAGACGATCTAACCAAAGTGTTTGTTTATATATATATATACACATACTAGTATATCGTCGGTGTGATCATGAAGTATAGTACAATGAAGTATTGTACGTTGATTTTCAGGGTGGGTGTCTCAAGACCCAAAACGTTCTGTCTTGGAATGGGGCAAGGGGTGCAGTAGGGATGACAATGAGTAGGATTCTATATCCTCCATCTTCATCCCTATTTATTATATTCATCTCTGTTCCCATTGGATATTCAATTTTCATACTCATCCTCACACCCATCGGATGATCGGGTATCTATACCCTACCCATACCCTATTACCACTTACAATTGTATTTTTTTTCAAATTTGAGCTATTTCGATGAAGCTATGGATATTGACTAAATTCTTAAGAGAACAATAAGAAAAAAGAATAAAGATAAGAATTAGTAAACTAAATATTATATAAAAAATAACAAAATATTATAAAAGGCGAAGCATGGTTAGTGGATTTTGATTGGGATTTGGAAAAAGAAACCTTTTTTGTTAAAATAAAATTAATAGTTAAGTATAATTAAATATATATGTGTGTGTGTATAAATAAATAGATATCGGGTTGGGTATATGGGTAAGATATACCTAGACCCACCTCCAGAGCCAATCCCGGGAATTCCAATGTCCATGTACCCATTTATTTAATTGGGTACAAATATACCCTCCTTCGTTAGGGTTGGGTATCGGATCATCCATCGGGTTTGAAGGAAATTTACATCCTTATGGTGTAGGTTAATATGTCTTGACCCGAACAAAGTGTGGGATTTATCAAATACTAAGTTTTACAACAATTATTTAATGAGTAGGTCTCTTAGGACCGTCTTACGGATCTATTCCATAAGACGGATCCCAGCCCAACCCGACCACCCGACCCACCCAACGCCCGCGCCCAGCCCCCCTCACGCACGCCCCCGCCCCACCCACCCCGCACCTCTTATTTAAAAAAAAATCTGATCTAGAGCGGAATTGAACTCGCGACCTTAATAGACTTAAGGTGGTGTTCTACCACTACACCAATACTACTTATTGTGCAATTTTAGTATAATAAATTATATAAACTCATTCACAAATACGCCCGTAATTAAAAAATATTAAAAATGCCTATAAATATAAAGGCTAAGAATCGAACCAAAGTCTATTAAAAAATCTCTTGATACATTATCTCAATAAATGGATACTTATAAAAGTGTTACTTTAACTACATCATTTTTATTTTTTATTTTTCCTCTTTTTTTTGTTCTAGTTTGTAATCAGTATTAAGAAATATGATATTTTATCTCAATAAACGGATATTTTTACTTATAAAAGTGTTACTTTAACTATATCATATTTATTTTTTATTTTTTCTTCTTTCCTTCATTTCTAATTTGTGACTATATTAAAAAACATGATACTTTAAATCACGAAGGAAAAATAAATAAGACAGAGCTAAAGTAACACTTGTTTGAGTAAAAGTATCCATTTTTTGAGATAAAGTATCATATTTTTGTAAATAAATCACGAAGTATGAATTTAGTACAGTGAAAAAAGAAAAATAAGTATGAAAGAGTTAAAAGTACCCCTTTTATGAGTAAAAGTATCCATTTTTTGGGATAAAGTATCATGTTTTTTTTAATACAATCACATATTAGAAAATCATTAGATTGAAGTATCACAAATGTATCATATTTCTTACTCAAAAGTATCACTATTTTTGGATAAAGTATTACTTTTTATTCAGAGAATTAAAATTTTAAAATGCCATTGTCCATCATAAAAGTATCATATTTAATATCAAATGTATCACTATTTCCAGCATAAGTATCAGTTTTTCAATGTAAAAAACATCAGCTATGAGACTAGAATGAGCATATCAAAAATCTTATTTTTGAATATGTAAAAATTAAAATATCAATGTTCACCTTAAAAGTATCATATTTATTACTCAAAAGTATCACTATTTTCGGATAAAGTATAATTTCCTATTCAGAGAATTTAAATTTTAAAAATGAAGGGATGATAATGAAGCTTTATATTCATGGTTATACTCATGGTTATAGTAAATATGCACAACAAGCACCAGTGGTCTAGCGGTAGAACAACACCTTGTCTTGGTATAGACCCAGGTTCAATTCACAGCTGGTGCAAATTTGTTAATTTTTTATTAAGCGGATCCAGCCCATCCAGGCGTCGCGGGCCCAGCATGCAACTTGTATTTAGATGCAGTTTTTTTTTAATACGGGTCGCGGGCGGGTCGGGCGGGCTGGGGATCCGTCTTACGGAATAGGATCCGTAAGACGGTCCTATACAAGTTTTTGCCTTATTTAATACATTCTTACAAACTAATTATCCAACAATAAATTAGGAATTTAGAAAAATGAAAAAAAAATTGATTATATATTGGAGCAAATTTATACATGTATTAAAAACACTTGTTGAGTTGTCAATTTTTTTGAAAATTATATGTTTACTTGAGAATTAAATTAAACTAGATCAATTGAAACATAATTGAAATTTTTACTAACAAACTACTATATATGTTAATATAATAAATAAAATTAGAGTGTTATTTTATTTCTCAATAATAATATCATTCTACTCAAATCATGATTATTTAAAAAAATTATCTTATAACAGAAACAAATGAACAATAACCGTTCTACTGTTTTCAGTTAACAAATAAATATGGAAAAGTTAATTGAATAAATAAAGAGCATTCATTTATGTAATAAGCATTTACTTATTATGTATTCAAAAATGTATGCACAATATAATATTTGAATTCATACAACATTCATTTTCTACAGAATCAATATATATATATATATATATATATATGTACATTTATTTTATTTCTAAAATCGATATATAATGTAAATTTGAATATATTTATAATATCAAAATCTAATTTCAATATTTTAGGCATTTCAGGAAATATTTATACGGTGAATTATTCTTTAAAATATAATATATAGATACATATATTTTTCGTTATATATATCTAGGATTTCAATCTTTAACGCATTTGAGGCAAAGTTAATATAATAGACATATATTTTATTTTTGAATGTTTGTTGCAAAACTTGGATGGTATGATAATGTGGATAAATACGAGGAGTGCAATTGCAATCCTCTAGCTTTCAAATGCTCTTACCATCAAATAGTTAGTTCCAAAATAGTTAATATAATAGACATATATTTAATTCTTTACACAAAACAAAAAGAAAAAATATACATTATGAAACCAAGCATCGCATTTGCCTACTTCCGCGTGGCGAGTGTATGTATGGATATATGTCCACTTTTCAATGTTGTAAAATAAATTTTCCGAATTGATTGATTTTAGTGTGAAAAATAAAAAATATATTTGGTTTGTTGTCTAAATTTGTATTTTATTTTATATATGTTTAGAAATGAAATTATTTTTGATTGAATATTTTATAGTATTTTGACATTAATATTGGTGATAAAAATGTGTGTGCCGTTTTTTTCCAAAATGCAATTAACTAATTATTTTTTCTTTCAAAACAAAATTGTTCTCCTTTTTCTCCCCTAAAAATAATTCAAATCTACCTCTCTCCTACTGCGATTAGATATGGCACTCAACTTTTTTGGACTAATTGCAAAATTGGTCCCGTAACATTGGCGTGGTGTTATTATACGATTTTTATTTTTCTAAATTTTCAATTTAAGATTAGGATTTAAAAAAGTTCAGAACATTGATTCAATTTCGGCTGAAAAGTTAAAAAAAAAATGACCTAATTGCTGACGTGACTTGTGAGACCCCATAATTTGTTAAGTATGTAATTATAGATATTTTAATTATCTGAGTATAATACATTTTGATCTCGTAATTTGTGTGAGATATATATGTTCATTTATTGCTCTATCACATTAAGTGAGTATTTTGTTTTAGTTGATTTTAGTCTTTAGTTATTAACTTTAAATAGCTTCAGTGAGCAATTTCTAATGCTAGTTTGAAAGGCTTAAGATTGGAGTAATTCTAATGTTTATTATTAGGACTTAGGAGTAAGATTTATTATTGAGATTTAAGTGGTGATTGTAAAGTACTAATGTCTTTCTTGAGTTAATTTTTATCCTAATTACATAGTCATTATTCGAAACCATTTTGAACCAAGTTACTTAAATATTTTAAAGCTCATTTTAAACATCAATTTTATTCCAGTTTTCTTTTTAACGTTCTTTACCCGTGCAATGCACGGGGTATATGTATATAAGGTCTCCATTTTGTACTGTGACATGCACTGTTTTCTAATGGTTCTATGAATTCTATTTTATACATTTTAATAATTTTAAAATAGCATCACACAATATACGGGAAATACTATTTAATGTTTGTTAGGCGAAACAAAGTTTAATTACGAACCAATCACTCGATGTGGGTAATTTATACTTCATTTCAATATTTTGAAGAGCACGAATTGTTGGCGCACCAGCCATGTGAGCCAGCATTATCATTTTTTATTTAAATTTTGTGCTGGCGTACATTAAACCTACGCCAGCTTTTTTAAATTAAAAAAATAAAAAAAGCCCTGGCGCACCTTGAATCTGATATCACAAATTCTGAGGATGCTGTCTGAATTAAAGCCTGAAAAGTGGTCAACCCCCCTGGCGCACCTACATGGTGCGCCAACCCCTATAAAAAAAAAAAAAAAAACTTCCCTAGCCATTATAAAAAAAACCCCTAAAATCACAAACACACACCTCACATCACACTTTTTCTCTATCCCTCTCACTCATCTCCCCAAAACCATAAACCCTTTCACTCATCCCCCACATAAACCCTCCCCAAAATCACTCATCCTACCCCAAACACACACACAGGCACAACAAACACACACTCATGGGGTAGTGTTGTTTTAGCGATTTTTACAAAGAGTTATGCGATTCGAGAGGTTGGAAAGCGGTCATTGGTTGTGCCATGCTACTATTACGGTAAATTTAAATTTAGCATCGTATGTCTTTTTATATGACCGATATCCACATAAATAAATGTATGTACTCATTGGTCATTTGTTTACCCGTTATGTTAGATTTGGGATTGGGCCATGATTATTGTGATTGTTCCTCGTGCCGTACATTCTCAAGTTCCCACATGATAATTATATGTGGACCAGTGATGTAGATGAGCTATCTTTTCCGCCGATGCGGTCTTTGGAGGTAATGCACTACTAACATTGCATATATTCAACATTAAACTTCTTATAAAAAATATGTAATTAATATGTACTATTTTCACATTTAGGTGGGTGCGATATTCTTTTGTTACACAAACACTCGCTAGTCATTCCGTACGTATCATCGGGGGACATATTCAACAGGACTTTGAGATAGACACGTAAGGATTTATATTCATACTAAGTAATTTTAACTACATATTCAAATTTATTAATTGACAATTGAATTTATCACAGTGGATTTGGGGGCTATATGACATGGAGTCAGTAGATATAATGGCGTTGGAACCACGATGTATTTCTGAGTTGTGGAGGTCTCAGTGCACATTGATAAATCACGCTATCGTGGAGTTTCACCATCCAGAGTGGGTGCTGAGGCAGTTTGGCATTAGACAACATATTCATGATGTGCCCACACAATCACACACTTTACTCCATGATTTTACTCGCAAAGGGCGATCCGAATGGGATTAGCCACATATTCATGCTAATTAGGTTCAATATTGGGCGATGGCACAACAGTCCATTGTTGGAGATGACGCGATAGGTCATGGTAGGAGCACAGTTCGTGGATATCAGTCATGGTATAGTCGTATTACACGATGATCAATAACTCCACAGAACATGCACATGACAGTAGGATATCAGCCAAGCGACACCGCAACTCGGGATGCCATGGTAATTTACCTATAAATTTACTATTATGCACATTTAAATTATATCATTATGTATATGTTTCTGATATTTGTGTGTTACAGACTACTTTACTCGATCGGATGTGGATTAATGTTCAGGATGTGAGTTTTTTTGACCCGCAGTCTATTGATCACCTGAGACGTGATTTTATTGAGGAGATGACTAGTGTGCGGCGTCTCCTAGGGATGCCTCTACCAGAGCTGTTTCTAGAGACAACTGATCCGTCAAATCACAGCGCATGATCGCGGACACGGACGACCACTCTTGCGCCGCACGCCTACGTACACCTCACACATATGCGGTAGGTCCATCCGGATATGCGTTGAGTCCATCTCGTACCATATATGCCACAACCTCTAAATTATGATCGATTCATAATAGACCCCCAGATTCATATCATTTACTTGATATGCTCAACATGAATGTGGGAATGGCGGATCCATCCGCATATGCGCGTCAGTTTTCAACATTAAATCTGTACCATTTCCCGGTGGATTTCAAGGGGAGTTATATGGACATGGATCCGAGCCTGCCTACTTCCGACTAACATGATATTGATAATGCTTTAGTACGGTCTTGGCGAGCCAACTGAGAGACATCCTCTGGGATGGCACCGATGGTCATAGATATTAGGGTTAGCATTAGTCAAAATTATGTATTTAATAATTAATTTTAGTAAGACATATTAATTTTGGATGTAAATTTGTAATTAATAGTTATATTTGGATTAATTTGTGTATCAATTATTTAGTTATAAAAATAATTAAAGTTAGTCACAATTCTCTTATTGATATTTAGATTAATCTGCATTCATTTTGTGAAGATAATTTTCACCATTCATTTTCATATACTTACAATCATTTATTACTCAATTCCAACCCATCATCATTTCGACAAACCTAACGACTTTGTCATATTTTTTTTTATTTAAATTTGTTGGCGCATAAGGGATTTGTGCCATCCTTTCAAATAATTAAAAAAAAATTATTTTCTGGCGCACATGGTAGTTGCGTCAACAATGATCTTGGTGCACACACCATGTGCGCCACCGAGCAAAGACACAAATGCATCAGTTTTACCATATTTTCACAAATTCATTCGATTTTCACAATATTAAAGCAAATTACCCTATATTCTATAACATAATTCTTCTTTTTTTTTCCAACCAAAACTTAATAAAACAATCTTTCATAGATAATAATTCATGTTCCGAATTTTTTTAAATTTCATGTACAGATTCTATATTAGATATAGATAATCATTTTTGTGTATCTTACTTTATTTATGTAGGACCACAACTCGTGTGTATAATGTATTCATAAATATTATCCAACTTTTACACCACTCAACCAAACAACGAACTAGTGGTGGCAAATCATATCGTGTTTGGATTCGTGTATCCAACCAAACAACGAATTAGTGGTGGCAATTCATGTCGTGTTTGAGTTCCTATATCGTATCGGTATATAAAATACATGTTATTGGTGTAATTTTCAACCCTAACCCGACATTTTTAGTTACTTATGTCGATTTCTCAACCCTTAGTTTGATCTATTTAGTATTCGTTTTAAATCAGGCCAAAATGACCTATACATTTTAAAAATCTAAATAACTGAATTATTTATATTGGTTACATGATTGTATTAGTAATTGAAATCCAGAAGTTATATTACATGAATTTGATAATTTTTCAAAATCCAATATTATGCTAACAACATATTCAATCATTCAAATATATTGCAAAAAATAACATAACAATCCTGTTAAATAGGTTAATTGTGTCATTTTAAGTTAACCAAACCTGTTTATTATTCGAGTTATTCAGGTTTTGATCCGATTTTGACCCTAACCCACCAAATTTCAACCTAAACCCGATTATAATGTATTAGTTCGTGTCGTATTTTTGTCTTTGGTCAAAATTATCACCCTACAACCAACCAGATAGTCGTGTCTCCACGCGCCACCCATGAGCGTATCCTTCTTATCCTACAAAACTAACTGCAAACTGTCAGGACTTAAATTACCTTGCTACCCCTCAAAACCACAGAGGAGGAGTAGCTGTTAGGCCCATAAATATTAAAAAAACTCCAAAGGCTCTGCAAGAAAACTCTGCAAAAGTGCAGAGAAAAAGGAAACAACAACACACGAGACAAGAGAATATCTGCAGAGAAATCATTTTTTTAAAGAAAATATCTGATAATAATCCCTCTTTGAGATACTTTTCAACTCAGTTTCAATTTTGAATCAAAATAATTAACAAAGTTTTGATATTCAATGAGATGGCGTGCTTTTCACCCTTGCTCATTAATGTCATTTACTGCAACGCCACTTACCAGCCCCAAGAACATGACTTGACCTCTGTTTTTGTGGCTGAGCCCTGCATGTATAGTGTATGTATTGATAATGTACAAAATATTTACAAAAAAATATTTTTTCTTTGTCGGTCTTCCGATATTCTCGCTTCCGTTTTTGAAATTTCTTCTTGTGAACTTCGATGGCAAGCAGACAACGTAGCTATATATAGCTTCTTCTTCAATCCACAGGTTTTGTGTGTTTTTTCTTCCATTCTTTTCAAACTTGTCCTTTTTCCACCTTGTTTCTTACAATGTATGGAGTATTATATAGAGTGGGAGTATGGTAGTAAGTGGAGAAATATTTGTCTACTATTTGTTTATTTATTTATTCATGTGTTTTCGAAAATCAAGATTCTTTGTTTTCTTATTTTCATTTTTTTAATCTAGTGTGTCCGCATATCTTATATTTTCGTTTATTTTTTTGTCTACTATTTGTTTATTTATCTATTCATGGTTTTATCTTATTTTTTGGTTTTATCTTTGTGCGTGTTGGAGAGTATTTGGTGAGCGATGGCGTAACGTTTCGTGTGCTTATGTTTTCAGGTGAAAATGGTGACCAGTGGGATTTCAACTTTTGCGTCTGAGAAAAAAGGTGATACATTGCGCTGTACCTCTTGTACGCGCCTTTTACATTGCTTTTGATTTTTCCCCATTTGGTGAGCTTCAGGTATTCTTAATGCTATTAGGTGATTAAAGGTTATCTGAAAATCAAAGGACCACCTTTTTTGGTTTGCAGTACCATTTTCTGGAGCAAGATTGTGAAGTTTCATTTGTCTCTTTTTTTTTTCCTTTTACAGGCAACTTATTCAATTGTCTGTATATTCACATGTTAAATTTTTTTTTTGACAGATGGAATATAATATTTTATCTTTGATTTTTGCTCCTAAGAATCTTATCTTCAAGTTACAGAATGTCTTAGTGAATGCCTAGTTTTGTTGCTTTTCAGGATGGCATTGCAATTTTCTTTAATGGCTTCTTACTATAAAATGCTCTTCAGTCTGCAATAATTTTCATTCTGTTAGTGGAAATAATGGAAGGGAGGCGACATTCTATTGATGTTCCTATATCAAAACGCTGATAGCACTTAGGAGAGTGAGGTCTCTTAGGGATCCATCTACTAACTCCATGAGCAAATTATCTTCCTTGGTTGACAATTTGAACTGGGAAACAAATTCGAATAACGCGATCACTTTAGGATTCGATTACGGTTGTCACAAAGGCACTAAGGATACGAACGTCCCAGAATGGAGACGCTCGACATTATTCAGGGACGATGAACAACATGCGAGTGACCTTGAATTACATTACGGTTCATTACATCCTAACTCCATGCCCCAAGCTCATTACATGTCGAATGCAAAGATTATAGTGACTGTGTCGAGGGTGGGGTTCCTGTAATGAACCAGATGATGAAATATCGACGCAAGCTGAAAAGAGACGTAATGGTGAGTCACAATGCAAGATGTGGCAAAGGAAGCTTGGTGAATTGTCAAGAGTGCCAGACGGTGATGTTTTGAGTCGTTCGGAAGTCCACGTTTGCCCATTCAGTCGTACAGAAATGAAGATGTTGGTTTTATGGAGTCTTGTCATCAAGGATGTGGGATAAGTAGTTGCTGGTCGAGGACTAGGAAATTTAGAGATTCGAATCTTCTTCCCGATGTTGAAGAACAGCCTCTTTTGTTAACTGGAGAAAGCTTGGACAGTCCATATGTGGAAAGTCCTAGAAGTCTATCCCAAAAGTTTATGCCGAAATCATTCGGTGAATTGGTTGGGCAAAGTACAATAGCAACATCTCTTTTGAGTGCAATCTCTAATAGGCAAATAACTTCGTTATATCTCTTCCATGGGCCACGTGGGACTGGGAAAACATCCGCCGAGAATATTTGCCGCTGCGTTAAATTGTCTTTCTCCTGAGTTTGCGAAACCGTGCGGCTTATGCCAAGAATGTGGTTTGTTCTTTTCTGGAAGGAGTAGGGATGTCAAAGAAGTGGATTCAGTGAGAATTAACCGAGCGGAAAAGTGTAGAGTGCTTGTTAGGAATGCGAGGTCCCACCGGTTTTCTCACGGTTTAAGGTTTATGTTATCGACGAGTGCCACTTGTTGAACAAGGAAACATGGGCGATAATATTGAACGGCCTTGAGGAGCTTCCTCGAAATGTTGTTTTCATAATGGTCACTCCTAACCTTGATAAGCTTCCTCGTAGTGCTGTATCGAAGTTTCAAAGATACCATTTTCAGAGGGTTAAAGAGGTTGATATTGCTAATAGGTTAGGGAAAATATGTGTTCAAGAAGGGATTGAATTCGATCAGGATGCTTTAAGCTTCATAGCAACTAAATCGAACGGTTCACTTAGGGATGGAGAAATGATGCTTGATCAGCTGAGTTTGCTTGGAAAGAAAATAACCGTGTCCTTGGTTTATGAAGTAGTAAGTGCGACATAATTTTTTTTTGGGATAATTACCAAAATCTCCGGTTATCTTTCAAAATTACAAATACCCCCTTATAGTGTTACAAACACCCCTTGATATTAGGTTTGTTAGGTTTGTATTTACCTAACAAATACCCCCTCCCGAAGGGTGTCTTGTAAGAGAAACAATTGTGAAGGGGGTAATTTGTACTTTTAAAGATAACTAGGATTTTTAATTAGACTAAACCTCAGGAGTGTTATTGTAATTATCCCTTTTTTATCCATTTTGCTTGAAAAACAATTGGGATCCGGCCTAACTTGATGTTCATTGTTACAGAATGGAGTTGTTTCTAATGATGAATTGCTTGATTTACTGCAACTAGCATTGTCATCTGATGCTTCAAATACAGTTAGAAGGGCGAGGGAGCTAATGAAATCAAGGATTGAACCTTTGCAACTTATATCACAGTTGGCAAATCTCATAATGGACATTCTGGCTGGAAAATTCCCGGATGGTGTTTCCGAGGCCAGAAGGAAGCTTTTTGGAACGGATAATTGTATGTTTCATGATACTTATCCTTGGGTTCTATAATAGTTTGCTGCAACTTAATTTGTATGTTTTTTTTTTGCCTTTCTTGACATCATATGTGTAGTTGGACATTTACAGCAGCGGATAGTGTATCACTATGTGGTGCTTGCAGACTTCTTGTTTAGTTTAAATAATTTAATGTAGTTGCATTCATTTAAATCTGCACTGTCATCATGCTCTGCCTCAACCTATGTTCATTGATAATCAACTGTCCTTTTCATTATTATTGATGCAGCCACATTTTTTAATTCTTGCCATTTAAAAAAATTGGTCATCACCAAAGAAGTTATTATCGTAAGATGCTGTTCGAATAATAGTAACATTTTTAATCTTTCATCATTCTCGTGGTTCTTTTCCAGTTAGACAAAAGTTTTAGTTATGATGTTTTTTTTTTCCTAGTATTTATTGTTATAAAAAAATGTATTAGGCATGACATTGTCTTGTTGTTCAATCAATTCGTGTATATGTAGGATAATATGTGTGAAATAGAATGAGGTTTTGTCTGTATCCACCTGTATTCATTTAGTGCAGATTAAGTTCACTACTTTGAGTCTTTGTCCATCATTGTATGTCATGATTTTCTGAATCTATCTTACGAACAAACAAGTTTTAAAAATGATACCCTTCTACAGATATTCTTTTGATCATAGATGCTACATTATCGTGTTGTATTCCATCTTTAAAGAGCCACTATCGAAAGCCTTTGATAATAGAGTTCTGATGTATAAAATGCTGCAACCCTTTTGTAGTTCTTTTGGCTTGTCTAAATAATACTTTTAGGTTGTATGAGCACATTCCCATTCTCTTTTTATGTTTTAGTGCTTTATGCACTTTCACATTCATTACACTTTGCAACTTTTTCATAATCGGACAATTCCTGCCAACTGGTGCTTCGGTTGATAATATATGTCGATGTTCATCGTTAAGGTAATTTCGAATACCGTTCAGTGCTTGCTTCACAAATAATCTTGTCTGCGGTTGCAGCTGAAGCTGACATGCATCAACTCAGCCACGCACTAAAAATACTTTCTCAAACCGAGAAACAGTTAAGAATGTCAAAGAATCAGACGACATGGCTCACTGTGGCTCTTCTCCAGCTAAGCTCTGTGGGACCCTCACATGACGTGAGCAATGCAAGGTTGAGCACAAGAACATTAAATCCACCTGGTGAGAATAATCGGGGAAACTCCACTTTACTCATTATTTTTAGGGTTAATTACAAAACCCCCACGAGGTTTCGGCTAGTTGCAAAAAATCCAAGAGAGTTTTCAAAATTGCAAAACATCCCTTGAGGTTTGATTCCGTCTTACATTTTCCCCCTTCATAAGAAAAAAGTATTTCAAAACCCCCGACATTTATAGGAATATTACAATTACCCCTTAAATTTAAGACATAATCAAATATGATGGGACTTTATGTGGTTTTGAAACATCTCGGGGTTCTTTAGTAATTAGCGAAAACCTCAGGTTACCCCCTTAAATTTAAGACATAATCAAATATGATGGGACTTTTTTGTGATTTTGAAACATCTCTGGGTTTTTTATAATTAGCCAGAACCCCAGGTTTTTTTTTTTTTTTTCTTTTTTTGTAATTATCTCTTATTTTTGGGGACATTGCAGCTGGTTTGATTCTGAAGATACTTTATTATATTGCAGATAGTGATTTTCACAGCACATCATCAACTGGAGAGAGTTTGAAGTGCTCTGTTGCGTGTGCTTGTGACGATGTTGAATCTGAAAAAATAGGAATAAAGGATGATAAAGAAAATTTGGAGTTGGTCTGGTTGAGAGCTATTGGAATGTGCACGTCTAGTTCTCTCAAGAAGTTCCTCCTAAAACGGGGAAAGTTGGTATCTATTCGTCTCAACAACGGTAACTTAACTGTTATGCACTCCACTTGCATATCTAGCATTTCAATTTGATAAGCTTAGTTATGGTTTATAACAGCCAGTTTGCTAAACGGTGAGATCTTAGTTTGAAGGAACTGGTTGTGAAGTTCGCTAAACAACGATTATTTCGATTGTTATGCTTATTGTGCGACTGTACGTGTAGATACATGTTTGAGACAAAGTAGAACGACTTTAGTGTTTCTTTTTAGGGATAATTACGAAAACGACCCCTGAGGTTTAGTCTAATTACAAAGAAACTACAGATTTGCCTAACAAATACCTCCTCGAGGTAATAATTTGTAAAATAGAAACAAATATCGAGTGTCGGGTTGGTGGTATCAAGAAACTTTTTTTTGTGTAATTAGACTAAAACCTCAGGGGTACTTTTGTAATTATCCCTTCTTTTTATTTCAGTCTGTTATGGGAATATCCATATTTCTGCTTTCAGCATAGTATGTTGTATCATGGCCAACTTTTTTTTCTAATATTCGTGTTTTTCGCAGTGCCATAATTGAAGTTTGATCGTCTTAATTAGGCATATGCATTGTATCTACTGTTTTGGATCGTAAATTGTCTCTCTTTATATGCAGCAGGTACATCAGTGGCTGAATTAGAGTTCGATCGTCCCGATTATGTATCTAAAGCCGAAAAGTCATGGAAAGTGATCGCTGGTGCACTTCAACACATTCTGGGTTACAATGTCGAACTAAGAATAAATCTTGCAAATAATGATGCGAAGTTGAAGAAGTCTTATTTCAGCTTGTTCAACTGCTCACGAAGAGTCCATCTCAGGTCGCAGTTCTCTGCAGAAAGTAATGCTTCGGAAAACTATGATTCAACTCCTCGACAATCGTAACTAGGGATAAATACGTCGAAACATGTTCCCTGAGTGCGGGTCCCAAATCTTGCATACGTGTTGCCATGGGAAAGAGATTTTCAAGACGATACGAAGCAAAGATGGAAATGCTTTAAGCATTGGAATGAGTACACCCAGCATGGCAAGAGAGAATCAGTCGGGAGCTTATCTGTGGAACGAGCGGAATAACAAAGGTTGTCCAAATTCAAATGCCTTCGAGCCTGAAAGTAAACCTGGGTATGTCTTGAGGATCTTGAATGCAAACTTATTATGTTCATAGTATAAGAGATGGGATAATTACAAATACTACCTTTGAGGTTTAGTATAATTTAAAAATAAAAATCAGTCGTCTTTCAAAATTACAAATATCTTCTGTTTTACAAATTGCACCTATTGAAAGGGTAATTTGTAAACAAACCCAAACCTCAAGGGTGTGTTTGTGATACCTCGAGGGGGTATTTGTAATTTTAAAAGATTATTGGAACTTTTATAGTTAGGCTAATGTCGGGGTAGTTTTTGTAATTCCCCTCATAAGAATCTTGACTGTGTGCATCATAAGGCTATTGTGACTATCTACAAAGTACAAAAGTCGATGATCATCGTTTATGCATGAAATGACTGTTCTCTTTGTTGTTAGCAGTCCAAAGGAGTACTCGAAGTTTCGTTGTTGGAAAACTGCCATGTTTCCTTTCCGGAAGGTATTATCTCCATTACATGAAGAAACTCTGAATGTTTATATTGGATAATTACAAAAACCACCCTTGAGGTTTAGTCTAATTACAAAAATCGAGTTATCTTTTAAAATTACAAATACCACCTTGAGGTTTGTATTTGTTGTACAAATTACCCCATCAACACCCTCTCAATAGGTGCAATTCCTAAAATAGAAACATATCTCGAGGGGTATTTGTAATTTTGAATGATAATTAGTTTTTTTTTGTGATTAAGCTAAACTTCAAGGGTAGTATTTGTTACTATCCTTATTTATAATCGAATACTATCCAATTTCCGCCATATCGAATACAAACCATGGTAGAGAAGAATGTGTAACAATATGATTCTATTAGTTCTTGAATTGAAAGAAAAAATCCAAGTAGTGACTGATTAGCAGAAAATGAGTGTGCAGACATGGCAGCTGAGACATCAGCCACGAAGTGAGCGATTGGTGGATTACGCCTTACATTGTGCTGCTGCGAAGTAGCTGATCAGCAAATGCAAACATTTCGAGAACTGTTTGGATATGTTATCGTTTGCTCGACTTTTTGAGTACATAATCGACCGTGATCAGACGTCTATTGTTGTAGGATTTGCTGATTTTTGTCACCAGAAGACAAGATTGATCAAATAGAAGGTGTTTAGATATCTTAAACTCTTGTGGCCTGTGGTCTGAATGCATGCAAGAATTGAATACCAGGGTTATTGTCTCTGTCTTCTCAATGAATCTACTGCTGTTAATAGTAAATTGCATGGGTATTTTTTGCCCGAGACTAGTAAACCCGAGAAAATGCATTATGAATTTCTGCTAAAAGTTGAGATTTTTCAAAATTACTGTTGATCACTTGGGAGCAAATTATCAAATATGAAAGAACCAAAAAAAGATTTACTATTGGCAAATGAATTTTTCATGACATAAAATCAAGATATGAAGTTTGTGCAAATGTATAACTCAAATAAGTAAGCAAGAAATGTGCCATGGGTCCAAGTTTGTTGTGTGAATATTAGGGATGAAAATAGGCTAGGTGGACAAAAGGGGCCTATATAGCATGGCCTACATTGGACCCAGACGACCTATTTAGACCTATATAACTATTGTGCTAGGCTAAGTCCTTTTATAAAGTCTGTTTAAATAATCGGGTGAGACTCGGATCTTTGAAAAAGCCTTTTAAACTAAACATGTCAGCCTATTTATAAGTCTCCACATTATATATTATAGGGATAATTACAAAAACACCACATGGGCTAATTACAAAAAAAAAAAACAAACATGTTTCAAAATTAAAAAACTATTTCTAAGTTTCATTTTGTATTAAATTTAAGGACTCGGATCTTTGAAAACCTTTTTTAAATATCACGTTTTTTTGAAATATTTTCAAAATCACGTGGAGAAATTAAAAAACACCCCTAAGGATGGAATTACAAAAAAAACCAGAGTTCTTTGAAAATTACAAAAAAAATCTTTGAGGTTTGATTCCATCTTACATTTCTCCACGTGATTTTTGAAAATATTTCAAAAAGAACGCTGATATTTACAAAAATATTACAGTTACCCCGTTAAATTTAATACAAAACGAAACTTGAAAGTGTTTTTTGTAATTTTGAAACATGTTTGGTTTTTTTTGTAATTAATCCAAACCTTAGGGGTGTTTTAGTAATTATCCCTATATTATATATATATAATAGGCCTACCTATATTATTATATATATATATATATATATATATTTTGTTTTTGAAGCTATACATGTTAATATTATATGTGTTAGGAAATTTATTGTAAAATTTTGATGATGTTTAGAAAACTTTATATTAGGAAGTAGGCATATCCCATTTTTGTATGTAAATTCTACTTTGTAATAGATAGAATATTAGTTGAGTCAAAGAGCAACTAAGTAGATTTGCAGAAGACTTGCTGAAGAATGCAGAGAAGAATCAACTGAGTCGCAGTTGAGTTAATCAGAAAACTTTCAGTCAAATACATCAGCTGAGTCGCAGTTGAGTTAATCAGAAGACTTACAACAGAGTCAGCCCAAAAAATGATTGAGATGACTCAAGTCAAAGGGGTAAAGCAGCTGAAGGACTCAGAGACAACTGAAAAGAGTCTGTTGTATTAAAATCGAAGAAATTGCCTATTTTGGTAATGAAGACAAGCCTGCAACCTGAAAGTGTTCATGTTGAAAGAGTGCAAGAGGAACAAGCAAATGGAAAGCTTGCAGAACGCTGACACCTTTTCGGAAATCTGCAGAAGGCTGGTAAACAAGGTTGGGTCAACATCAAAAGCTGCAAAACAAGACAAGCCAACAAACAACAAGTAAGAGTTTGAATTTTTTTCTTCTCTTCAACGAACAAAATTCAAACTCCTACTGTAAAATCTGAGGAATTTTTCAGAGAGAGACATAGAGCTTTCATACGAGCAAATACGAGAAGCAAGACACAGAACCAGGAAAGCAAAAACTGCAAATACTCTCTCTCGATCTTAATAAAAAAACTCAAGCTAAATGAAGACATTACATCCAACACTTCCAAGTGAAAAGATTGAAGTTATTCATCAAGTTGAAGAGGAAAAACATATGTGATAACAAATGGGTTTATTCTTCCAAGGATTGAAGGAAGATTAGTGAGGTTCAAGGTCGAACATGGTTTGAATCTGAACGAGGGCTATGTGATCAATTCCTGAAGATTCAAAGAGCTGAAGTAGCTTGGCAGAATCGTAGCTGCCTTGCGAAGAGGTGAGTCCCAGAAGATTAGCTGGTTGTGTGATCAAAGTGAATCTTGGACTGTACTTTTGTAACTAGGATATTGTTGCATTAGTGGATTCCTCCTGGAATAGGAGAAGAGTGGAGTATAGGAATTACCCCATCCTTGAACCACTATAAAATTTATGTGTTCTTTATTTTACTGCACTTAATTTCTGCACTTTATTTGATTGCATAAGTGTTGATAAGCCAATCTTAAAAAAGGTTTAAGACTTTTGTTGTTTTAACAAAAAACTGATTTTCTAAAAAGTTAACTTCACTCAGTTGAGTTATCTATCAACAGCTCTCTAAGGGAATTATTGAGTGGTTAACTCTCCTGTTGAAGCTTAACACAACTGTCTAAAGGACATAACTGTTTCTTGTAACTCTGATTTAAAGATCGAAATATTTGATACAGTCTATTCAATCCCCCTCTTCTAGACCTTACCTTGCACCCCTTGGGACCTACAATATGTCTTATTCATATAGATATAATATAACCCATTAATCAAATAATAATATGTAACTATTCTTATTTTTAAATTAACTTTTTCTAAAAAAATAACTTTTATCTACTTAAATATGTTTTAAATAGGGTTAGACATGACCTTTTTACTTAAAAAGAACAGACTCATCCTTCGAGAAAACATATCATAAAAAATTCGTATGCAGGCATATCTCTCTGCATTTAATGATGAAATGTGGTTTGTCATCAAGGATGGATCCATTAGGATTACCAAAGTGAATACAACTGTAAGAGCAACAGGAGATGACGCAGCGAGAGTTGTTGAGATTGATAAACCCAGGAGTGAATGGACCAACGAGGATAGAAAGAGATATAACTTGGATAATGTTACAAAAGATATATTATACAAGACATTGGACAAAGCCATGTTCAAAAAAGTTAAAGCTGCAGGACAACAAAAAAATTTGGGACAAGTTGACTTGATTGTGAAGGTTTATAGCGATAAAGGAAAACAATCTTACGATTGCGATTCGAAATTCGAGAATTTCAAAATGATGTTAGGAGAGTCATTAGATCAACTCGATGCACAATTTACAGAGATAACAAATGAGTTATCTGTATTAGGTAAGGAATATATACAGAAGGAAATATGTATGAAGATCTTAAGATCACTCCCAGCTGAGTGGGAAATGAAGGTGATGGCTCTAAGGCATTCATTGGACTTAACAAAAATATCAAACCATGAGCTATTCCCAGATTTGAAGACCTATGAATTCGAGCTCAAAATGAAAGAGCATGATGAGATAGCAACATCTAAGACAGCTGCATTGATAGCAGGAGAGTCCAAGTCAGCCGACTCTAAGGATATCATTGACAAGGAATAAATACCCTTGATGGTCAAAAGATCTAACAAGTTCTTTAACAAGAACTATAAGAAGAACAAAGGAGAGTCCTCTAGAAGGCATCCAACCCCCTCTAAAGAAAAAGAGGAAAGAACCCCCAAGAGAGCTTAGAAGAAAGTGAAAGACTTATGCTGGAATTGTAGACAACCAGGTCACTTTGCAGTTGACTGCCCTATCCACTAGTCAAGAAATGATTAAGAAAATAAAGTCTTTACGGAAAAAAGATAAGAAAGAAAGAAGGCAATGGTGGCTGCTGAATCTGAGACAGTCAAGTGTAAAGAAGCAGTTGAGTTAGACAACAGTGAAGCTAACTACTCCTCTGATACTGAAGAAGAGGCATTGATTGGCAAAGGAGTAGGAAGATGCGATAATCCCTAACTCATCTGATTCAAATTCTAATGATAGTGATCATGACACTCACACTTCATCACCTATTGATCTTTATGATTCATTAGGGAAAATAATGAAAGATTTTGAGGATATTAAATCCTCATACACACTTCTAAATGAGGAAAATAGCCAACTCAAAAGCCAAAATGCACAGCTGACTGAAGAACTGAGTACTCTAAGTCACTTAGCTGATGAGAACAAAGAGTTGAAAGCTGAAATAGTAAAGGTTAAAGCAAATCATGCTGCGAAAGAAAGAGACAACAAGATCTCAAAAGTGTTACTGCATCACTCAACAAATCATCTAAAACATTGGATGAATTGATGATGATTAAAAAAGAAATTAGGCACAAAGCAAGATTGGGATTCAATTCCTTTGTGAATGCTCAAACTCCAAGAGTGATGTTAGAGAAAGGATCCTCAAGTAATGGGGAAATCCAAAATCTAAAACTCCATATGTTGAACCCACATATCATCACAAGCACACACATGTTGGCCTTGGATGCAAAGGTAAAGGTAAGAAGCCAACTGAGTATGCTGAAAGAACAACTGAAACTAAATTCAGAAGAGTTCATCAGCAGACTCCAAATAGGAAGTATTCTATTAAGTCTAAACAGAACTACCAAAAAACCTAGAAATTCCAGAATAAGAAATCATATGATGGGAATGGTAGAAAATACCCAACTCAAGCTGATTGGAATCCACCAATGAAATATCAGTAGAGTCCTAAGGGAAACAAGCCAAAGTGGCAAAGGCCTCAAAATCAATATAGGCCATTCCCAAGGCAAAGAAATCAGCACATTTATGCACATAAATACAATGCACAACAGTTTCCATATTTTCAAAAGAAGGTAAATACGCAAATGCATACACATACATACAGACAAAAGAGGCATCTGTATGTACCAAAAGCATTAAAACAATTTGCTAAAATTCATTATGCCTATGGAATTGAAAGGTGGCTACCCCTTAGGGTCAGATCATTTGGCTATAAGTTGGTTGGAACACCTTATAGTGCTAACCCCTCAGAACCCACACAGGTATGGGTACCTAAAGTTTGATTTCCTTGATTTCAGGTTCAAGGAACAATTGAGTGTCAAGGAACCTAGTACTTGGATATTGATTGTTCCGGGATATATGATAGGGAATAAATACAATTTATCAAACTTCAAGGAATCAAAAGGAGCCAAAGTCATATTTGGAGGAAATGAAGCTCCAAGGGAGATCAAAGGAATCACAAATGTTGCATATGTTGAAGGGTTGCACTTCAATTTGCTAAGTATCAGCCAACTCTGTGATAAAGGATATAATGTTGAATTCAATATGGGTGTTTGTCAGATCAAAGATGCTAAAAACAAATGAGATAATGCTACCAAGACTTAGAAAGAAGAACATGTATGTGGTAAATTGGTCTATTGCTACACCAAGCACATGTCTATTGGCAAAGAGCATAACTGAAGTAAGTTGGTTGTGGTACAAGAAGCTAAGTCATCTCAACTTCAAGACTATCAACAAGTTGCAATGAGTCATCTAGTTGAAGGATTACCAGACTCAGTGTATAAAAAGGAAAGCATTTGTGATGCATGTCAGAAAGGAAAGCAAATTAAATCATATTTCAAAGAAAAGCCGAGTCACTTTTCAACAAGGATTTTGCATCTGTTGCACATGGATTTATTTGGGCCAGTGGAACCAACTAGTATCAGTGGAAAAAAATACACCCTTGTGGTGGTGGATGATTTCTCAAGATACACATGGACCATCTTTACGTGTAAAAAGAAGGAAACATTGCAAAAGCTTCCTCAGCTAATGAAAAGAGTTCAAAATGAGAAGAGTCAATCCATTATCAAGATAAGATCTGACCTAGGAACTGAGTTTGTCAATGTATTTATAGCTCAGTATTGTGTAGAAAATGAAATTGCTCATGAGTATCAGCTGCAAGAACTCCACATCAGAATGGAGTGGCTAAAAGGAGGAATTGAAGCTCAAGGAAGCTGTAAGGACCATGTTAGCTGAAGTTGGTTTGCCAAAGAGATTTTGGGCTAAAGCTATAAACACAACCTGTTATACTCAGAATAGATGCATGATCAACAGACAATTGTCCAAAACCCCCTATGTAATATGGACAGGAAGAAAGCCAAATATGGGATATTTTCATATTTTTGGAAGTAAATGCTTCATTCACAATAATGACAAGTATAATCTAAAGGCATTTTATGCAAAAACTAATGAAGGAATCTTTCTTGGATACTCAACTGAAAGCAAAGACTTTAGAGTGTTGAATAAAAGGACAATGGTCACAAAATAGTCAATTCATGTGGGTTTTGATGAACAAATGTCAATGAAGAAGACATTGATGAGTTAGCTGAGAAGATGAATCAACCAACTGTACATAAGAGTCCTTGTACTGAGACAACTCCCAGAAGACTCGATCCTGATGAGGATGAGTTAGCTGAATCTCAAAGAGAGCTGGAAATATTGCAGTTGAATGCAGATGATCAAGAAAAAAGTTGTTCAAGACAACATAGCTGTAAGAAGGGATAACCCAGCTGACTTACTCCAACCTGATGTGAGATGGCTGAAAGACTATCCACTGTTAGATAAATGTTTTTATCATGATTTTGATGATTTTGTTCAAATGTGTTTTTAAACCAAAACAATGTCCCTAAATGTTGTCTAAATACTTCCGATCGATTTAAAATGTTTTTAATAATTTTCAGAGTATTTCTTGGAGTTTATTTTCGATAAAAAGTTGGACAACACATATGTTTCAGGCTCGATCGGTCGCCCTATAGGGCAACCCGTACCTGAGTTGAGTTTTTGAAATAGAAAAAGGGACGTAGGAAAAATTAGGGAGGGCGACCGGTCGACCGGGGTGGTCGGCCGTGTAGGGGCGACCGGTCGACCGCACTGGGAGCCCTCCCGAAGATGTCTTTGTCTTCTCTGTTTCATATTTTGAACAACCCCAACCGGTCAAGATCAAGGCGACCGGTCGCACCCCTCCGACCGGTCCCCCTGTGTAAAAATCGCAAAAACTTATTTCAAACTTATCTCTGCGCGACCTATTCGAACCCTTGTTTTATCAAAGAAACTATCCATTTGCATTTTCGATGACTTTTCCCTAATTTGTGGGATTGATTTCTAACAGACTATATTAATGATTTTAAATGGTTTCTTTTGCAGCAAATCACTCCCCAAGAAGGAGCCTATGTCTGGAAATCAAAGCCAAGACCTCTCCTATAAATAGAGGCTTCATTCAAACAACAAGATACAACACATCACACAAGCAAAAGAGCAAACAAGCAAACACTTTCATATATCTTGTTGTGTTAGCCTTAACACTTTCACTTGCACACATTTGAGGTCTAGGCTTTCAATTCTTGATTACACTTGTACTCATATTGTATCATTCATTATTGAGTTGTAATCTTGATTTTGGTCATCATTCAACACAAGACATCCTTGTGAGTATTCTTGTGGTAAGAATACACTTGGGTGATCTAGGTGATAGGTGTTTGGAGAGTGTGGTACTCTTGAAATGTGGTGAAGGAAGATTGTGGTAATCTCCTTGAAGGTGTTGTAAGAGGGTTGTGGTAATCCTCAAGGTGTTGTATTAATTTTGGTAATTAATAAAATTTCTTTTTCTTTTTCGAAACCCATCCCTGGATATCTTTGGGGTGGTAGAGCACGTAGTCCCTAGGTGGGGTTAAGCTCTTTAAATCAATGTGTGTTGTTTATTTTCTGCTTTTAGCTTTCATCTTTGCTTGATTATTCGAAAAAGAGGGCAATATCTGAAAAATCGAGATAATATATTCACCCCCTCTCTAGATTATCGTAGCCACTGGACTTACAAGTGGTATCAAAACCAAACTCTTTGGCTAGCTCGTTCCGAGTAAAGAGGAAAGATCCATGGCTACGAATGATGCTCATCTCACCACCGGTGCCTCCACCAACAAGCCACCACTATTCGATGCCAACAACTACACATTTTGGAAAGACCGTATGGAGTGCTTCCTACAAGGGTGCGAGTTCGACATTTGGAATGTGGTTGTTGAAGGAGTTGATCAACCAACCAAGAAATTGGAGGATGGCACCTCGGCTCCTAAGCCTTTCAAGGATTTCGATGAAAATGACAAAAAGGTTTTCTCTCTAAATGGTAAGGCCTTAAATATTTTGCATTGTTCTCTCACCACCACCGAGTACAATCGCATAAGAGGCATAAGGTCGGCACATGAGGTTTGGGAAAAATTGGAGACTATATATGAAGGGACAAAGAAGGTCAAACAAGCAAGAAAGACCATGATTGTTAAAGATTTCGAAAACTTTAACATGTATGATGGTGAAAGCATCTCTAAGATGGTGGAAAGGCTTGACAACATTGTCAATCCTCTTGTGGCCCTCGGTAAAGTCATCTCCGAAGAAGACAAGGTGACTAAGGTATTGAATGCTCTTCCCGGCTCATGGTCCGAAAAGGTGACGGCTATCACGGAGGCACAAAATCTTGAGACACTCAAATTTGACGAGCTCATCGAGAATCTCCTCATCTATGAAGTCTATCTCAAAGAGAGGAAAAATTCCAAACCAACCATCAATCAATCAGGTATGCAAAATATTCCTAAAGGTCTTGCTTCTTCTTCTAATAATGCATACTATGATAACGATGATGATGAGGAGGAGACGGCCGCACTTGTTCGAAAATTTGCAAAATTTGTGAATAAAAATAAGGCAAGAAAACCGAGAGATAATGCTTGCTTTAAATGCGGAAAACCCGGGCACTTCATTGCCGATTGCCCAAAACTCGATGAGGAGGAACAAAAGAAAAAGAAGCACTTTTCAAAAAAGAAGGCTCTAAATGCGGAGGTCAAAACTTGGGATGAATTACTTGAAATAATCGACGAGGAAGGAGAAACCGAACATGGTCTTATGGCCATAGACGATGAAAATAATGAGGTGCGCTCTAACTCTTCTACCTCATCCTTAGTTGATGAATTGCAATGTGATTTTGATGAATTGCAAATTGAATTTCAAAATATGATTGTTAAATACAAGACCTTGAAAAAAGAGCATAAAGAGCTTAAAATTGAAAAGGATAAATTATTTACTTATTATGAATCTCTTGATAAAGCTCATGCTATTACTCTTACTCAAGTTCATACTCTTGAAACCAAAAAGGAATTGCTCACAAAAATCTTGAATGTTTGAAAAATGATGTGCATCGTTTTAACATAAGCACGGATAAAGTTACAAAAATTTTAGATGCACAAAGAGGTGAGCATTCCAAATTGGGACTTGTTATAAACCATTTCAAAGTGTTTTTAAGAAAAATAACCAAGGTCCGACTTTTGTACGTGCTAGTAGCTCTAATACTCCTACTTGTTTTTATTGTGGCAAAGTTGGACATTATGCTAATAATTGCAAATTGAGAAATAGCTCTAGTCATGTTTGGAGACCCAAAGGTCTCAAGACTAACCCCCCATGGACCCCAAAATTATAGGGTACCTAAAAGAAACTCTTTTGTAGGTAATAGGGGTTATAACAACAATGGAAGATTCAAAATGGCTCGTGGACAGCGGATGTTCACGCCATATGACCGGGAGGAGAGAACTTTTTACCAACATCAAGCTCCAAGAAGAGGGTATGGTCATGTTCGGCAATGGCAAAGGAAGAATTCTTGGAAATGGAGAAATTGGTAACTCTTCTTTCTCTCTTAGTAATGTTCTTTTAGTAGAAGGGCTTAAGTTTAATTTGATAAGTGTTAGCCAACTTTGTGATTCAAATTATGATGTTTCTTTCAATAAAGAAAAATGCCTTCCCCTAAAAAAATAAAATAAAGAAAAATGTCTTATACTTAAAAATGGTGAAATTATTTGTGTTGCAAAATAGAAAATGCAATCTTTACAAAATTTGTACAAGTGATTTGGTTAGTCAAAATGTTTCTTGTTTAGTCGCCAATAATGATTTAACTAGTTTATGGCATAGGCGACTTGGACATGTTGGATACAAGAATTTGAAAAATATTTACAAAAATCAACATGTGAAAGGACTACCCAAATTGAATTTTGAAAATCTTGGCTTATGTGACACTTGTCAAAAGAACAAATTAGTTAAAAGTAGTTTTAAGCCTAAAAATGAAATTTCCACAACCAAACCCCTACAATTGCTTCACCTTTATTTGTATGGGGATATTGGTACGGCAAGTCTAACTGGAAAACATTACACTTTCGTTATTGTCGATGATTTTTCTAGATATACTTGGGCTCTTTTTCTTACCAATAAAAGCGATTCCGTTAATGAGTTTGTTAAGTTGTGTGGACTTATTGAGAATGAAAAGGAAGATACTATTAAGTCTATTCGAAGCGATCGAGGTGGAGAATTTGATGGTGAATTTAGAGTCTTTTGTGAAACTAAGGGATATGCTCATAATTTTTTGGCTCCAAGGACACCTCAACAAAATGGAGTAGCCGAAAGGAAAAATCGGACACTACAAGAGATGAGTCGGTCCATGCTCAATGAATTTTCACTTCCAAAATATTTTTGGGCCGAAGCCGTAAGTACCACTTGCTATGTCATTAATCGAGTTTACATTCGTCCTAAAATGAATAAAACTCCATATGAGCTTTGGAAATGAAAGAACTCCAAATATTAGTTATTTCAAGATATTTGGTTGTAAATGCTTTATTTTGAATACCAAGGATCAATTGGACAAACTTGATCCAAAGGCCGATGAAGGGATATTTATGGGATATTAAACAAAAAGCAAAGCATATCGGGTTTACAATAAGACTAGTGGGGTTGTTGAAGAATCCATCCATGTCAAATTCAATGAAGCTTGGTGTTGAAAGAATACCCAATGATGAAAGTGATGAAAAGGATATTATTGAACCCATTATTCAAAATGATGTTCAAAATGATCAACCTACTACATCAAATGATCAACCATCCACTTCTAGTGTTCCTCAAGAAGATAAGGGTGATACTTGGATCTTCCCGTGGCATTGAAATTTAAAGGAGATCACCCAAATGATCTTATTATTGGTGATCCCCTTGATAAAGTGATGACTCGAAGAAAATTTGCCGAAAAAGCTCTTATATCTCAAAAAGAGCCTAAAAATGCTAAGGAGGCTATTGAGGATGAGGATTGGTTTTTGGAGATGAAAGAGGAATTGAATCAATTTGAAAGAAATGATGTATGGGAATCGGTACCTTGTCCTCCTTCTCAAACTATTATTGGTACAAAATGGGTATTCCGGAATAAGCTTGATGATCAAGGCAACATTGTTCGAAACAAGGCAAGGTTAGTAGCTCAAGGGTATTTTCAAGAAGAAGGTATTGATTATGATGAAACTTTTGCACCCGTGGCACGTTTAGAAGCTATTCGTATTTTACTTGCCTATTCTTGTTATAAAAATTTCAAACTTTACCAAAATGAATGTTAAATCCGCTTTTCTAAATGGACTTATTCAAGAAGAAGTCTATGTAAAACAACCTCCGGGTTTTGAAAATTTTTCTAGGCCTAATGATGTTTATAAACTTAAAAAGGCCTTGTATGGTTTAAAGCAAGCACCCCGTGCATGGTATGATAGACTTAGCTCTTTTCTTTTGCAAAATGATTTTACAAGAGGTAAAGTTGATACTACTCTCTTTGTTTTTGAAAAATGGCAAGATTGTTTACTTGTGCAAATTTATGTTGATGATATTATCTTTGGTGCTACTAATGAATCCTTGTGCAAGAAATTTTCTAAGTTAATGCAAAGAGAATTCGAGATGAGTATGATGGGGGAGCTCAACTTCTTTCTTGGGCTTCAAATTAAACAATGCCAAGAAGGTATATACATTTCGCAATCAAAATATACAAAGGAACTTTTGAAAAAGTTCGGCATTGAAGAAGGAAGAACCGTATCTACTCCTATGGCAACCAATGTCAAAATTGACAAAGATGAAAAAGGCAAGTCCGTAGATGAATCAAAGTATCGAGGTATGATTGGTAGTTTACTTTATTTAACCGCTAGTAGACCGGACATTCTTCATGCCGTATGCCTATGTGCTCGTTTTCAAAGCAATCCCAAAGAATCTCATATGAGTGCCGTTAAAAGGATTTTTCGATATTTGAAAGGCACTATTCAATATGGTCTACTCCAAAGAATGAAAATTTTTCTCTTAAAGGTTATAGTGATTCGGATTATGCGGGAAATATTGATGACCGGAAAAGTACTTCCGGATCATGTCAATTTTTAGGCGATTGCCTAGTTTCTTGGTTTTCAAAGAAGCAAAATTGTGTTTCACTTTCAACGGCCGAAGCCGAATATATTTCCGCAACTTTTTGTTGTACTCAACTTCTTTGGATGAAACAAACCTTAGCGGATTACAAATGCTCTTTTGAAAACGTTCCTATCTTTTGTGACAATATATCCGCTATAAACATTGTTCAAAACCCGATTCATCATAACCGTACTAAACATATTGAGATTCGACATTATTTTCTAAGGGATTGTGTTTCTAAACGAAAAATTGAGATATCTTTTGTACCATCTCAAGATCAATTGGCGGACATTTTTACAAAACCGCTATATTCCGAGACTTTTGTGTCCATACGAGCTTGGTTAGGCATAATGCATATTGAATGAGGTTTGCATTTTGCATGCTTTTAAAACTTAGGGGCGAAAAATCGGATTTTTGGTTGAAAATTCAGATTTTAATAAAACTGGCAAGACAGTGGGCTGATGAGGTTGAGGGCAATCGGTCGCCCTCAACGTCGACCGGTCGCCCTAAGCTAATTTTTGGATTAAAACCGTTCTATCTCATGCCTTAGTCATTTTAACCCATTTTTGCCATTTTTCGTCCCCTTTGCCAAATTCACACAAATTTCACTCAATTTTTTTTTCATGCATTCAATTCATATCTTGGACCTTATATAGCATGTTTATCATCATCATCGCTCATCTTTACCGATCGAATGGTAAGAATTTTCCTTTCTTTGCTCAATTGGGTTGAACCCTTGAGTTTGTGGCTTTCTTGTATATTTCTTGATGAAATTATCTTATGATCATGATGAGCTTAGTTGTTATATTGTATTGTATGATGCTTGGTATGATTTGGTGATGAAAATTTTTGGCTTGACTCATTTACAAGGGCTCTATACAACTTCTTTTATTTTTTACGCCCACAAAGTGTTCGATGAAATGTCACAATGAAAATTTCAACTTCTACATGATTCTCTTGCTTTCAAAAGTCTTATATACTTATTGAGATCATGTCTTGGTATACAAAACGAGCTTATGGATTTGTTCATGATACATTTCTCCCATTTCCTCGGATTTTAAGTCTTCTTCTTTCAATGGTTGATAAATCATATTCTAGGCATATACTTGTATAATGTTTTTATCATCCTAACATTCTTTTTGATGATTCCAAAGGGGGAGAAACAGGAAATTGGCTCGTTAGCTCAAAGAAGCTAATAAAAGCTCGCAATAAAAGCTATAAGCTATGGCTTCCTAAAGCCAAGTATACCTAGTCCATGGCTTGTATTATGGACTTAATTGCAATAGATTATAAGTATTTTGACAGGGGGAGCTTATTAGCTCATGATGTTTATGTGTATCCCGTAAAAGCTTGTAATAGCTTATGCAATATTTCTTGTTGATTTGCTTATCAATAGGGGAGCTTTTATAAAATGTTTTTAAACGGATAGTTCACTCGTAAAACCGGTAAATTATTTTGTTTTCAAAATCGTCCTTGTGAAAATTGTTTTGGTTTGTAATTGTTAGAGATTTTTCTAACCGCAAGTCTACGGTGTCAAGTTTTAATATAGAGAAGTAAGGTTGTCGAATCCACAGGAATAATTATCATATTATTGCTAAGTACTATAATATAGTAGTCTAACTTTATTTAGAAATTCAATATAGGATGGAGTTGATTATACTAAAAATAAAAAATAAATCAAGAATATGAAAATATCAATGATTTTATCCAAATGATTAAATGAATTCTAGAGGTATGATGAATCTAGTTATCCCTTATGTTGTCAATATGGTTTATCAATCATTAATTACCAATTTATAAGTCAAGATTTCTACAATAATCATTCCCTCTCTCAAGTGCCAAATGATTTTAGATTCAATTGGGAAATCAATATCTCTATAAAAATCACCAATTAAAATCTCAATAAAAGCTATGAATCTTGATAAAAGACTTCAAAGGATTCACAAATCTCTCAATTCTATGAAATCCTAGGTTATGCTATTCCAAGGTCATGTATTCAATTACCTTTCTCAAGTGTCAAATCAAATACACCAAACAATCTAAATTATTGATCAAGTAATTTAGAAGCAATAGATCCAAATAGCACAAATAAATTGATAGATCTAGATTGACAAACCACAATCTCAAAACATAAGTTCAAACATAGATTACATCATTCCTCTAGAATTATAGAGTTTAGCTCATGATTAAAGAAAATGAATCCATGAAAATACAACAATACATCTTACAAGATATGAAGAAAGCAACAAAATAAGAACAAGAGTAGAGGGATCTTCTCTATTTCTAGATGATAGAAGCCTCCAATCCTTTTCTCCAAATTCTTCTCAAGATGCTCCAATCCTTCTTCCTTGTCTTGTAGCTGTTTTTCTTGTCTTCCCAAGGGCTCCAAGATGCCCTAATTTTAAGCCCCAAGGATGGTATTTATAGTCCACAAAAGTCCAATAAGGGGGTAGGTGAACATAGGTTTTTTTCGCCCCGGCACAAGGCGCCAAAGAATCCTCCCCGCCATTTATCGCACGAGCCAAGGGCGCCCGCCAACTTACCAAAATTTTTTCCGCCCGCCCGCAGCTGCCTTCGTCCATCCCCCCACTCCCTCGTCGCAACAAGCGGCACCAGATCGGGCGCTGCAGTCGCCCGCCCGTCCTTGGCCAAAGTGCGATTTTTCCTTCTTTATACGTGTTTTCTTCTTTTCTTCAAGCCGTTTTTCATCGTTTTCTTCATTTCTCGGCTACCAAATCAGATTGACTCTACATCGACTCTAATTGAAATAAATTGGACTCTAGCGACTCTAAAAACACCCAAAATAAAACCAAATTCTACTCTAAAATACTCAAATAAGTTGGTAAAATACCAACTTAACAAATACCCCAAACTTAAGCTATTGTTTGTCTTCAAACAATTATAACTCCAAAATGAAAGACAAACAATACAACAACACAAGCAACTACAAAACTCCATAAACCAATAAAATTTGTCTAAAAACTCATTTCACTATCAATCAAGCATGCATTTTAACATTGTGATCAAAAGTGTTGAATATTCATGAAAATTCCGTTTACATTATTCAAATTGATTTACGAATCAAACGTTATCAAGATGATCCACTTCTAAGTATCAAAAGATAATGACTACCGGATTCCATAGGCTTGTTATTCACACTAATCTCCACTAATGTAGGCTAATATAACACAAGGATCAATAAAGCTAAACAAAATGGCTATCTTCACTTTTGTTGAATTTTCAATTATTCTCCCTTTACGAGCCTCTATTTTCAACACATTTTTTTCTTTTTTTTTATTTATTTTTTATTTTTTTCTCGAAACCCCCAAACTTGATCTTTTGCATATTTGAACACATGGGGTTTCATATTTTCTTTTTCTCGGCAACTTCATGCGAGTGAATATCTACCTTACTTATCACATCCTCCTCAACCTTCAATCATTTTGTGTGTATGAGTGATTGGTAATTAGGATTTTCACATGTAAGCTCAAGGTAAAAAATTGGTTGCCAAAGAACAGGTTTAATAGGCTCAAAAGGGACACTAGTGAAATTATATCGCACAAAGGTAGTCATTTTGGCTCTAGCTTATTCAAAGATGGCCTAAATCAATTCCTTATGTTATTCACCTAGATTTCGCCTCAATTAGTGATCAAACAAGTTCTCTAATCCGGTGGATCATACAAGCAACACTTAACTTCATTAATCATTTTCAAATAAGTTAACAATTATGCATGAATATGAAATCAATGAAGCAAAATATAGATCACCACTTAAAAGCATGCTCGTGATACCAACTCGTGATCAACAAATCTACTTAGTCATGCAATTCTATAGTTCAACAAACTACCCGACTCGACTCAACTCGATTTTTTTTTTTGACACGACTTTCGACACGACTCAAAAGACACAAATACAGATTACACCCCAAACTTAAATTGAACGTTGTCCTCAATGGAGAGTGAGAAAACTTTCCGATAGGAGCGACTAGGACTCTCATCGAGTCGTGTGGTGAAAAATGAGCAATAGGCTGGTGGTGGTGGTATTGGGAACTCGAACTCAAGGTGTGTCCGGCTATATATCCGGCAAGTACTTAAGGTTGTGCTCATTCTCATATTCTTCTCATGCCGCTCTATGGCGTTGCTCGGCCTACAAAAGCCCTTCTCAATTCTCGTACTTTGCGAACTAGTGCGTCTGGGGTTGTTATCGTGATGTGAGCGTCTAGAACGAGAACGCCTTGCCGCCGAATCGGATGGAGCGTCGATATTCTCGTGGTTGGGCATGAGTATCGTGCTCAATAGCTGGAAGAGCAAATTCGGGATCAAGAATATATCCTCGCACTTTTGGATTAGGCACACCGTCCCGCCCACTCGTCATAAGAAGCAATAGTAGCCGAATCTATAGGTCCCTTTAGGATTTTCCAACGGCTCGGAGCTATCCCACTTAACACCGCTCTTTTACATAACCCACAAATTAAACTCGGTAAAATTAGTCCCCTGTTTTGGGGTGTATCATTTTGTGATAAAGGGACATTCCAATAATTACCGCTGGGTCGAATTGTATGTCAGTAACTATGGCATATAGAAGATGAGCTCGTTCCTTAGTTACATCACTGACATGCTTGGTTGGTATCAAGTTGTTGCATATGAAGTGGTACCAAGCTCGCCCATATCGACTAAGACTCGTGTGCGGAAAAGCAGTAGCACCTCCCACAACTTTTATATGACGTACCACAGTTCCAGGTCGACATAAGGTATTACAAATCTCCTCCATACTTGGTGGTTGCGAGATAAATTCGACATACGGTGAGTGATCCACCTCCGGGAGTCCATAATATTCTCTTATCGCTTTTGTATGAGTGTATACCTTGTCTACTCCACGTATGAAAACCTCTGAGTTATAGCCATTTTTGGTCTTCGCATTCGCATAAAACTCTCGGACTATATTCGGTGCGAATGGTCTAGGTTGTGCACAAAGTTTTTTCCATTGCTTCTGATGTATCATTTGTGCAAGTTCACCATCATTCGGCCCCGGTTGTAATCCCCGTTCCGCCGTTATACTCTTCGAGCATAATGTGTCATAATACAACTGTTGTGCTTCCAAGTTACGAAAATGGTCTTCAACATTTTCCTGACGCATTTTGCCACGCTTTTGCCCTTGCTTGCATTCTTTGTTCTTGGCATTGTAATTGATCCGAAATCACCTGAAAAATAACACAAGCAAAATACACATAGAACGCACAATACGAGTTAGGGGTTAGGAATTTTGCAACAACTCAAGAATTATGCATCCTTGTCATCAATTCATGATCAAATAACCTTTAGTACACAATGATGACAAGAATCAAATGCCTAGGTGTAATATTTTTCATTGAGGCATTTTAACAAACACCATGTAGGCATATATGCAAAGAAGAGATGAACACCAAATTTGAAATTCAATTCATGCCCAATCTTCAACATCAATCAATTCAAGCACAATATAGTCATATATCATCACAATTTATCAAGAATTAATCAAGAATTTCGAAATTATAATGATATTGGAAATTTCCACATTTTTAACCTAAGCTTGAAAATTTGAAGAAAATTGGTGTACAATTGAAGCTCACTTACCTAATTGATGAAGAAGATGAAGATGATGATTAAGTTGCTCAAATGCCCACTTGAATGGTGTATAAGTGAAAGCAAGGTGGGATTTTTGTAGAAGAGATCAAGAAGAGGCGTGAGGTGTGTGTGTTTTGTTTGTAAAAACAAATAAGGCTGAATCAGCCTTTTAATTTTCCCCACTGATTAGAAATGCCGCAGTTGATGCCCATTTTTTTTTTTTCGTCACAAGGTATTTTGAATACCGCCCGTATTTTCCATTTTTTTTTATATATAATGTAAAATCTCAATTCACTAAAAATTTAAAATCACACATAAATTAATTCACACAAAAAATTCACACCAAAATTCAAATAAATACACACCAATCTAAAAAAAAATAAAATCACACAAACAATTCGATCACACGAAGAACACTTGGGTTGCCTCCCAAGAAGCGCTAAATTTATAGTCGTTAGCCGGACTCAACTATTCGGGCTCAAGAAATTACACCACCAAGCGGAAGATTTAAAACCTTCCTTACTTCGTTCCCAAATAATGTTTCAATCGTTGTCCATTCACTTGGAACGAATTCCCATCGTTCTCTTAACTCGACAAAGACCATATGGAAACACACATTCAACCACAAATGGTCCGGACCATCGTGATTTGAGTTTACCTGGAAAGAGTTTCAATCGAGAATTGAACAATAATACTTGTTGGTCGGGTAAGAATTCACGTCGCAAAATCATTTGATCATGCCATTTTTTCGTTTTTTCTTTATACATTTTGGCATTTTCATATGATTCTTGACGAAATTCTTCCATTTCGCTTAATTGAAGTAATCGGTTTTCACCGCCTCTTTCAAACAATTCAATTTCTTAATTGCCCAATAAGCTCGATGCTCAAGTTCAACCGGCAAATGGCACGCTTTACCAAACACCAATCGATATGGTGACATACCAACGGGTGTTTTATAAGTCCGCGGCGATAAGCCCACAAAGCATCATCGAGCTTTTGTGCTCAATCCTTTCGATTAAAACTCACCGTTTTTCAAGAATTTGTTTCACTTCACGATTGGAAATTTCGGCTTGACCATTGGATTGAGGATGGTAACCAAGCGCAATTTTATGGCGCACACCAAATTTAGCAAGAAGGTTATTAAATAATTTATTACAAAAATGCGTACCTTCATCACTTACAATAGCTCGAGGAGTACCAAACCGGTGAAAATATGCTTGTGCAAGAATTTGAGTACTACCTTAGCATCATTCATTGGTGTGTAGCAATCGCCTCAACCCACTTGGAGACGTAATCAACCGCAAGCAAAATGTACAAATTTTCATAGACGCGGAAATGGCCCCATAAAGTCAATACCCCATACATCAAACAACTCCACCTCCATTATATTTGTCAAGGAAGCTCATGACGCCGTGAAATATTACCAACCCTTTGCATCGATCACAAGTCTTTACAAAAGCATAACAATCCTTGAATAATGGTGGCCAATAAAAACCAGTTGTAGTACCTTTTTGCAAAATTGCTCGGGTTGGCCGAAATGTCCCCCATAAGATGAGGAATGACAATGTTGAAGAATCTCTCCAATTTCTTCCTTAGGAACACAACGGCGAATGATAGAGTCAGCGATCTTTTGAACAAGAACGGATCATCCCACAAATAAGACTTAACATCATCTAGAATTTTTCTTTTGGTGTGAAGTCAAGTCCGAAAAACTCCTCCTCGAGGTAATTAACAAAATCTGCTGTCTCAAGACGCATAATTTGTTCATCGGAAATAATTCTTTTATTGACTCTCAATCACCTCGTGAGGTTGTTCAAGCGGGATAGATGATCGGCAACCACATTTTCGCTTCTTTTTTATCTCGAATCTCAATATCAAATTCTTGCAAGAGCAAAATCCATCGAATTAACCGAGGTTTTGCATCCTTTTGGAGAAAAGATATCGGATTGCCGCATGATCCGTATAAACAATCACCTTTGTACCCACCAAGTAAGCTCGAATTTATCGAATGCAAAAACTACCGCCAACATCTCTTTTTCCGTGGTGGTGTAGTTTTGTTGGGCATTGTCCATGGTCCTGCTTGCGTAGTAAATTGCTTTAAAAATTCCAAGAACGGCACCCACCGCATAATCACTTGCATCGCACATAAGCTCAAATGGTTGAGTCTAATCCGCACTATCATAATAGGAGTCAAACGAGTGCCTTTTTTATCTGCTCAAATGCCCGCAAACACGACTCATCAAAGCAAAAGATAGCATCTTTTTCAAGGAGATTACAAAGTGGTTTAACAATTTTTGAAAAATCTTTTATAAATCTCCTATAAAATCCTGCATGCCCTAAAAGCTTCTTATGCCTTTCACATTTGAAGGTGGGGGTAGCTTTTCAATAGCCACAACTTTCGCCACAACTTCCAAACCTGTATAAGAAATACGATGCCCAAGTACAATCCCTTCTTTGACCATAAAGTGACATTTTTCCCAATTAAGTACAAGATTAGTTTCCTTACAACATTGCAAAACTAGAGATAAGTTATGCAAACAATGGTCAAAAGAAGTACCAAAACATAAAAATCGTCCATAAAAATCTCCATGATTTCCTCAACCATACCATGAAAAATCGCCATCATACACATCTGAAAAGTAGCAGGTGCATTACATAATCCAAATGGCATCCTGCGAAATGCAAAAGTACCATATGGACATGTAAAAGTAGTCTTTTCTTGATCTTCGGGCAATGGCGATTTGATTGTACCAATAGCCATCAAGAAAACAATAGTATTCGTAACCGCCAACCCGTCCAACATTTGATCAATAAAGGGGAGGGGAAAATGATCCTTACGGGTAGCTTTATTCAATTTCCTATAATCAATACATACTTCCTGTGATTCGTTAGAAATTAATTCATTGTTATCATTTTTCACAACCGTCATACCTCCCTTTTTAGAACAACCTGACGACTCACCCATGAACTATCGTAAATGGCATAAATGATACCGCTTAGCCACATTAAAACCTCATTTCTCACAACTTCTTTCATTGCGGGATTAAGTCGTCTTTGATGCTCAATAGATGGTTTATAAGATTCTTCCATTAAAATTTTGTGCATTACAATGGAAGGACTTATACCTTTCAAATCAGAAATATACCAACCCAAAGCCGACCTATGTTCACGAAGCACACGCAACAACTTATCCAATTCGGGTGAAGAAAATGAAGTAGAAACAATTACCGGGTAAGTTTTATCTTTTCCCAAAAATGCATATTGAAGATGTTCCTAAGTTCCTTTAGTTCTAAAGTACCTTTGAATATTTTCAATATTGCATTTTCTAATGATTCCTTTCGTTTTTCTTTTACAATTTCTTTAGCCTCAAGGGAAAGAATAAACTCAAGCAAGTCAATATCATCATTATCTTCCTCATCACATTTCATTATTGAATTAATCAAACAATGTTCTAACGGATCTTTTAAATCTTGTTTTATAACTTCCGCTTGATCACATTGTTTGATCGTATCAATAAAATGACATGTGTGAGGTTCTTCTTGAAATTTCATTGCTTTATAAATGTTAAACAAAGACCTCATCATCATTTACCCGTAATGTTAACTCTCCTCGTTGCACGTCAATTAGAGCTCGTCCGTTGCTAGAAAAGGTCTTCCAAGAATCAATGACATTTCATGATCTTCTTCCATATCCAACACCACAAAATCCGCCTAAATATGAATTTATCCACTTTGATCAACACATCTTCAATCACTCCTCTCGGGTATGTGAGTGATCTATCGGCTAATTGCAATGTGATGGTGGACGGCGTTATCTCTCCAAGGCCAAGTTTCCTAAAAACAAATAATGGCATAAGATTAATGCTAGCACCTAAATCACAAAGAGCTTTATTAAAATAAGAATCACCAATAGTGCAAGGGATAGTGAAACTCCCTGATCTCTTAATTTTGTGGTAGCTTTCTTTGTAAAATGGCGCTACATTCTTCTGTGAGATTGACCATCTCGTATGCCTCCAACCTTCTTTTTCTCGACATCACATCCTTCATGAATTTTGCATAGTTTGGCATTTGCTCAAGTGCATCGGCAAAAGGGATGTTGATGTGAATTTTCTTGAATATTTCAAAAACTTGGAAAATTGAGCGTCAACTTTTTCTTCGAAATCTCTCGTGGAAAAGGAAGAGAATTTGGTAACACATTATCGAATTGAAATTGGTTTTACCTCATTTTCCGCACTTTCTCGATGGCTTGTCAATGCCCTCTTCATTGTGGAGTGTTCCGAGCTTGCTTCTTTCATTGATGGCGTGAGTAGGCATCTTTGGTTCATCATATTCCGTTCCACTTCTCAACTTAATTGCTTGCAATGCTCACGGGTTCACCTCGGTGTTACTTGGAAACGCTTTCAACTTTCTCGTGAATTAATAGCCGTGGCAATTGACCCACATGTGTTCCCAAAGATTTGAGATGACTTTCAATTGTTGTTACCCTTGAACCCAAATTTTCTATGTTAGAATCGGCCATGTTCATCCTTGCTCTTGATTCTACATGGAATGAACTAAGTAATTCTTCCAAAGACGGCTTTTGTTCTCCCACGTGTGTACTCGTACTTGCTTGGTTTTGAAATCCGGAGGTGGTTGCAACACATTTCTCGTATTGCTATACGAGAAATTTTCATGATTGCAAAGTCCTGATGATAATGCGGCAATTGATTCCCTCTATTGTTGAAACCCCTATTGTTCACATAATTCGCTTGTTCCGTATCGGGATTCACAATTTCTTGACTTATCTCCATAACTGCCTCTGGTTGTTGTTTTCCACCCGAATTTAGTGTAGCAATTTGCTTTGACAAGGCGGAAATTTGAGAGGCTAATGCAGACATAGTATCAAGTTTAAGAACACCGACAACTTTTCTTGGCGTAGATCTCTCAGAAGGCCATTGATAACTATTGGCAGCCATTTCTTCTAGTAAAAGCATGGCTTCACTTGGAGTTTTAGCCATCAATGTACCTCCCGCTGCAGCATCTATAATAGTTCTCGAATGCCCATTCATACCATTGTAGAAATACTGAACTTTTTGCCAATCATGCGCATTCTTTGAATCGCTCCCAAGCTTCGTAGAGTGGCTCAAAGTCGAGTTGATGAAATTGAGCAATCTCACTTTTCGCCTGAAGTGTCTTGTTAGGTGGAAAGAATTTTGCCATGAATTTTTCAAAGGAGATCATTCCAACTAGTGATACATCCAGGTGGGAAGGTTTGAAGCCACTGTTAGCTTTATCACGAAGTGAAAACGGAAATAACCTCAACCGAATAGCTTCATCGGAACCCCATTCATTTTGATAGTGTCACATATCTCGAGAAAAATAGCCAAATGAGCATTCGTGTCGCTACACACTACCCCCAAACTGATTTTGTTGCACCATGTTTATTAGGGCCGATTTCAATTCAAAATTATTCGCATTGATAGGTTGGCGAACAATGCCCGAATAGTTTTGATTTGTGGTTGGTCGAAAATAGTCCCGAATGACCCTTTCCTGGTGCAACAATAGGTATGCGGTCTTCATCATCACCGATTCCCGCCATTTTTGTGAATTCGATTCTTCGTGCGCTTAATCTTTCAAGCGTTGTTTCAATTTCGGATCAAATAAGATTAAATTAGCACTTTTATTTTTCGCATCAACAAGAAAACACAAAAATGACAATGACCCTATTGTAACAAAAAAAAAACCAATCTAAATTAAAGTAAAACTACTAAGTAATAATATTAGCGCTAATAAGATGAATTATTCCCCAGCAATCGGCGCCAAAAACTTGTTAGAGATTTTTCTAACCGCAAGTCTACGATGTCAAGTTTTAATATAGAGAAGTAAGGTTGTCGAATCCACAGGGAATAATTATCATATTATTGTTAAGTACTATAATATAGTAGTCTAACTTTATTTAGAAATTCAATATAGGATGGAGTTGATTATACTAAAAATACTAAAAATAAATCAAGAATATGAAAATATCAATGATTGTATCCAAATGATTAAATGAATTCTAGAGGTATGATGAATCTAGTTATCCCTTATGTTGTCAATATGGTTTATCAATCATTAATTACCAATTTATAAGTCAAGATTTCTACAATAATCATTCCCTCTCTCAAGTGCCAAATGATTTTAGATTCAATTGGGAAATCAACATCTCTATAAAAATCACCAATTAAAATCTCAATAAAAGCTATGAATCTTGATAAAAGACTTCAAAGGATTCACAAATCTCTCAATTCTATGAAATCCTAGGTTATGCTATTCCAAGGTCATGTATTCAATTACCTTTCTCAAGTGTCAAATCAAATACACCAAACAATCTAAATTATTGATCAAGTAATTTAGAAGCAATAGATCTAAATAGCACAAATAAATTGATAGATCTAGATTGACAAACCACAATCTCAAAACATAAGTTCAAACATAGATTACATCACTCCTCTAGAATTATAGAGTTTAGCTCATGATTAAAGAAAATGAATCCATGAAAATACAACAATACATCTTACAAGATATGAAGAAAGCAACAAAATAAGAACAAGAGTAGAGGGATCTTCTCTATTTCTAGATGATAGAAGCCTCCAATCTTTTTCTCCAAATTCTTCTCAAGATGCTCCAATCCTTCTTCCTTGTCTTGTAGCTGTTTTTCTTGTCTTCCCAAGGGTTCCAAGATGCCCTAATTTTATAGTCCACAAAAGTCCAATAAGGTGGTAGGTGAATAGGTTTTTCCGCCACCCGGCTCTTTGGGCGTGCGGCGCCAAAAGAACTCTCTCCCGCCATTTATCGCACGGCGGCTGCGGCACTCCGCCAACTTACCGAATTTTTTTCCCGGGCGCGCATAGCAGCGCCCACATGCCTTCGTCCATCCCGCACTTCCCATCGCGGCGCTAGGCCTGCCAAGCCCATCCTTAGCCAAAGTGCGATTTTTCCTTCTTTATACGCGATTTCTTCTTTCTTCAAGCTGTTTTTCATCGTTTTCTTCATTTCTCGGCTACCAAATCTGTATTGACTCTACATCGACTCTAATTGAAATAAATTGGACTCTAGCGACTCTAAAAACACCCAAAATAAAACCAAATTCTACTCTAAAATACTCAAATAAGTTGGTAAAATACAAACTTAACAGTAATCATCAAAAAGGGGGAGTTTGTTAAATAAATGTTTTTATCATGATTTTGATGATTTTGTTCAAATGTGTTTTTAAACCAAAACACTGTCCCTAAATGTTGTCTAAATACTTCCGATCGATTTAAAATATTTTTACTATTTTTCGGAGTATTTCTTGGAGTTTATTTACGATAAAAAGTTGGACAACACATCAGTTTCAGGCTCGACCGGTCGCCCTATAGGGCCACCCGTACCTGAGTTGAGTTTTTGAAACAGAAAAAGGGACGTAGGAAAAATTAGGGAGGGCGACCGGTCGACCCCTCCCGCGACCGGCCGATACTGGAGCCCTCACGAAGATGTCTTCTCTGTTTCGTATTTTGAACACCCCAACCGGTCAAGATCAAGAGCGACCTTCACCCTCCGACCGGTCCCCCCGTGTAAAAATCTCGAAAAACTTATTTCAAACTTATCTCTGCGCGACCGGTCGAACCCCTGTTTTATCAACAAACTATCCGTTGCATTTTCAGACATTTTTCCCTAATTTGTGGGATTGATTTCTAACAGCTATACTGATTATTTTAAATGGTTTCTTTTGCAGCAAATCACTCCCCAAGAAGGAGCCTATGTCTGGAAATCAATGCCAAGACCTCTCCTATAAATAGAGGCTTCATTCAAACAACAAGATACAACACATCACACAAGCAAAGAGCAAACAAGCAAACACTTTCATATATCTTGTTGTATTAGCCTTAGCACTTTCACTTGCACACATTTGAGGTCTAGGCTTTCAATTCTTGATTACACTTGTACTCATATTGTATCATTCATTATTGAGTTGTAATCTTGATTTTGGTCATCATTCAACACAAGACATCCTTGTGAGTATTCTTGTGGTAAGAATACACTTGGGTGATCTAGGTGATAGGTGTTTGGAGAGTGTGGTACTCTTCAAAGGTAGTGAAGGAAGATTGTGGTAATCTCCTTGAAGGTGTTGTAAGAGGGTTGTGGTAATCCTCAAGGTGTTGTATTAATTTTGGTAATTAATAAAATTTCTTTTTCTTTTTCCAAACCCATCCCTGGATATCTTTGGGGTGGTAGAGCACGCAAGTCCTAAGTGGGGTGAAGCTCTTTAAATCAACGCGTGTTGTTTATTTTCTGCTTTGAGCTTTCATCTTTGCTTGATTATTCGAAAAAGAGGGCAATATCTGAAAAACTGAGATAATCTATTCACCCCCCCTCTAGATTATCGTAGCCACTTGGACTTACATCCACCTGAGTTAGTTATTGGAAATGTTAGAGAATGAGTAAGAACAAGATCAAGAACTCAAATATGAAACAATGTTCACTTGTTTCATTTCTAATATTGAACCAAAAAATGTATTAGAAGTATTAAATGACACACATTGGATCCTAGCTATGCAAGAAGAGTTGAATCATTTTGAAAGATACAAAGTTTGGAAATTGGTTCAAAGACCTACTCACCAAAATATCATTGGTACTAAGTGGGTATTCAGAAACAAGATGAATGAAGAAGGAACTGTAGTCAGGAACAAGGTAAGATCGGTAGCCAAAGGATATTGCCAAGAAGAATGTACAGATTTTGATGAAACATTTGCTCCAGTTGCCAGATTAGAAGAAATAAGAATGTTTCTTGTCTATGCTGCACACAAGAACTTCACAGTTTATCAGATGGATGTGAAAAGTGCATTTCTTAATGGACTATTGGAGGAAAAGGTTTATGTTGAGCAACCTACAGGGAAATGAATTCTTATCGGGGTTGGGGTTCTCTCCATTCTCTTTCTCGATGAATAAGGGAGTCCGACAGGAGACAACGAAGAAACTATGAAAATGAAGACCGACTTGTCATCGTACACCTTAGTAGAGTGAAAGATCAACCTCGAAATTGGAGTTCGCACTAAAGCCAAACCATAAAGAAGCGAGGCAAGGAACTGAAACTGAGTTAGAGTGAGCAAAAGACTATTGGAGATAAAGTGTACAATCTCAAGAAGTGACTTTATGGATTGAAGCAAGCCCCAAGAGCTTGGGATGACACATTGTCTTAACTCCTTATAGACAGTGTATTTACCAAATGAAAGGTTGATAGAATCCTATTCAAAATTCAAGATGGAGAAAACATATTTCTTGTACAAATCTATGTTGATGATATTATTTTTGGATCCATAAACAAGGAATTGTGTGATAAATTCTCAAAACCAATACAAGGAAATTTTAAGATGAGCATGATGGGGGAATTAACTTTCTTCTTAGGACTTCAAGTGAAGCAAATGAAGGATGGAACCATTATAAGCCAAACCAAGTATACAAGAGATTTGATGAAGAAGTTTGGCATGGAAGAGAAGTCATCTGTGAAAATTCCAATGAATACCTCAATCAAAATTGATATGGATGCAGAAGGAAAATTATTTGATCCGATAAGATATATAACACTTATTTGATCATTGCTCTACTTAACTGCCAGCAGACCTGACATCACCTTTGCAGTTGGTGTATGTGCAATGTTTCCATCTGCACCAAAAGAGAGTCATATGACTGCAGCCAAGAAGATATTGAGATATCTGAAAGGAAGCCAAGAAGTTGGATTGTGGTATCCTAAAGAATGAGGCTTCAAGTTGATTAGATATTCATATTCAGATTATGATGGATGTAGAGTTGACATGAAGAGTACATCTGGTACATGTCAATTGCTTGGAAATAATTTCTTGGTTCAGCAAGAAACAAAATTCAATAGCTACATCAACAGCTGAGGCTGAGTATATTGATGCAGGAAGTTGTTGCGTCTAGGTCTATGGATGACACACAAGAAGAGACTATGACATTGAAGAAAAAGAAATTTCTATTATGTGTGGCAATAAAGTGCAATTGCTATCACTCATAATCCAAAGATTGCACTCAAGGACAAAACAAATTGATGTCAGATATCATTTTCTCAGAGATCATGTTGAAAATAAAAACATCACATTGGAATATGTCTCAACTGAGAAGCAGTTAGTTGATATATTCACAAAACCCTTATGATTTGAAGAGTTGAACAATGAGCTTGGATTAATTGAGCTAAGTTAATAAGCTCAGAAGATTTATTCAACGGAGTTTTGAGGAAGGGAACTGCATTTCAGAAGTATTTTACTCCTTCAGCAAAGTAAAATTAGACAAATTAGACAATCATCGAGTTAAGCGATTGATGAGAGAGAATCAGAGTCAAAAGCAAGCCAAAATGAGTCAACAGACACATTTATTGGCTAAGGGATTAAATGAGGCCGTATTAATTAAAGTGGGAATGTTTCTAAAATGATGTCAGCATCATTTAATGCAAAATAATAAAGCTGCTACAAAAACCCTATGATTATCATAAATGTTGCAGGCATTTAATGCGAGTAATTAAAGGCAATATTCCAGATGAATCATAACCATTGATAAAATTTCAAATTGCAAGATCCCAAAAAAAATGTCCTCTCACATTCCATATATATCTCAAAACTTTCTCTCTCTTCTCTCACTTACATCCAAACTCTCTAAACTTCCGAAAATTGTCTCTACAAGAAACTCTATTTCAAAACCTCAAAATCTCTCGAAAATCGTCCATGGCACCTAAGAAATCGTCCAGTTCTGCTCTCGATTTCGCTAATCTATTTGAGAAGGTGTACTCAGGTGCACTTATTGACGCCGAAGGATTGGTCAAGCAATTGTCGGACCAGGAAAGGGCTGAGAAGATAGTGAAACATCTGGAAAAATCAGGATTAATGAAGTTCCTCACGCTGCGATGCCACAGACCTATTTGAAGAGGTGGTGATATTTTATGTGAACTCTTCGGTTCACAATGATGGCATTCACTCATCTGTGAATGGCAAAGAGGTGATCATGACAACAGCTAACCTGAGTAATAGTAAGCTACATCTTCCCAACAATGACTCACGAAAATGAGTCAAGCATTATGAGTTCAACTTTCAGAAGATCTGGGAGGAGATAGTTGTGGAAGAAGCTGCTGATAGGTACAACTCTTCAGCCACGAAGGTTGTGATAAAGGAAGAATTTCATAAGTTGATGGATATTATGGCAAAATGTGTGAACATCAAGTTTGGCTCTTACAATCAGTTGTCTCTTGGTAAGCTGGTTGTAATGGCAGCCATCATGGAGGAGCTAGAGGTCAACTAGGCTTAGTACATGTTTGACAAGTTGTGTCAAAATGTAAAAACATGGTGGTAGCTGATGGGAAATTCAAGAATACCTTGGGCTATGGATTAGTCTTTGGTTACTTGCTGAAGAAGAAAGGCTTGTCTCTGAGAAAGGGGAAGCCATTCCACGTCAATAAAAGATTGTTTAAGGGCAATATTTCAGCTGCTCAAAAGAAATCCGACAATAAGAAGAAGAGAGGCACTTCTCGAGGGGAAAACAAAACTTGTTGAGGTTTCCTTGGAAGGCGTAAAACCGTCCCAATCGCTATTGAAGATAAAGATAAATCAATGAGTCACTATCAAGGTTGAAGTCAAGACTATGAGGAAACAAAACTTGTTGAGGTTTCCTTGGAAAGTTGAGGCGTTCAAGAGGAATCGGGATAAATAGGTTGTTGCCATGTAAAACTTAGAATAGAAAGTTGCATGTGATTGAAGATAGAGAAAGAGTCAACTCAATGCAATGCAAAGAGCGATTGAGCCAATTGAAGAAAGTCTAGGAAAGCAAATGCAATGGTCATTGAAAAAGCAATAGATATGGAGACCGTTGGTGAATTAGTTGTAGAGATTAGGCCACAAGAAGAAGATATCGATGCTAGAGATGAATTTGAGCAAGAAGAAAATGAGTCCCCTCTGTATCCTGATGTTGAGGCTCGATTGTATACTTGCGAATGTGGAAGCTAAGTGAGAGTCATTATCAGTTTGAGAAGCCTAAGATGATCGAAGAGGAAGAATGGGTTCTAGAATTTCTGAAAAATGCATCGATGATGATGGGCCTTGGATGAACCGTACTCAACTCAACTCGTGTACTCGCGATCATTACTTAGTGGACTACGTGAGAAGAAGCAAGAAAAACGAAAAACATTGGAAAAGGGAAAGAGTACAACTGAGACCCATAAGTGTTTCTTCTCAGTTGCAGTCATTCCCAACGTTTACAGTGATGATGAAGAAGAAGGAGTAGAAGAGATGGAAGTTGCGAGCTAAGACTCATTGAACTCTCGGAGAATCAAGAGATGGCTCGATGCATGAAATTTGACGCCTCGAGCATGGGGAAACATCGTCCCTACCCCGATTATAGAAGGAGTGATGAGAGAAACAAGTTGCTCTGTCATCACAAGCTCACTCTCAATCTCCCGTTCGTGAAAATCATTGGGAAATTTATTGTTTAGATTTTGATGAATGCCATGTAAAACGTAGACTAGAAAGTTGGCACCCCATTTTCCTTGTAATTTGTATTGTAATAGATAGGGATGTATGAGCTTTTCAAATCAAAAAGCAAATCACTATGCCTCGGGAATACAAGAAGTCAATCAAGACTAAAATGAAGACTCATGGGAAGAGAGTGAGGAACAAATCGAGTATGGCCAAGAGAAAGATCAATGACTCGACAAGGAGTATCACCAGACACAATCGTATGAAGGGTAAATCAAGTCAACTCAAGAAGCCAAGTCTCAAGTTGAAGTGACAAAATATGAGTCATCCATTGATTGGAAGCTAACTCAAAGTCACCTGGGAATAATGGATCGCAAGTCAAGTCAAGGCGATTGAAGAATCCGTTGCACAAAAGTCAAGAACATTACTTAAACAAGCAATACTTCCATGCGCAATGTCTTAAAGTGCTCAAAGCATGGATCCCGAAAGCGTGCAAAGGAATAAACCAATGGGAAGTAAAACTTAGACTAGAAAGTTGCACCTCGTGTCGAACCCGAAAAGTCGGACATTCATTTAATACGAGGAAAGGTCTACATCTCAAGATTGAAGACCAAGAAAAGACAAGACAACGAACACAAGTGACTTTTGAAAATCAGCCTATCTCTTCAACAAGCAGATTTTTGAAAGTGCACTATAAAAGGCTGAGGAATCACTTTGAGAAAAGGTTACCTTGATTACCTAAACCACGAACAAACAATCATTATTCATACTGTAACTAGCAAAATATTCTCAAGTTATTCAAGCAAATCCTCAAGCCTAAATCTCGAAGGAAATCGATCCAACACTAAGTTGTGAAGGAAAGACAACTTCAAACTGTCGAAGAGGAAACTTTTGAAGAAGCAAAAGGGGTCTACTTTCCAAGGAGGATTGTAGGAAGGTTCAAGGTCGAACCAATCTCAAGTTATTGGAGGGCTTCGTGATCAAATTCAAGAAGCTTGAGAAAGTGAGCTGAAGTAGCAAGGCAACCACCCTGTGAAGAAGTTGAGTCGGACGAGAAGCCAGCTGAGTGATCAAGGCATCTCGGCATCGAGTCCCAAAGGAGCAAGTCGGTTTGTGTAACCAAGACTTGTATCTGGACTGATAACCACTTTGTAAATCGATCATTACCTAGTGGATTCCTCCAGGAGTTGGGGAAGAGAGGAGTAGAAGAATTACCCCATCTTCGAACCTCTATAAAAATTATTGTGTCATTTACATTTCAACATTTTATTTCTGCATATCACATTATATCTGGCGATAATTTGCTATCAACCGATAAGTAACTAAGTGCTAAAATCAAGTGTTTAAAACAAACTTAAATCAAATTCAAGGGTGTTAAGTCTTCCGCTGACAATCTCATCACAACCAAGTTAAGGTTTAGACTAAGCAATTGAGTTATTCTATCAACACTCGACAGTCATTGAGTGTCTAACTCTTTGGTTAACTAACTTAGTTGTCCTCCAAGGACTTAGTTGTGTAATTAACTCTGTAATATTTTAAAAGGACTAAAATCGAAAAGTTGGTAAGGTTTATTCAACCCCCTTCTAAACCTTACTCACACCCCTTGGGACCTACAAGTGGTATCGGAAGCGGTTGGTTCATTGAGCCTTCCGCAGTTCTTGAACTAGATCTCAATCTTTCAAAGAAGTTTTTAACACTTGCTCTTTCAAAAGCTATTTTTATTCAAAGAAAGTTATTATCATGGAAGCAAATTTGACACGCATTCTCATGTTTACTATTGAGGAGTTTGATGACCGAAAATTCGCATGCGGCTCATCTATCTCGCCTTACATGACGAAATGTGGCTAGTGATAGAGGATGGGCCACGCAAATATTGAAAGTGAACACAATTTACAAGGAGAGGCAAGCTGCAATGAAGGAGAAGAAGTTGTGGGCAAGCAAGACCGACCTTTAGCCGATAAACCAAGAACTGAATGGACCAATGATGACAAAGAGATACAACTTGGACAATGTGGCCAAGGATATTCTCTACAAGACTGGACAAAGCAATGTTCAATAAAGTCAAGTCATCCAAAACAACAAAAGAAATGCAGGATAAATTAACTTTAATTTGTGAAGGATCGAGCAAATTAAAGAAAATAAATTATATGTTGTTGTTCAAAAATTTGAAAACTTTAAAATGCTTTGCGGTGAGACAATGGATCACGGATGCTAGATTCACCGAAATTACAAATGAGCTCTCCGACTTGGAAAGGAATACACACAAAAGGAGATGTGTATGAAGATTCTAAGAAGCCTCCCAGCTGAATGGGAAATGAAGACCATGGCTCTAATGCACTCGATGGACCTATCAAAAACATCCAATCATGAACTATTCTCAGACCTCAAAGCTTATGACTTTGAGCTGAGAAGAAATGATCAAGAGGAGACAGTTGTACCCAAAACAGCTGCACTTATAGTAAAGGATGGGAAGAGAGCTGAAGTCAAGGAAGCCATTGACCAAGAAGAAATTGCCTTGATGGTTAAAAGATTCAACAAGTTCTTCAATAAGAACTATAAAAGAAACAATGGTGAATCCTCCAGGAGACATTCAGCTCCCTCCAAGTCAAGGGGAGATAGGCCACCCAAGAGAGCTGAGCATCAAAAGGTTGAATACCAGAGAGCTGATAATCCAAGAACGGAAAGAGTTGATCAAAGAGTTGAGAACCTGTGTTGGAACTGTAGACAACCAGGACACTTTGCTATTGACTGTCCATATCCTGTAATCAATAAATACAAGAATGAAGAAGAAAGAAGAGTCTTCAGAGAAAGAAGACAGGAAAAGAAAAAGGCCATGTTGGCTGTAGAGACTGCTGAGACAGCTAAGTCAAAAGAAGCAGCAGACTCAGAGAGTAGTGAAGCTAACTACTCAAGTGATTCTGAAGAAGAAGCAATGATCTTTCTAATGGGTAAAGAACAAGATCAACCTAACCAAGAAGATGAGGTACACTCTAACTCATCTCACTCGGTTCTAGTGATAGTGATTGTGACACACACACACTTCATCACCCACTCGATCTTTATGATTCATTAGGCAAAATGATGAAATATTTTGAGCACATTAAATCTTCACACACACTATTAAATGTGGAAAACAGCCAGCTCAAAAGCCAAAACTCACAGCTGACTAAGGAGCTGAGTACTCTAAGTCACATAGCTGATAAGAACAAAGAGTCAAGGCTAAAATGCAAAACTAAACTAATAAGCGAAATAGTTGTTATAGAAAAGAGGAAAATGATCTCAAGAATGTGATTGCATTATTTACAAAGGCATCTAAATCATTGGATGATCTTATAATGAGCCAAAAATAGTGTGGAGATAAAACTGGCATAGGATTCAATTCCTTTGCACACAGTCAAACTCCTAGAGTGATTTTGGAAAAAGGATCTTCAAGTAATAAAGCATCTCAAAAATCCAAGACACCAAATGTTGCACCCACATTCACTCCAAAGCACAATCACAAACAAACTGGCCTTGGATATAAAGGAAAAGGAAAACAGCCAGTTGAGCATGCTGAGAGGACAGCTGAGAAGAAATCCAGCAGAGTTCCTCAGCAAACTCCAAATAGAAAGTACTCTGCGAAGAATAAACAGATCTACCAAAAACCCCAGAAGTTTTATCAAAGAAACACATATGATAGGAATGGTAGAAACTACCCAAGCCAGGCTGATAGGAATAATGTGAAATATCAGCAAAGACCTATGGAATATAAGCCTAAACGGCAAAGGCCTAGAACTCAGCAAAGGCCATTCCAAAGGCAAAAGAGCTACCATCATCACACAAATGCCTCTAGGCACTACACTCAGAAATATCACAGCTACCCAAAGAAGGCAATTGCTAAGACACACACACACAGGCATACAGACAAAAGAGACAGCTATATGAACCTAATGCCCCCAAGCAATTTGCCAAAGTGAGTTATGATTATGGCACATATATATGGCAACCGCTTAGAGTCAGATCATTTGGCTATAGGTTGGTTGGATCATCTTACAGCACTAACCCCTCAGGACCCATGCAAGTATGGGTACCTAAAAACTGATTTCCTGATTGCAGGTTCAAGGAACAGTTGAGTGCCAAGGAACCTGGTACATGGATAGTGGTTGTTCCTGACACATGATAGGAAACAAGAAAAATCTGTCAAAATTTAAGGAGATTAGATGCGCAAAAGTCATATTTGGAGGAAATGAAGCTCCAGGGGAAATAAGAGGCACTGGATCCATCAAGAAAAATGGATTAGAAATCACAGATGTTGCATATGTTGAAGGTCTCAACTTCAACCTGTTAATCATCAGCCAACTCTGTGACAAGGGCTATAATGTTGGATTCAATATGGGAGTGTGCCAAATTAAAGACACTGAATCAAATGAAATAGTGTTGCAAGGATCCAGACAGAAGAATATGTATGTGGTAGACTGGTCGACTGCCCAAGTACTTGTCTGCTAGCAAAGAGTACAGCCGAATCAAGTTGGTTGTGGCACAAGAAGCTGAGTCATCTGAACTTCAAGACAATTAACAAGCTTTCAAGGAGTCATCTTGTGGAAGGTCCGCGGACTTCGATGTACAATAAAAAAGAAAGTGTATGTGATGCATGCGGATGGGAAAGCAAATCAAATCATCATTCAAAGAAAAGTCCATCCATCTTCAACAAGAATATTGCATCAGTTGCATATGGATTTGTTTGGTCAAGTTGAGCCAGCTAGTATAAGCGGAAAGAAATACACTTTAGTGGTGGTGGATGATTATTCAAGATATACATGGACAATCTTCATGTGCAAAAAGAAGAAAACCTTGGAGAAGTTACCTCAGCTGATGAGAAGAGTCCAAAATGAGAAGAGTCAAACCATTATAAAGATAAGGTCTGATAGAGGAACCGAGTTTGTCAATGGGATAATTACTCGAAGATTGTGTTGAAAATGGTATTGCTCATGAATTTTCTGCTGAGCAAGGACTCCACAAAGTGAAATGGAGTAGCGAAAAGAAGAAACATAACTCTCATTGGAAGCCGCAAGGACCATGTTAGTTGAAGTTGGCTAAAAGATTTTGGTGAAGCCATAAACACTCGCATGTTATACTCAAAAATAGATGCATGATTAATAGACAACTGACAAAGACTCCCTATGAAATTTGGACATGGAGAAAGCCAAATGTTGCATATTTTAGAATATTTGGATGTAAATGCTTCATCCACAACAATGGCAAGGATAATCTAAAGGCTTTTGATGCTAAAGCTGATGAAGGTATCTTTTTGGGATACTCAGCTGAAAGTAAAGCCTATAGAGTGCTGAACAAGAGGACTATGGTCACAGAACAGTCTATCCATGTGGTTTTTGATGAACCTAATGTAAGTGGAGAAGACTTTGAAGAGTTAGCTGATAAGCTGAATCAGCCAACTATGCAGAAGAGTCCCTATATTGAAGCTGAAGCTGGAGCAATAAATCAAGATGAAGATGAGACTACTGAGTCTCAAAGACAGCTGGAAAATTTGCAGCTAAATGATGATCCTGACATTCGGCCCAGCTTGACCTCGGCACCCGAGGTCTCTCGAGCCTCTGCCAAGTTAATCTCTTCAAACGATGAAAGAGCTGCTCAAGACAACACTATTGCAAGACAACTGAACCCAGCTGATTTACTCCAACCTGATGTGAGATGGCTGAGAGACCATCCACCAGAGCTAGTCATTGGAGATGTAAGAGATGGTGTAAGAACCAGATCCAGAGCTCAACAAGAAGCAATGTTCACTTGTTTTATTTCCCAAATAGAGCCAAAAGATGTGTCAAAGCATTGGATGACACACATTGGATTCAAGCCATGCAGGAAGATCTGAATCAATTTGAAAGGAACAAAGTATGGGAATTGGTGCAGAGACCAACCCATCAAAATGTTATTGGCACAAAATGGGTTTTCATAAACAAGATGAATGAAGAAGGTTCTGTGGTAAGAAACAAAGCAAGATTGGTGGCCAAAGGGTATTGCCAAGAAGAAGGAATAGATTTTGATGAAATATTTGCTCTTTTGCAAGATTAGAGCAATAAAATGTTTCTTGCCTATCTTTGCACACAAAAACTTCATTGTGTATCAAATGGACGTGAAAAGTGCATTCTTAAATGGATTGTTGGAAGAAGAAGTCTATGTTGAGCAACCCCGGGCTTTGAGAAAAAGACCATTGGAGATAAAGTGTACAAGATCAAGAAAGCTCTATATGGATTGAAACAAGCACCAAGAGCTTGGTATGATACATTGTCTCTATTTCTAACTGACAATGGATTCACCAAAGGCAAAGTGGATAGAACACTCTTCAGAATTCAAGATGGGGAGAGTATATTACTTGTTCAAATATATGTGGATGATATCATTTTTGGATCCACAAATAAAGAGCTGTGTAATAAGTTCTCAAACCTCATGCAAGGTAAATTTGAAATGAGCATGATGGGAGAGCTGACATTCTTCTTAGGACTCCAAGTTAAACAGCTGAAGGATGGAACCTTTATAAGTCAAACAAAGTACACCAGAGATTTAATGAAGAAATTTGGTATGGAAGAGAATTCTTCTGTAAAAATACCAAGCACTTATTGGATCACTGCTCTATCTAACAGCAAGCAGGCCAGACATCACCTTTGCAGTAGGAGTATGTGCAAGATTCCAATCTGCTCCAAATGAAAGTCACATGACTGCAGCTAAGAGAATCCTAAGATATTTAAAGAGATGCCAAGAAGTTGGCTTATGGTATCCAAATTGAAGGTGTTGGTTACTCGGACTCGACTATGCTAGATGTAGAGTTGACATGAGGAAGAAGTACTTGTACATGTCAAATGCTTGAAACAGACTAGTTTTCTGGTTTAGCAAGAAGCAAAATTCAATAGCCACGTCCACGGTGACAGTACATAGTTGCGGGCGGTTGTTGTGCCCAAGTCTTATGGATGGGACAACAGTTGAGAGATTATGAAATTGAAGAAAAAGAAATTCCAATTATGTGTCACAATACGAGTGCTATTGCAATCACTCAGAATCCCGTGTTGCATTCAAGAACAAATCACATTGACGTCAGATATCATTTTATAAGAGATCATGTTGAAAAGAAAGACATCACTTTGGAATATATCTCAACTGATAAACAAGATTAGACATATTCACCAAACCCCTATGTGAATCAATATTTGAAGAACTTAAGCATGAGCTAGGCTTAATTGAGCTGACTTGACACTCAGAAGACTCAATTAGAAGAGATGAAATGTGAAAAGATGAAAATAGAACAAGTCTCATGAATCAGGCAAGTGAATCAGCCGTATCGGGAAGTCAGGTGTATCGAGTTAGCTGACAGCTAAGTCACTATATGGAAGGAGAGAAGAAGAGCTGAGTCATTTGTGTAGTGAGCTGAGTCATTTATGAGCTAAGTGACAAAAATGCAGTCGTTTTTAATAAGCGGGAATGTTTTTGAGGATGAAGTCAGCGTAATTATGACGGGTACAGTCAAAAGCTGTGCAGTAAGCATGTGATTGGATATAAATGATGCCACATTAAATGCGAGCAATTAAATACAATGAGGCGTGCTAAATCTGAGCCGTTGATCCTGATCAAAATTGAAAAACCAAAAACACGTCCTTTCATAACACTTATATACTCATTTCTTCAGTTTTCTCTCTCACTTAAAAACTGTTCATCTTCAAGCATACAAAAGCCAGCCTTTTCTCTCTCGAAACCCTACTTGTTCTTAAAGCAAGTTCATCACGATCTAATCGGTAAAATTCTCTAGAAATGGCACCAAAGACTGATTTCGTCAAGTTATCGAAGCAAATCCACACAGGCTCCTCAGTGGATTTCGAAGACATGATTAAGCAGGGTTCGGATGCAACCCTTGTGAAGAAAATAGCAGATATGTTGGAAATATCTAGGCTTAAGGCCTTTTTGATGATAGAATACTCGCACACCTACCTGGAAGAGGTGGCGCAGTTCTATGTGAACTCCGAGGTGCAGGACGAAGGGATTAAGTCCTCCGTCCACCGCAAGGACATCATGATCACTGCTAAAGACCTTGCGAGTCTTGCTTATTACCGTCTGAAGGTGTGACAGAGATTTACAAAGCTGATGTGGACTTGGCTGCTGCATGGAAAGAAGTAGCCAAACCGAGTGTCTTTGCGAAAGTAGTCTACACACTGTGAAAAGAAATTCTTTGAAGGGCGACTATCGCAAGTGATGGATGTCATCTCAAAATGCGTGGACATGAAGTTTGGAAGCTTCAATCACCGTATCCAAGACTAAGCTAATCGTCATGGTGCGATCATGCAATGGAAGAAAGTTAAGCGGGCTGAGTTTGTATACAACGCAGACTCTGCGCGACGTTGCGAACAAGTCATTCAAGGAAGATGGATCCTTTGGAGGATCACTCGGCTATGGCCTAGTTATTGGCCGCTTGATGGAAGTGAAGGGCATTCCCCTTCAGCATGGAAAGTCCTTCCATGTCAACAAAGAGATGTTTAGGGCTAACCTTTCGAGAGCCCGAAAGAGAGCCCATGCGAAGAGGTGGACACCATGAGGAATTAGGTGACCACTGAGGAAACAAGCTGTTGCCTCCCCTCAGAAGAAAAAAGCGCCCATGCACCCAAAGAAAAAAGCCCCCTACAAAGAAAAGACAAAAGATGCACTGCCCCTGCGGCCGAGTCACTGCCCGAGCGGCCGTGTCTCCTGCTCATGTAGCCGAGGTGGAGAAGGAAGCCCTAATACCTTCTCCAACCATCAAAAGGAAGAGGACGCCAAGCCAAGAAAGGTAGCTCCTCAAAGTAAAAAGAAAGATGCAAAAAGGAGAAGAAGAAGTATTTGAGCGAGAACTTCCTCTGGTAAGGACAAAAAGAAGGAGAAGAATCACCAAGCTCTCGGAGCTTGAGAAGACAATTATTAGTCTGCCACTCACCGGAGAAAATCTCGAGAATCTTTGAAGAAGTGCGGTCTCAAAAGTTGTTGATGAAACAACCAAGTCTGCTGAGCCGATCAACGAGGCAAAAAGAAGACCACTTGTGGATACAACAACTAAGGAAGAAGAAGCGTAGACATCAAAATCTCCCGATGAAAGAGTTGTGTCTCCACCGCCCCCAATCTTTCTTGAAGGAGCCGAGCGGAGAGCATGTTGCCTTCCATTCATGAAAGGAAGGGCAACAAGAAGAGGATGAAGATGATGATGTGATAGTTGTTTCTCCTGTGTACCCGGACATTCGGCGTCGTCTGCGTGAATGGCGTGCATGGAAGCTGAGTCGCTCGAGGTACAGTTTGAACGTCCCCAATTCATTGAGGAAGAGGAAGAATTGCAAAATTTCCTAGGTTTAACTCTCGTGCTTGAGGCACTTTAAGATGATAATCGCCGGATATCTTGCATATCTTCAAGGAGAAAGAAAATGGAGATTAGCGGAGGAAGTTTAAGCTCGTGAGAAAGCCAAAGATCATCTTTTCACTGAACCAACGATCACACCCATCCTCACATTGACATGCTCAAGAAGTGATGAGGACATGGATCTTCTTCGCCGCAAAGGAAGCGTTGGATATCGGCAAGCCATGCGGGAATCAGTTGATGCATGAGCAACGGTGAGGAAGGACACTGGAGAGTCTCTCTAAATCTCACCGTGGAGATTGATCCGTTGGGAGTGGTACGACAAATTGCCCGCGATTATTGCTGCAACCACTTCTCGATTCACTCGGAAGGACGGATCCAAGGGACTGGCGATGACACTTTGAATTTGGGCACCTAAGTTGAGCCAACCCCTGTCGAATGTGTCTTACCACATGCCCCCACTACAACACTCACTCAATGGAAATAGCCGGGTCCGGAGCGAGTGACCCCACCATCGATCGCTCGGTGGTGCGCCACGGTGAGGGAAACTCACTCCACTGCAGCTAGGTCGGAGGTTCTTTGCAAATGACTCCACAATGAAGAAAGGAGGCGAAGTGGAGAAAGAGAAAGAAATAGAACAACAACAAGTTGTCACTAACGGCTTCGACGCTTAAGTCTATCTCAAATTGAAGTGCCAACAACTTTGCGGTGAGGACGCTGGCGATGCGATCGAGGCACAAGATGGATCGCGCCCAGGGAGTTAACACTGCAGGCAATGAAAAGTGCAATCCGGGAGTTGAGACTCCTATGGATGATGACATGAGAAGACCCTAAGACGATTGCGTGCAGTCGAAGGGAATGTACAAGCCTTCTTCTGCGATTGAGATGCGGGAGGTAATGAAGGCCCAAGGAGGTTGAGACTTCCCTGGGTAACGAGACAATGCGAACATCCTCCCCTTCATTTTGAAGAATCTAAGAAGGAGATTAGTGCTCTTCATGATTCCCAAGATAACCCCGACATATCATTTTTGGAATCGAAGACGAAGGTTAAGTCCAACTCTGCGCACATCAAAAAGACTCACGGTGAGGATGTTCTTCCAAGTACGAGTAAGCCGATTTCAAAGATGCTCGTCAAACAATCAATTTTGATGATGATCCAAGCCCTCAAGTCTCATCATCTTCCGATGATGCTACCGATCTGGCCGAGGAACAACAAACTCAAAAGGACAAATCAATTGAAACAAGAAGAAAATGTTAAAATAGTTGAGGCTCGGCCAGTTTGGGTCAATACCATCAAAGGCCCCAGTGAATCACGATCAAATGCGAGCTTCAGAGGCTGCGAAGAGACCACCTCGCGCACAATATCTCAAGTGCGAGACGATGCTTATGAAGAAGTATTTCCTTTTTCTCGTGACCTGCCCATGCTCGAAGAAGAGACTGCAAGAGAGACGAAGCTCTACACCATCGAAGAAGATCCCGTAATTCCCTCTTGATTCGATTGTTCCAGTTGATTTCAATTTTGATGCGAGTGGCGGTGACTGACTCAAGTCGAGGCAGTGAGATCGTGAAATCTTCAAGAAGATATGTGAAGAGATTGAGAAGATTGAACGGCACCAAGCCTCTCTCGACATGCGCCTGGACAATAGAGATGCCACTCTCACAGCAGATTTGAGAGAAGTGGTGGTCAGAATAAGGGAATAGTCTCAACAGCAGAGTGCCATGCGTCTCGAGCAGGTTCACTACTTCAAGGCACTATACAACCGAATCTTTGATCTGGAGTCTTGACAATGTTGACATGAAGGCAAGGATACAGACCTATATGGAGAGATTGCATGCCTCCCATACAACTGAGATGGAATTGCTGCGTGAATTTCATTGCAAAGAACTTCTGCGCGTAGAGATGCCAAATTCAGCCTTCTTATGGCTGAAATGAAACTGGTGGCAGCCGAGTCCAAAGCCACCCGCTCAGAGTTTCGAACAACATACTCTGCAGCCGACTCAAGCGAATTCGACCATCGACCAACTGGACTTCATGCTTGCTGGGATGTTTCTAGGGTTTTCTCTCTCCTTTGATGATGCCAAAAAGGGGGAAGAGGAATACCAAAAGAGTTTGAAGGAGACAGACGCTGTAGAAAAGACAGATGCAGCTGTTGAGAAGAGGAAAGAAAAGGGAAAAGTTGTTGAGGGGGAAAGGTCAAAGGATGTGACCTTAATGCTTGCTGAAACCCCTCAGCAAGGTCATGTCACAGTCAGCATAATCAGCAAACTTCATGTAACTGTGTCGCTCTATCACTCTGTTGTGCCCATGTCTCATAAGAAAAATATTGTAGAAGCAGAGATGGAGGATTTTGACAAGAGAACGGATGTCCGTGTTGAAGAAATGTTGAAATAATTTGGAGGCATTCCGGCAGGAAAAGATACAGATGCCATTCCAGATGACGGACAAGAGCCAAGATCTGTTGAAGAATTCAAAACGCTCGAGTTCGAAGGATATTTCAAAAACATGTCCATAGCCCAAACCTGGGACTTGTCTTTGGGAGAAAGGTCCTGAGTTGTGCGAAGAAGGCGATAAGCGGCCATTACTAAGCGATCCTCTGCTTTGGTAAGAAGAAGACTTCGGTACAATATACGCCCAGAAAAGAAGGAAGAAGTGGTGCAGGTGGAGGCTTTATACCTAGACCTCTACCCAAAAACATTGAATATGTAGATCCAGGCAAGAAAGGAAGGATCTACTGGGTTGGATATGATCTTTATAGCCAATGCGGAAGTGGAGAGGAAAAATGTTTAGTATGTCAAGAGAATCGAAGAAAAAATAAGAGGCAAACTCAGCTATGGCAAGAAAGACAAGAAAGAAAAAGAAAAGATGAAGTTTGCCCAAGAGAGCCTACGAGAAGAAGAAGGCAGCTGAAGAAGAAAAAGAAGAGAAAGAGAGCTGAAGAAGACAGAGTTGAAGAAGAAAGAAGGAGGCAGCAAAGACGATGAAGTGTTGCTGCTAACCCCTTCATGTATTTAACTTTTGTAAATGCATATGTATGTAAGTCTTCTATACATTTAATAAAAAATCTGTATTTTGCGTAGATATAGTATATGCTCTAATTGCTCTGATACACATTGTAAATAGCTGTGTAAAGAACAAGAATGATATGATCAATAAAACGATCTATTCAACACATACATTCTTTGTTTCTGCATTGTCTGTATGTATCTGTGTTGTTTACATTTTACTTAAATGTATTTAAGTTTTGGCATCATCAAAAAGGGGGAAATTGTTGGGAAATTTATTGTTTAGATTTTGATGAATGCCATGTAAAACTTAGACTAGAAAGTTGGCACCACATTTTCCTTGTAATTTGTATTGTAATAGATAGGGTTGTATGGTGAGCAAGTCGGCTATGCACGGAATACAAGAAGTCAATCAAGATCAAATGAAGACTCCATTGAGAAACAACTAAGTATGGCCAAGAGAGAAGATCAAGGACTCGATTGAAGGAGTATCACCAGATACTGGTTGTATGAAGAGTAAATCAAGTCAACTCAAGAAACCAAGTCTCAAGTTGAAGTACGGATGAGTCATCCATTGATTGGAAGCTAACTTCAAAGTCACCTGGGAATAAAGGATCGCAATGCGTCAAGTCGAGGCAAAAAAAATCCGTTGCACAAAAGTCAAGAACATTACTTAAACAAGCAATACTTCCATGATACCATGTCTTAAAGTGCTCGATCCCGAGAAGCGTGCAAAAGAAATAAACCAATGGGAAGCACTTGCACCTCGTGTCGAACACGAAAAGGCTGGACATTCATTTAATATGAGGAAAGGTCACATCTCAAGATTGAAGACCAAGAAAAGACAAGCCAACGAACACAAGTGACTTTTGAAAATCAGCCTATCTCTTCAACGGCCAGATTTTTGAAAGTGCACTATAAAAGGCTGAGGAATCACTTTAAAAAAGGTTACCTTGATTACTTAAACCACGAACAAACAAGCATTATTCATACGTAACCGCAAAATATTCTCAAGTTATTCAAGCAAATCCTCAAGCCTAAATCTCGAAGGAAATCGATCCAACACTAAGTCAGAAGGAAAGACAACTTCAAACTGTTGAAGAGGAAACTTTTGAAGAAGCAAAAGGGGTCTACTTTCCAAGGAGGATTGTAGGAAGGTTCAAGGTCGAACCAATCTCAAGTTATTGGAGGGCTTCGTGATCAAATTCAAGAAGCTTGAGAAAGTGAGTCAAGTAGCAAGCGCGTATGCCATGTGAAGAAGGCGAGTCGAACGAGAAGCGTGAGTGATCAAGGCATCTCAAAACCGAGTCCCAAAGGAGCAAGTCGACTTTGTGACCAAGACTTGTATCTGGGTGATAACCACTTTGTAAATCGATCATTACCTAGTGGATTCCTCCGGGAGTTGGAGAAGAGAGGAGTAGAAGAATTACCCCATCTTGAACCTCTATAAAAATTATTGTGTCATTTACATTTCAGCATATTATTTCTGCATATCATTTTATATCTGCTGATAATTTGCTATCAAATTGATAAGTAACTAAGTGCTAAAATCAAGTGTTTAAAACAAACTTAAATCAAATTCAATGGTGTTAAGTCTTCCGTGAAAAATCTCATCACAAATGAAGTTAAGGTTTAGACTAAACAAGATGAGTTATTCTATCAACAAATCGATCGAGTTTGTTGAGTGGCCAACTCTATTTGGTTAACTAACTTAGATGTCCCCAAAGACTTAGTTGTGTAATTAACTCGTAATATTTTAAAAGGACTAAAATTGAAAAGTTGGTAAGGTATATTCAACCCCCTCTTCTAAACCTTACTCACACCCCTTGGGACCTACAAAATCCTAAAAATGGCAATGAAGTGGAGAAGTTATTGTGGTTAGTCTCGTTGAAATGTTGAAGATATGCCAATCACAACAGAAATCCGGTTGAGCGAAACCCAAAGACGATGTTGAGACAAAGAGATGAAGAATTAGCCGAGAATCGTGAAACAGTTAAGTCCCCTATGATAGTTGACCCCATTACAATTCGACAAGCGATGGATTATGAATTGCGAAAAATAAGCATGTGAGCTTTTGTGCCTTGAACTCGCTTTTATCTAATGCGATCAGTGTGTCATTCATGATTTATAGAACTCTAGAACTTGCTCACGTATCTACATTGAAGCCATTTTTGAAAATGATTTAAGGCCATCATTGTTTTAGCCTACTTAGCCTAAAAAAGCCAACCTATGAACTCATAATTCCTTAGTTAGCCACTTTTGAGCCTTAACTTTTTATTGTTAGCCACATTTTGATCTTTAAAATTGAAAAAATAATTGTATCCCTAAAATTACTTGAGCTTATAGAAAATGAACAAGTTTGGGGAAGATGTGGTAAAAATTACGAAAAAAAGAGTTGGCAAAAGAAAGATGGATGAGCGATGTCTAGGTAAATGAAGGATTTATGAAGTCGAAAAAGAAAGGAAATCTCTTAAAAGAAAGAAAGAGAGAGAGAGAGAGAGAGAGAGAGAGAAAGAGAGAGAGAGAGAGAAAATCAAGCAAAGAAAGAAAGAAAAATTGAAAATTTTGAAAAATTGAGAGCTTAAGGCTAAAGAAAAAAAAAAAGAGCCTAAGAATTAGAAAGGAGAAACAAAAGGGTGGAGTTGAGTTGAAAAAGAAATATCTTGAAAGAATGATTTTTATATAAAATTGGGTTAGTGAGTTGCAAGTTTGTGTGCTTAAAATTCTATTTGCTCAAGTCGAGTCACTTAATCCGAATTTTCCTACCCTTACCAAAAAGCCTACATTACAACCTAATAAAAGTCCTTTTTGATTCTTAAATTGTGCACATAAAAGTGATAGAGATGATAGACGATTTGCAAGCATATGGTAGTTCTACATTCATTGAATTGATTACGAGCGCAAACACTATCCATACACTTTGAGAGATGAGTGATACACTACTACTTGTGAGTCGCGATGTCGAGTACCCCATAGAGTATTAATTATGCCAAACTTATGAATGATGACTTTTGATAATGAATTGCATGGTTTACTTAAATACGAAGTCAAATGAGATTAAATGTAGACTGTCAAAACGCCCGCCACAACCACAACCCACCACTTGGCGGGCGGGGCGGCCCCCATCATGTTGGCGGGCCAAGAAACTTCAATCCAACTCAATCGCCTTGGGCCAATGACCCGCCCCTTAAATTTTTAAAAAAATATTGGGAATTTTTATTTATTTCTTTACCAATTATTGCCTTGTCTAATTATTTTTCATTATTTTCGTCCATTTGATTAGGAAATGTTACTTTTTTGATTTAAAATAATTAATTATATATATGTCTTATAATTCTAAACTTAACCTTTTCATTTCAAAAATGACTTTGCATAATTAGTTTACACTATAGTAAAAGGTATAAAAAAACATGCACTATTGATATTAATAAAAAAGGAAACGTACAATACCGAAAGTCGGACTAGTGAATTAGTGAAACTGGGTATGGATTCAAGAATAGGAGAATAATAATTTGAAACAACTTGACTATCCAATTGATGTTAATATTTCTATTTAAAAATAATCATAACTAGGTGCGGTAGCGTGGGCCAGTTTTTTAACTCAGCGGCGCATTGCGGCCACCCATCTAGGCACGCCTCTTTATGGGTCTTCTAATCCTCAACCCAACCCCTTACCTTTAGCGGGCGGGGCGGGTGACCACTGCGGGCTAGCCCATTTTGACACTCTAATTAAATATTTGTAGTGTTCTTGTGTGTTCTTTATACCACATGATATTATTTTTCTTAATTTGCTCAAGGACGAGCAATGCTTTAAGTTTGGGGATTTTGATACGTATAAAATATACGTGCATTTAGGGGCTTATTTTGATATATATATATATATATATATATATATATATATTTGATACATTTGCATGTATATTCAATGTGTTTTGGTTGGTTTCCTTTGTTGGGCGTGATACTACGTATTCTTGTATTTTTTTTACAGGAAATGGAGCTAAATTGGATAAAAAGCGATATCACATTCCAAAGTATAGGTCAAGAGCTAACGTACGAGCAAATATGTGAAGGAAAGAAGCATGAACGATCGAACAAAAGGGTTTCCTTTAAAAACGTCCAAATGCGCTAACAGTTTCCAGCACTGGCAGGGTTTTGTATTTTGGCCATAACTTTCTCTACAGAATTGATATTGAGATGATTCAAGTGGCTATGGAAAGCTAAGAGAAGAAATGGCTAAAACTTTCATGAAGACCTCAGGAGCAAATTCGGATGTTTTACAAGTCACACGACCGTGTGAACAGCCACACGACCGTGTGAAGTGCTTCAGCAATTTTCAGAGTCAAAAACCAATCGCACGATCGGTCGGTGTGAGACCACACGACCGTGTGGGGTGGCCGTGTGAAACCACAAGGCTGGTGCAATGTGTCTGCGGCTGATTTTGAGTCCTAATCCTGTCAGAACTCTACCAATGACCTCTAAAAGCACCTATATAAGGGGGACCAAGGTCTGAACGAATTTTCATCATTTATCATCATTCATACAACATAAAACACAACAAAATACATATGATTACAAGATCAAAGGTCTTCTGAGAGAGGAGGGATGTGTTACGAAGAACACCACTAGGCCTTTCACAACTACGGATGCACAAGATCATCAAAGGCTTGGAAAGAAGATCCATCCCAACAAGAAGGGATTTTGTTTCTTAATTTATATCTCTTATCTGTGCTTAAACGATGTCACAATGTTGATTTCATGTTTGTCTATGAATTAGTTACCAATGTTTGGCTAATCTTTTGGATCTTAGGGTATAATCAAAATTGTGGATTCATGTTAAATCTTGATTAATTATTTTCTTAAATAATTCATGTGTTTTATTTTATGAATTCGAGTGCTTATTCTTAATTGTTGATTATTTGGCCAATAATTTGCATGTCATACTTGTTAGTCCATAATCCGGGAGGTGAGTTCTAGCAAGACGAAAATCGAATTCAGACCTGAACAAAGTAATATATCGGGAGACTACTTCTGTTTGTGGGGAGTATTTCAATTCAAAGATATGTTGGGAGTTAATAATAGTTGTGATGGATCGGGAGACCTCAATTATTATTAATCTACTGTTTATGCGCCACCCGGGAGGGGGAATAAACTAGCTTAGGAATTGAACCCATAGAAACACATGAATTGGTTTTGAAACATTAATTTAATTTAATATTGAAGAAGCATGTTGAGATTATGTGCCTAAGGTTACTTTCGTAGTTGTTGAAAATACTTGTGGGGTTCGCAAATTTATTTCTTTTTCTTATTAATTTTCGATTTTTATAAAACACTTGCGATTCGGTCGCTTCAGTAAAATTGGAATGCGATGTTATTATAGCTTAAGTGTCTTATAGTCAATCCCTGAGGAATACGACCTTGCTTGCCATTATCCTATAAACTACACTGCACACTTGCAGTATAGAGATCCAAACAAATATGTGGCGAACAAGTTTTTGGCGCCGTTGTCGGGGATTGAAAGATTCTACTTAGATATAGTAATAAGTAGTTCAATCTTAATTGAAGCTTTTTGTAAAAAAATTTTTCTCTTTTTTCTCTTTTTTTTTTTTTTGTAAATATTTTTTTTTATTTTTTTCGATTTTTGTAAAAAAAAATTATTTTTTTTATTTTGGTAATTTATTTTTATTATTTTCAATTTCTTTTGTGAATTGTAATTTTTTTTGTATACAACTTTTTGTTTTATAAATATTTTTTTATTGCTTGTTTCTAACATCGTTTTTGTTGAATGCGAGATCGAAATCGTTGGAGACACAAGTAGCCCAAAATCACTATTGCGGTGGGAGGCCAACATTAAAAGGGCAAATGATACTTTAACTTGATCTGAGAAAACAATGCAACACCATTCATTTGATGGATTGTACAGAATAAGAGGGCTTAGTGATTTAAACCGACACGGTTCAACGACAGTGATGTTAGAAATCTAAAGTCTGGCTAAAGACGTAAAACTTAGCATTTTGTGGAGACAACCCAAGAGGCGTCGCGACAAACCCACGAGGTTTAAAAAAAAAAAGAAAAGAAAAAAAATAACTTCACACGATCGTGTGGAATTCCACACGGGTCGTGCGACCCACATAGACCCGCCACACGGGCAGGCTGTGTGAGCTGCACACGATTGTGTGGCTAGAGACAACATCAAAATAGAGGCCACGACCAGAGCTACACGGCCCAGCCGTGTGAAATGCACGGGCCGCGTGAACTATCCAAGTAAGTACTCTTTACGCATTTCGCTTTCTTTTGATAATTTCCTCATATGTTCGGGACGAAGCATATTTTAAGTTTGGGGGGGTTGTCAAGAATGCATAATTTAGTATTGTTGCATTTTTGCATTGCATTTAGGATTGAATGTAGAGCATAATTTTTTTTTTCAATTTTTAATTTTTTTTAATTTTTTCATTTTAGCATGTTTATTGCTTTAGCACGTTTAAATACTTTTGTGTGTGATTTTAATCAAGATTTTCGAAATAGTACAAAGCTTCTGTATGACTTTACTATGAACATTTGATTTTATGAGATGGCATATATATTTTTGTGAATAATGCGACGAGTAGTTGAGGAGATGTCATTTATTTGTTTGGTAATAGTTAAGAAAATTGAGTATTTGAGCATGTTGCGAAAATTAAGCTGTGAGCTTTTGTGCCTTTAACTCGCTTTTATCTTGTACTGATCTTATTTTTCTTGAGTGTGTCATTCATGATTGATTAGAACTCTAGAACTTGCTCGTATCTTCATTGAAGTCATGTGTGTGTGCAATTTTTGAAAATGATATAAGGCTATCTTTATTTTTGCCTACTTAGCCTAAAAAGTCAACATGTGAACTCATGATTCCCTAGTTAGCCACTTTTGAGCTTTAACTTTTTATTGTTAGCCACATTTTGATCTTTAAAAATTGAAAAAATGATTTTATCCCTAAATTTACTTGAGCTTATAGAAAATGAACAAGTTTGGGGAGATGTGTGAAAATTAAAAAAAGAGAGGGTTGAGCATTGTCAGGTAAAAGAAGGATTTTGAAGTTCGAAAAAGAAAGTAAATCTCTAAAAAGGAATAGAGAGAAAAATCGAGCAAAGAAAGAAAGAAAATTTCAAAAATTTGAAAAATTGAGAGCTTAAAGCTAAAGAAAAAAAAAGTCTAAGAATTAAAAATGAGAAAAAAAAAAAAGGTGGAGTTGAGTTGAAAAAGAAAATATCTTGAAAGAATGATTTTTAGATAAAAATGGGTTGGTGAGTTGTCGATCTGTGTGCTTAAATTCTATTTGCTCAAGTCGAGTCACTTAATTCGAATTTTCCCTACCCTTACCAAAAAGCCTACATTACAACCTAATAAAAGTCCTTTTTGATTCTTAAATTGTGCACACAAAAAGTGGTAGAGATGTTAGACGATTTGCAAGCCTATGGTAGTTCTACATTCATTGAATTGATTCTGAGCGCAAACACTGTCCATACACTTTGAGAGATGAGTGATACACTACTACTTGTGAGTCGCAATGTCAAGTACCCGAGAGAGTATTAATTATGCCAAACTTATGAATGATGACTTATTGATAATGAATTGCATGGTTTACTTAAATACGAAGTCAAATAAGATTAAATGTTTGTAGTGTTCTTGTGTGTTCTTTATACCCCTTGACATTATTTTTCTTAATTTGCTCGAGGACGAGCAATGCTTTAAGTTTGGAAGATTTTGATACGTGTAAAATATACGTGCATTTAGGGGCTTATTTTGATATATATATATATATATATATATATATAGGGATTGGTTCAAATGAGACCAACCCCTTTAGGTTAGTCCATAAGAACACCTATGAACCCTTGATTTAAATTTTTGATGGTGTAGATCTCTTTTGTTATTTTTGGGTTATAAGGGTATGATTGTACTTTTATATTTAATCAGTTTTATTAATTGAACAGTTATTAGCTATTTTTAAGGAAACATAATCCTACCTTTTCAGTTACCCGATTTTTAAGGAGGAAAAATAATCAATTTCAAGCATTTTTTTCAAAATTGATACTTCTTTCCGCCATATTTGTGAACAGTCATTTTATTGTATACTTAGTTCAGTGGACTTGTATACTTAGTCATGTTTTATTGTATATTTAGTTCAGTGGATTTGTATACTTGGTTCAGTGGAGTCGTATTCCTAGTTATATAAGTAGTTTAGTGAATTTATATACTTAGTTCTGTGGATTTGTATACTTAGTTCAATGGAATTGTATACTTAGTTATATAAGTAATTCAGTGAAATTGTGTATTTAGTTCAGTGTAATTGTATACTTAGTAATATTTTAATGTATAGTTAGTTCAATGTAATTGTATACTTAGTTAAATGTTTATGCATACTTAGTAATGTTTTAATGTACAGATAGTTTAGTGTAATTGTATACTTAGTTAATTGTTTATGTATACTTAGTAATGTTTTAATGTATAGTTAGTTTAGTGTAATTGTATACTTTTCATTAATTGTTGCATGATTTTGTTGCCATATTTGAATAATTTGCAGGTTCGAATGGGAAGGGAGAAAAAGGAAAGGTGAATTGCTTGATTATGGGACGTGATTTATGAGGACGTGATCAATAATGAGATCACGTCCCTATAATGTAGGAGAGGTTACCATGTCTGATTTTATGGATTCCAATTTTACCCTTTCTATTGTATAGTTAGTTACGAAAACCGTATAGATTGTAATGTATCTTGGCCATTGATTTACTATTTGGATGGTCTAGATTAGGTCTTATGGACTAACCTTTAGGAGGGTGGTCTCAAAGGATCCTCTCCCTATATATATATATTGATATATATATATATATATATATTTACATTTGCATGTATATTCAATGTGTTTTGGTTGGTTTCCTTTGTCGGGTGTGATACTACATAGTCTTGTATTGTTTTTTTTTTTTGCGGGAAATGGAGCGAAATTGGATAAAAAGCGATATTACGTTCCAAAGTATAGGTCAAGAGCTAAGGTACGAGCAAATATGTGAAGGAAAGAAGCATGGACAATCGAACAAAAGGTAATTTCCTTTAAAAACGTCCAAATGCGCTAACAGCTTCAAAGATCAAGGGGTTTAGTATTTTAGCCATAACTTTATCTACAAAATTCATATTGAGATGATTCAAGTGGCTATGGAAAGCTAAGAGAAGAAAGGGCTACAACTTTCATGAAGACCCCATGAGCAAATTCGGACATTGTACAAGTCACACGACCGTGTGAAGTGCTTCTGCAATTTTTAGAGTCAAAAACCAATCGCATGGTCGGTGGTGTGAGATTACATGTCCATGTGGGGTGGCCATGTGAAACCATACGGCCGGTGCGACGTGTATGTGGAAACGATTTTGAGTCCTAATCCCATTAGAACTCTACCAAATGACCTCTCAAAGCACCTATATAAGGGGACCAAGGCCTAAACAAATTTTCATCATCTATCATCATTCATACAACATAAAACACACCAAAATATACAGGATTGCAAGATCAAAGGTTTTCTACGAGAGAGAATGATGTGTTACGAAGAACACCACAAGGCCTTTCACAACTACGGAAGCACAAGAGCTTCAAGGCTTGGAAGGAGATTCATCCCGACAAGAAGGGGTTTTGTTTCTTAGTTTAGATCTTTTGTCCGTGCTTAAACGATGTCACAATGTTGATTTCAAGTTTGTCTATGAATTTGCTATCAATGTTTGGCTAATTTTTTGGATCTTAGAGCATTCTCAAAACTGTGGATTCATGTTAAATCTTGATTAATTGTTTTCTTAAATGATTCATGTGTTCTATTTTATGAGTGCTTATTCTTAATTGTTGATTATTTGGCCAATAATTTGGATGTCATACTTGTTAGTCCATAATCCAGAGGTGAGTTCTAGCATGACGAAAATTGTATTCAAACATAAACAAGTTAATGTATCGGGAGACTACTTCTATTTGTGAGGAGTATTTCAATTCAAAGATCTGTTGGGAGTTAATAATATTTGTGATGGATCGGGAGACCTCAACTATTATTAATCTACTGTTTATGCGCCACCCGAGAGGGGGAATAAACTAGTTTAGGAATTGAACCCATAGAAACACATGAATTGGTTTTGAAACATTAATTGAATTTAATATGGAAGAAGCATGTTGAGATTATGTGCCTAAAGTTACTTTCATAGTTGTTGAAAATACTTGTGGGGTTCGCAAATTTATTTCTTTTTCTTTTAAATTTCCGATTTTTTTAAAACACTTGCGATTCGGTCGCTTAAATAAAATTGGAATACGATGTTATTATAGCCTAAGTGTTTGCAGTCAATCCCTGAGGAATACGACTTTGCTTGCCATTATCCTATAAACTACACTATACATTTGCAGTATAGAGATCCAAACAAATATTTGGCGAACATGATGTCAATCATGTTGAAGACCCAACAATGGTTAAGACTCTGCGGGATTGTACAAGACCTCTAGTGTTTGAGACTGCTATTGGGAGAGATGAAGCAGAAGTTGAGCAGACTGAGGCTGAGATTGAGCAAACTGTTACAGAAGAACAGAATCAAAGATCACAGTCAGCTGAGCCAACTGAGGAACATATGAAAGAAAATGCACCAACTGAGATAGAAAATGTAAATCCTTTGAATCCAGCTGAATCAGTTAGAGAAGACTCAGTGGCAACCGACTCGAATTCAGATGAAATAGCTGAAGAGATGGACATCGATGATTCAATTGAATCTGAACAAGAAAAAAGATGATCCAGTGGGAAAACTAAACTTTGCTCGAATGGGTTTTGTTTTGGTTGATCCTCATCCTCAACCTGCTAGATCACCTTCGAATGAAGTTGTTGAGATGATTGATGCATCAATTACTCAAGTGGAAGAAAACAATGCTGCTAGTGGCGTTGTTAACACAGCCGAGGCACAATCAGCTCAACAGGCTAACATAGTTGCACCTACCAATGAAGCTAACCCAGGTGAGGCACAAAGAATTGTTCGTAAGGAGAAGAGGCAAGGATCCCATAGGAGATGGAGTGGGACCTTGCTCAACTCCTATTGACATTTTAGGGTTGCTAAATTTTGAATTTCATGAAGAATCCCCATGGAAGAGTCTGAGGATGAAGATAGGTTCAATGTTTCATATAGAAGCTGAAGACCTCAATATTCCAGTTGACTTGAGGATAGTTTCATATGGTCATGATTTCGAATTTGTTGCGGATGATAACAAAGAAGGTTTTGAATTCGAAGGCCTTTCGCTTTATATTTGGGGAAATGGCAGAGATGGAATGAGGCTTCACAGATTTGTGTACACAGATTGATAGTTATGATGCTACAATAACAAGTTATATCCATGGCACGATTCTAAGAATCAAAGAATGGACCCGATCGAGACAAAGGCTTTACAAGAGAGCAAGTGGGATACTTCAGGCAACTCTACAATAAATTGTTGCTATGGGGAGCAGATCAGATTGAATTTCAAAGGCGCCATCATGATTATATGAATCGGATGGAGACCATCCATCTGAGAGACATGGAGCTTTTTCAAACAAAGGTGGAGAAAATGTTTGAATATATAAAAGCTATGATGAAAGGAATATTTATCTTCCTTGCAGAATCAGCTGACTGAAATCAGCTCGCGTCACTTAGTTGCCGACTCAATGACTCAGATGAAGTCAAACTTCATCTTGGAGAATATCAAAGCTCCATCAAGTGTTGATGCCAAAAAGGAGGAAGGGAAAAATAGTGTTGCCCCCTACAATATCTAAGAAAGGCAAAGGCACAAGCTCTTTTCTGTCACAAATGAGAAAAGATGAACAAGAGCAAATGAATAGACAAGACAACTGGAAAGGGAAGAAATGGAATTGAGAAGAAAAAAAAAAGAATAAAAGAGAAGACAACAAAGGAGCTAGAGGGAAGACTGTCAAAATTTTGTATTTTACATTTCATTTTTAATATACACAAAAATTGTAAGTGCCTAAATATACATGAATAAAATATGTCGAATTAGTTTTGAATTATTTATTTTTGGCACAGATGTTGTAGAAAATTTTGGCATCATCAAAAAGAGAAAAATTGTTAGGAAAATTATTGTATAGATTTTGATGATGCTTAGAAAACTTTGTATTATGAAGTTGGCATTCCCCATTTTTGTATGTAAATTCTACTTTGTACTAGATAGAAAATTAGCTGAGTCAAGTAGCAACTAAGTAGATTTGCAGAAGACTTGTTGAAGAATGCAGAGAAGAATCAGCTAAGTCGCAGCTGAGTTAATCAGAAAACTTTCAGTCAAGTACATCAGTTAAGTCTTTCAAAAGACTTACAACAGAGTCAACCCAAGAAATGATTGAGATGACTCAAGTCAAAGGGGTAAAGTAGCTGAAGAACTCGGAGACAACTGAAAAGAGTCTGTTGCATTGAAATCGAAGAAAATGCCTATTTTGGTAATGACGACAGACCTGCAACCTTAAAGTATTCCTGCTGAAAGAGTGCAAGAGGAATAAGAAAATGGGAAGATTGCAGAACACCGATACATTTTCAGAAATCTGCAGAAGGCTGGTAAACAAGGTTGGGTCAACATCAAAAGCTAGAAAACAAGACAAGCCAACAAACACTAAGTAAGAGTTTGAATTTTTGTCTATCTCTTCAACGGAAAAAATTCAAACTCCTACTATAAAAGTTGAGAAATTTTTCAGAGAGAGACAAATAGCATTCATACGAGCAAATACGAGAAGCAAGTCATAGAACCAAGAAAGCAAAAACTGCAAATACTCTCTATCGAGCTCAATCAAAAATCCTCAAGTTAAATCGAAGACACTTTATCCAACACTTCCAAGTGAAAAGATCAAAGTTTTTCATCAAGTTGAAGAGAAAAAATATTTGTGAAAATAAAGAGGTTTATTCTTCCACGTATTGAAGGAAGATTAATGAGGTTCAAGGTCATAAGGAGGGGTTGTGAGATCAATTCCTAAAGATTCGAAGAACTGAAGTAGCTTGGTAGTTGCCTTATGAAGAGTTGTGTCCTTGAAGATTAGCCGACTGTGTGATCAAAGCGAATCTTGGATTGTACTTTTGTAACTAAGATATTGTTGCATTAGTGGATTCCTCCTGGAGTATTAGAAGAGTGGAGTAGATGAATTACCACATCCTTGAACCATTATAAAATTTATGTGTTCTTTAATTTCTGCACTTTATTTGATTGCTTCATATTTGTTATCCATCAAGATAATAACTGTTCGAAAAGTATAAGTATTGATAAGACAATCTTAAAAAAGGGGTAAGACTTCCGTTGTTTTAATAAGAAACTGATTTTCTAAAAAGTTAACTTCACTCAGCTGAGTTACTCTATCAACAACTCTCTAAGGGAACTGTTGAGTGGTTAACTCTCATGTTGAAGCTTAACACAACTGTCTAAAGGACATAGTTGTTTCTTATAACTTTGATTTTATAGATCGAAAAATTTGGTACAATCTATTCAATCTCCCCTCTCCATCTAGACTTTATTTGCACCCATTGGGACCTACAATATGTCTTATTTATATATATATAATATAACCCATTAATCAAATATTAATATGTAACTAATCTTATTTTTAAATTAACTTTTTCAACGAAAACAACTTTTATCTGCTTAAATAGTTTTTAAATAGGGTTAGGCATGACCTTTTTACTTAAAAAGATTAGACCCAACCTTCGAGAAAATATATCATAAATAATAGGCTAGACTTGAGGCTAAACTTAGTGAAGTATGTCCAAACCTTCCAAAGCACAACATGGTCTGATATATTTCCAACCCCTATTAAATATGCCGCTTAAGGTGTTTATTCAATAAAAATTGTAATCCAGTGATCAACATTATGCTTCAATTGTATAAGTTTGTGCTATTAAAATAATTGATTTAGGTTCAATCTCATATGAGTGCGTTTGTTCTTCCCTTACTATTCCCACTATACTAAAAAACAAAACAAAAGAATGAATTCAAATTTTGATTTCAATTGAATATGGTTCAATGAATATCAAAGTTTTCTTTTAGTTGTTTTATTTTGGTAATTTAGTTCTGATTTTTCCTAGAAAATATAAAATAGTTAAAATATTAATTAATAAATATAAAAATATCATTGATTGATTATGTTATAAAATTATATTATTCGATAATAAATAAAAATCAAATTCAATTAATACCAAATCTTCATAAAATGGAAATTTGTAAGTCCCAAGGATGTCGTAAAGTCTAGAAGGGGTTGAATAGATTTTATAATTTTTCGATTTTACAAATCGAGTTTTAAGAAAATGGCTAGTCCTTTCAGCAAATTTCGGTTGATGTTCAACAGAGAGTTAACCACTCACCGCTTCTCTTGAAACCATTGTTGATAGAGTAACTCACCAAGAATTTCACCGCTTACATAGTCGATTTTCTTTTAAGTAGCTTAAGACTTACACCCTTGTGAGTTTTATCAATCAACACTTAGTATTTTTAGAGAGTTATAATGCAGATTTGGATAAGAAATTAATGAAACAACCGATAGAAAGTTGCAGAGATGCAAATGCAAGAATATAAAGACACAATATTTATAGTGGTTCGAGGATAGGGTAATTCATTTACTCCTCTCTTCTCATACTCCAGAAGGAATCCACTAAGTAACAAGTGACTTTTGTTACAATGTTTTACAACCCTATTAGCTTTGATCAGACATCCAACTACAACAAGGACTCACCTCTTCACTAGACAGTTGCCTAGTTACTTCACTCTCTAAACTTGCAGAATTTGTTCACGAAGTCCTTCCACAGATTCAATTCTTGGTTTGTCAGGAACCTCACTACATTTCTTCAATCCAATGTAGTGTAGACCCCTATTCTTTTTTTTCCACAATTTTTCTCTTCAACTGAATGACAACTTCAATCTATCACTGAAAGTGTAGGATGAAGTGTTCTTGAGGATTGCAGGTGTAGCTCGAGAGAGAGAGTTTTGAATATTCAGATTCTTTCACTTTCACTTGTTGTATCTCTTGTTTTTTCTCTCTGAAAAATCCTCAGCTTTTATAGTGAGAATTTGAATTTTGTCCGCAGAAGAGATAGACTAATTCAAATCCCACCATTGGACAGTTGGCATGTTCTTTTCTTGTAGTTTTGATGTTGACCTTTCCTTGTATTCTTATGCCTTCTGCAACATTTCGGAGATGGTAGTCTGTAGGTGCATTCTAATAGGTTGAACCTCTTTGCCTTCATAAATGCCTTGCACATTTATGGTCAAACATCGTACTTCACCGATATTATGAATATCTTCATTGGATACAAGCAAACGAAATTCTTCAGTTGACTTTGGTCCTTCAGCTGTTTTACTCCTTGATGGCTAATACTTGAGTCTTCTTAGATAGTTTTTCTTTCGTACTCAGTTGTCACTCTTCTACTTTGACTTGGCTGACATACCCTGCTGAGAGTCTTCTGTCAATATACTCATCTATAAGTCAGCTGAATTTCCGCCATTCAGCTGCAAATCTTCTGATGCTTTCTTCAGCAAATCTTCTGCAATTCTACTTGGCTGTTTTTGAGTCAGCCTAAGTCTTATATATTACATATGTAGAAATTACAGTGAAATGGGTGCCAACTTTCTAATACATAGTTTTCTAAGCATCATCAAAATCTATACAATAAATATTCCAATAAAATCGAATACCAAATTAATTCTTTTAAATGTTTTTAATACTTTTTGTATTTTTAATTTGAATGTGATATGATTGGTTTGTCGAAGTATAGGCACTCATAATGTTATAGTAAATGTTTTTTCCCGAGTACAATCCTAAAAGTCTGAGAAATCCCGATAGGTGTTGGTCTGGTGAGGATCAAAATCAGGTGAAAACCTAAAACATTTAGCATTAAACCACTTGCGCCACACTCGATTCCTAATGTTGTAATACATGGTTTAGTAAATGATTTTTCAAAAAGTATCTAATTATGTAGTCAGAATGAACTTTTTAATGTGACTTATCAAAAAGTCCATTTTGAAAAGTACTTCCAAACAAAATATTGCATTCATATGTTTTATACGCGACTGTTACGGATATATATTCATGGATAAAATGTGGTTTTTATTTTAGAAAAATAAAAATTGAGAATAAAAACCTTTTTATGCTCTTATCTAAAGATGTTAAATGGGTCGCAGTCCGTTAGCCCGAACTATTTAAACCGATAAAAAATAGGGCTAAGGACGAATTATTTTGGCCCAAATCATTTAGCCCGAAACCCAGCTGCCCGAAGGTTAATTGGGCTAGCGGCCATTTCTTGTTTTTTAAGAATAAATTTATTTTAGTATTATATATCTAATTTTATTACCTATTAATAACTTATTACTAGTAAATATATTTTTTAAATTCACATCTCCATCATCTTTAAGTCTTTAACTTTACCAAACAAGTTATGTTTCTCGACAATTTTTTTTTTAATTTTTATTATTTATTACTTAGATTATTTAGGTTATAAATTATATTTCTAAATGCTATGCTAGATCTAATTTTATATTTTCATTAATGCAATTTAATTATAAACTATGCATAATTTCTTTTAATAATGAATATATTGACTTTTAATGTTAAACTTAAATGTTTTATATGCTCAAATTTAAAATTTTAGATTTAAATATATAATTTTGGGAATTTTGAGTTATAGTCATATGATTAGTTTCGTAAGAAAGTACTATTTTTTTATTTTATATGTGTATATAATGTTAGCTTTTATTATTATAGTTTTGTTTTTAAAATTTACGTCATAAAACATTTAATTTTATAATTTCGTTAATGCAATGTAATTAGAAACTATACATGACTTTTTTATGATGAATACTTTCACTTAAAATGTTAAATTTATATGTTATATATGTTTGATTTAAAAAATTAGATTTAAATACAAATTTTTTAATTTTTTTATCCTATAGTGGCCAGTATATCCCGAAGACGCTAAATCACCCATTTAATACCGATTTGTCTTCTTCTAACCCAAAATCATTCAGGCCAGTTCGTTTAACATCTCTCACCTTTTATCTCATATGCCCAAAATTGCCACCCCATTACCTCTTGTCTCGAACTCATTTTTCTTTCCGTGCAAGAATGCTGAAAAAGACATTAATTCCTATTGCAGCAGCAAGTTTCCTTTAACCTAATCGTCATTCTAACCATGATTGCCTTCCAGTAATTATTTTTTTTTTATTACCAGGGTCATTTCCGTAAATATTCTAAATTCATCCAAAACCCTAACCGTGCCCATCACTCACCACGTCAACACATGCTCGAGCGGAGAAGCAATCCTCGGAGAAATTGTAGGGTACCGCAGAGAATGGTACAGGAGTGAGGCTGTGAAGAAAACCCGCTTAAAGCGCGAATGCCACGTGGATACCCTTACTGAGGTGATGACGTGTATTTGTAACCGTAGCCTCCTATTTATTCGCTTCGTTCTCATCCACTTCGTCTCTCTCTCTAACTACAGTTTCTCTGGAAAGAAAAAAAGCACACACAGATACACATTACAGCTTATACACGCAGTTCACGCAGTGATTCAATCGGGATACACACACTTGAACACGCAGCGGAGTGTGTTTCTGCGTGTTTCGAAGATCGAAGACTCGATTGCTTCTCCAGTTGCTATCTCCTCTCTTGGCTCGAGATCCGAGCCAAGAACAGAGGAATTTTGCTGGACCGGTGAGAGGTAAAAGTATGAAATCCAGAAACTTATCTATTGAATGTATGAAGCTTCGAATATACGTTTGAATGAATCGCGTTCGGTTTTGTATATTTATGCTCTTGTTGTATTTGTGGATAGGGTTTTGTTGAGAAGAGGAAATGGCTAGCAACGAGGGCTTTCTGACTGAGGAACAGAGGAGATGCTGAAAATAGCATCGCAGAATGCGGAGGTAATGCCATCATTGTCTTTGTCGTCGTCGCCGAAATCTCCCGGCCCGAAATCTCCCGGTCAGCATTCATCTATGCTGTCCGAGCACCACCATGTCAAGGCCCCCGGTGGAGGGCATTCTGCTGCAGTGGGGGCGTGGCGGTCAGGCATGTGCGCCGTTCGCACTCTGGGAAATATGTCAGAGTTAAGAAGGGTAAGTTTATGATAAAAATTACTGTTCGTGGAAATTTTATGTTATTTTGTTGTTACTGTTATGGTTTTTTTTTATTTGTTATGTATATTAGTAGTTTGTGGATGTTGTGGACTATAGAATGATGCTTTCAAGTTGTAGTTGCTTTTAGGGCATATTCTTCTTTATTTACTTGTGGGGGATTGGGGTTGACTTGCTGAACATTACTTTGAATTCATTAGCTTGCACCAGATATACTTTTCGTGTTAGAAGAGCTACACTAAATGGGTGTTCATATTTTGGTGGTTGGAATCATTGGTTAAAGATGAAAAAGGGTTTAGAGCACTTGCAAAACAATGACTTCTGCTCTTGGTGGCTCCTATGGATTTTGACCAAGGGTTTGTATTTTCGACTTTTCCATTTTAGTTGTGAGGGAGACAATGTTGGAATGATGAAGTCGGAAACATGTTCTCCGTTTCTTGATCAGTTAGAGAAGCACTTGAATAATTTGGTTTTCCGTGTTTATAATTGAATTTTTCTGGTGGCCATCATTACAATTTTATTTTGCAAGATATGATATCTAAATGGAAGCAACATAATAAGTTCACAGACATGAAACGCCTGCTGACCAGTTTTTGAGCAATCAAAACTAACTGATAGAAGTGTGCCTTTCGTGTGAAATATTTGATTTAGCATGCATTTAACATGAATCTTACCTTAATGGACGGTGTATATTAGGTAACAAGGTGTCTTTTTCTGAATCGTGGAAACTGTTCATTTTGACTTTCCTTCAATTTTTTATCAGAATTCAGGGGATGTAGGTGCAAATTTCAAAATTGATGTCACTCTGCATCGTGGAAACTGCTCATTTTGTACTTTCCATAATTTTTCTTCAGAATTTGAGGGATGTGGGTGCAAATTTCATAATTGTTGTCACTCTGCTGATTTATGTTTTACAGAAAAATGTCCTGTTTGGCTTCTTTATTGTAGAAATTTGCCTTCAGAGTGTAAACAGGCCCCACTCATTTAAGTAGGGAGCTGAAATTGGACCAAAATGGAAGCGTGATGCATGCGCCCGAAACACGTGGCTTTTACCATTTTTGAAAGTGCAGGGTGAATTAGATTTTTCAATATATGTTTTGACATGAATTTCTTATAGTTTTGCAAAGAGTTGTGCAATACCTGTCCAATATCTTTGATATGTACTTCCATAAATGTAACGTAGAAAGAGTTTATTATTGGTGTTGTTTGACAGTTATTATAATCCCCAACCCCCACATCCTTTTTGCTTCTGACCATGTAGTGCACGGTGCATATTTTTATTTCCTTTAAAAAGTCTACTTAGATTTAACTTTTTTTTCTTTCTGAAATACAATTTAGTGTAATGAGATAAATTTTGGTGAAATCGAGGTAGTGGAAATTATGACTGCAGAGACTACTTTTGATGCATCTCATCTTTTGATATATCTCACACTTATGAGCTGGAAAGCTTTAATCTGTAGTCAATTTCCTTGTTCATTCATATATGCTTGAGAGTATCAATGTTTATATATGGTTAGGTTGGTGCTTAATCCAATGTGTTTTGTGTGCATGGAAATTCGCGAGTGTGTGCTGGAAAAATCAAATTTGGACACTATGAAACAATATTGATTTTTTTTACTAAAGTCATGTAGAGGTTAACCAAAACTTTGGGTTGTGGTGGAGACACATTGCCATCTTAAAATGCTTCCACGGGTCCACATCTGTTTTCCGAGAGGGAAAAAAAGTTTGCATGAGACTTGATTGGCGTATCATCTTCTTCCAATGTGCTCAGTATTTTTATGGCCTTTTCCATTTTGTGAGCACCTTAGGTGTACCATTGAGAGTATTAATGTTTATATGTGGTTAGGTTGGTGCTTAATCTCACGTGATGTGCATGCTAAGACATTCTTGGGTGTGTGTGCTGGAAATCGAATTCGGACATGAAAAAATGTTGGTTTATTTATTAAGATCATGCAGAGGATAGAATTTAGGTTCTGGTAGATCTACATAACCTTCTTAAAATTCTTTCGTGTGTGTATATCTGTTTTCTTATTTACTGTAATTATTAGCATTCTTATATTGGTTAAGTTGTTTATCCCGATAACCTAGAAACTATGTGAGTTTTATAAATGTTACGTGGTTCTGCCCCTTTTTCGGGGAAGTATTTAAAGCCTCATTCACTTACTAGAAAAAAATTAAAAATAAAAAGTAGTAACTAGTGTGGATAACGATGACTTGATAATGATGTCATATTTTTAGAACCATGAAAATCTCTTTAAATTTCTTGCATGTGGTATTCTTAGAATTTAGATTACTTGAGCATTTAAAAGAACATGAATTATAAACGAGCTTTTTTAGCCTTAACCACTAGTTCATTAATGCTACTTTATTGATATATTCGAAATCATATTAGTGCTCAATCTATTGTTCCCAAAAAATTCTCGTATTTAAGGTAGACTTGTTATGTTTCTAACTTGAAATTTATTATAATTTGTACACCTATTTTTGTACTAAGAAAACTAAGATCTATATATTGCATAAAATCTAGTAATTTGGATTAATATAAACTCAAATGTATATATTGTACTCCATATGTTCCAAATTATTGCTTTATTTTGATATTAGATGTGGCAAAATAAGGTTCGGTCTCTTAAAAGGAATTTTTCCTGTATATCTCACTGGTTATAGTAATATAGAACCACTTACTAGTTTCTACCAGCCACTTCTCGGATTCGATGCAACATTTGAAACGCAACAACTTTTTTTTCAACTTTTAAACTCCCCACAGAATGAGTCGGAGAAAGCACAATTTATTAGTTTATTATTAAAATATTCATACATTTAGATTGTCCTATTATTATTATAGTAATACAGATGAATGGAAACAAGGATTACTTTAAGACTTATATATGCGTTATACTATCTTTTTCAGTTTCAGAAGCCTATTTCTTTGTCGTAGGATTTTTCTTTTGTTTTATCATATTGATTTTCACCTCAATGGACTATCTTCAACCCCTCACCCCAAGATATGGGAATATTGCTTTCTTTTTTAAGTTAGGATGTTGTATAATCTACGATTCTGTTCAGTAGTTTAAAGAATTTATGAATCTGGATATTATCTTCTTTTGGTTTCCTTCTAGTAAATGGTTACCTTACATGAAACTATATTGTTTCCTAGCTAACCCTTATTTTCTATTAAACAAGAGAATTTTAAGGGTATGAATGTTTTTTCAGAGTAACAACATACACTTTAGGATTTACTCTTTATATTATTTTTAACATGATGATCTCTTCTAGCCAGATATACAAACTTGAACCATGCATAAGTAATCTTTTGGTGACAGATCAGTTTCTCAACCCTCCCCTCCCCTCCCTTACCGCACTTCTCTATCTGTTTCTCTCTGGTTTTGCATATGAGGCGTAGTTTCAATTGAAAAACATGAGTAAGCGTAGGATTATATCAAATATGGGCAAATTTCAAAATTGATGTCACTCTGCATCGTGGAAACTGCTCATTTTGTACTTTCCATAATTTTTCTTCAGAATTTGAGGGATGTGGGTGCAAATTTCATAATTGTTGTCACTCTGCTGATTTATGTTTTACAGAAAAATGTCCTGTTTGGCTTCTTTATTGTAGAAATTTGCCTTCAGAGTGTAAACAGGCCCCACTCATTTAAGTAGGGAGCTGAAATTGGACCAAAATGGAAGCGTGATGCATGCGCCAAACACGTGGCTTTTACCATTTTTGAAAGTGCAGGGTGAATTAGATTTTTCAATATATGTTTTGACATGAATTTCTTATAGTTTTGCAAAGAGTTGTGCAATACCTGTCCAATATCTTTGATATGTACTTCCATAAATGTAACGTAGAAAGAGTTTATTATTGGTGTTGTTTGACAGTTATTATAATCCCCAACCCCCACATCCTTTTGCTTCTGACCATGTAGTGCACGGTGCATATTTTTATTTCCTTTAAAAAGTCTACTTAGATTTAACTTTTTTTTCTTTCTGAAATACAATTTAGTGTAATGAGATAAATTTTGGTGAAATCGAGGTAGTGGAAATTATGACTGCAGAGACTACTTTTGATGCATCTCATCTTTTGATATATCTCACACTTATGAGCTGGAAAGCTTTAATCTGTAGTCAATTTCCTTGTTCATTCATATATGCTTGAGAGTATCAATGTTTATATATGGTTAGGTTGGTGCTTAATCCAATGTGTTTTGTGTGCATGGAAATTCGTGAGTGTGTGCTGGAAAAATCAAATTTGGACACTATGAAACAATATTGATTTTTTTTACTAAAGTCATGTAGAGGTTAACCAAAACTTTGGGTTGTGGTGGAGACACATTGCCATCTTAAAATGCTTCCACGGGTCCACATCTGTTTTCCGAGAGGGAAAAAAAGTTTGCATGAGACTTGATTGGCGTATCATCTTCTTCCAATGTGCTCAGTATTTTTTATGGCCTTTTCCATTTTGTGAGCACCTTAGGTGTACCATTGAGAGTATTAATGTTTATATGTGGTTAGGTTGGTGCTTAATCTCACGTGATGTGCATGCTAAGACATTCTTGGGTGTGTGTGCTGGAAATCGAATTCGGACATGAAAAAATGTTGGTTTATTTATTAAGATCATGCAGAGGATAGAATTTAGGTTCTGGTAGATCTACATAACCTTCTTAAAATTCTTTCGTGTGTGTATATCTGTTTTCTTATTTACTGTAATTATTAGCATTCTTATATTGGTTAAGTTGTTTATCCCGATAACCTAGAAACTATGTGAGTTTTATAAATGTTACGTGGTTCTGCCCCTTTTTCGGGAAGTATTTAAAGCCTCATTCACTTACTAGAAAAAAATTAAAAATAAAAAGTAGTAACTAGTGTGGATAACGATGACTTGATAATGATGTCATATTTTTAGAACCATGAAAATCTCTTTAAATTTCTTGCATGTGGTATTCTTAGAATTTAGATTACTTGAGCATTTAAAAGAACATGAATTATAAACGAGCTTTTTTAGCCTTAACCACTAGTTCATTAATGCTACTTTATTGATATATTCGAAATCATATTAGTGCTCAATCTATTGTTCCCAAAAAAATTCTCGTATTTAAGGTAGACTTGTTATGTTTCTAACTTGAAATTTATTATAATTTGTACACCTATTTTTGTACTAAGAAAACTAAGATCTATATATTGCATAAAATCTAGTAATTTGGATTAATATAAACTCAAATGTATATATTGTACTCCATATGTTCCAAATTATTGCTTTATTTTGATATTAGATGTGGCAAAATAAGGTTCGGTCTCTTAAAAGGAATTTTTCCTGTATATCTCACTGGTTATAGTAATATAGAACCACTTACTAGTTTCTACCAGCCACTTCTCGGATTCGATGCAACATTTGAAACGCAACAACTTTTTCAACTTTTAAACTCCCCACAGAATGAGTCGGAGAAAGCACAATTTATTAGTTTATTATTAAAATATTCATACATTTAGATTGTCCTATTATTATTATAGTAATACAGATGAATGGAAACAAGGATTACTTTAAGACTTATATATGCGTTATACTATCTTTTTCAGTTTCAGAAGCCTATTTCTTTGTCGTAGGATTTTTCTTTTGTTTTATCATATTGATTTTCACCTCAATGGACTATCTTCAACCCCTCACCCCAAGATATGGGAATATTGCTTTCTTTTTTAAGTTAGGATGTTGTATAATCTACGATTCTGTTCAGTAGTTTAAAGAATTTATGAATCTGGATATTATCTTCTTTTGGTTTCCTTCTAGTAAATGGTTACCTTACATGAAACTATATTGTTTCCTAGCTAACCCTTATTTTCTATTAAACAAGAGAATTTTAAGGGTATGAATGTTTTTTCAGAGTAACAACATACACTTTAGGATTTACTCTTTATATTATTTTTAACATGATGATCTCTTCTAGCCAGATATACAAACTTGAACCATGCATAAGTAATCTTTTGGTGACAGATCAGTTTCTCAACCCTCCCCTCCCCCTCCCCTCCTTACCGCACTTCTCTATCTGTTTCTCTCTGGTTTTGCATATGAGGCGTAGTTTCAATTGAAAAACATGAGTAAGCGTAGGATTATATCAAATATGGTGGAAACATTTGGCTCCACCAACAAAATATTCCCAGTTATATGTTCTCTTCCATTCTTGGGATTTTTCCGAGATCCAGTGGAAGTTGTTCGCTGTGGTGTATATCACATTTTTTATAGGCTCTTCAGTAACAATTGGTTGTCTGTAACTGATTGCCTAGCTTTTTGTGTCGACTGATTTGACCATTCGATTTAACTGACATGGTCTGTATTATTCCATGCGGGCTGATTAGCTATGGAGTGATAAGGTGTGTGGTAAGTCTATCTTATGCATGATGATTTTAAATAGTTTATCTATGAGTAGTAGGAATGAAGCAAAAGAGAACTCATCAAGTTGCTTGCTATATATGTGGCTTTGAATTTCCAGTAATTTGTTGTGTTTGAATCATTTCCTCATGTTGTCAGGGAAAGTGCTCCAAATCTTACTTTTATGTTCAAATTGTCTTTTAACTTTATACACTGAAGAGTTACTTTTTGTGTTTTTTTCTGTTGGTTTCTTCTAGCTTGAAGTTATGATTTTGTTTCTTTATAACTTCTTAAGCCTCGCTCCGTTTCTTATTCAAATGTTTGTTTAATCTGATTGTGATAATAGATGGTGCTGGCGGTAAAGGAACCTGGGGAAAGTTACTTGATACTGGTGGTGAATCTGTTATTGATCGGAATGATCCCAACTACGACAGTGGCGAGGTAATTATGTATTCACTATTTTCTCTCTTTTGCTACCTAAATCTCATATTCTCATCTCTGCATATTCATATATTAATTTTGTTCTCTGTGACTTAAACAGGAGCCATATGAGCTTGTTGGATCAACTGTCTCGGATCCTTTGGATGAATACAAGAAAGCTGTAGCATCCCTCATAGAGGAATACTTTAGCACCGGTGATGTAGAAGTTGCTGCTTCTGATCTTCGAGAACTAGGATCGAGTGAGTATCATCCGTATTTTATCAAGCGCCTTGTTTCCATGGCCATGGACAGACATAACAAAGAGAAGGAGATGGCTTCCGTTTTGCTCTCAGCTCTGTATGCTGATGTTATAAATGCACCCCAGATTAGTCAGGGTTCTTTATGCTGCTTGAATCTGCTGATGACCTGGCTGTGGACATTTTGGACGCTGTTGATGTCCTTGCTTTGTTCATTGCTCGAGCAGTGGTTGATGATATTCTGCCCCAGCTTTCATCACCAGGGCCAGAAAAATGCTTCCAGAAGCTTCTAAAGGATTTCAGGTTTTGCAAACTGCTGAGAAAAGCTATCTATCAGCACCACATCATGCAGAGCTCGTTGAAAGGCGATGGGGTGGAAGTACACATTTCACTGTTGATGAAGTGAAGAAAAAGATTGCTGACCTTTTAAGAGAGTATGTTGAAAGTGGTGATACTTCTGAAGCCTGTAGATGTATTAGACAATTAGGCGTTTCATTTTTCCATCATGAAGTTGTGAAGAGAGCTTTGGTTTTAGCAATGGAGATTCGAACTGCAGAACCTCTCATCCTGAATCTGCTAAAGGAAGCAGCAGACGAGGGTCTAATAAGTTCAAGCCAAATGGCGAAAGGTTTTACTCGATTAGCTGAGAGCCTTGATGATCTTGCCCTTGATATTCCTTCTGCCAAAAAATTGTTCCAGTCCATTGTTCCCCAGGCAATATCCGAAGGATGGCTTGATGCATCTTTCGCTAAATCTTCAAACGAGGACGGAGAGAAACCCGACAAAAACGACGACAAGTTGAGGCGCTACAAAAAAGAAGTTGTCACCATAATTCACGAGTACTTCTCCTCGGACGACATTCCTGAACTGATTCGAAGTCTAGAAGATCTAGGAATGCCTGAATATAACCCTATTTTTCTCAAGAAGCTTATAACTCTAGCCATGGATCGGAAAAACAGAGAGAAGGAAATGGCATCTGTTCTCCTCTCAGCGCTTCATATAGAGATCTTCACGACAGAAGACATAGCCAATGGTTTCGTGTTGCTGTTGGAATCTGCAGAAGACACTGCGCTCGACATTTTAGACGCGTCGAACGAGCTCGCTTTTTTCCTGGCAAGAGCCGTTATAGACGACGTTCTTGCACCTCTAAACCTGGAAGAGATTGCCAATATGCTGCCACCAAACTGCAGTGGTAGTGAGACAGTGAGTATGGCTCGATCGCTTATAGCCGCACGTCACGCTGGGGAGAGGATCCTCCGCTGCTGGGGCGGTGGGACCGGCTGGGCCGTCGAGGACGCAAAGGACAAGATCCAGAAGCTTCTAGAAGAATACGAAAGCGGCGGAGTCCTGAGTGAAGCTTGTCAGTGTATTCGTGATTTGGGTATGCCGTTTTTTAATCATGAAGTGGTGAAGAAAGCATTGGTTATGGCGATGGAGAAGAAAAACGACAGGATGCTGGAGTTGCTGCGAGTATGCTTTAGCGAGGGGTTGATAACTATCAATCAGATGACGAAGGGTTTTAACAGGATTAAAGACGGGCTGGACGATCTGGCGCTTGATATTCGAATGCGAAGGATAAGTTCGAGTTTTACGTGGAGCGTGCGAGAGAGCACGGCTGGCTTTTGCCGTCGTTTGCTTAGTTGCGTTTTCTTGGGAAGAAACGTGAAATTTCACATTTTCTCTCTCTGCTTGTTGTTACCTTGTTTTTTTTTATCTACTCAGAAACTTGTTTCTCCGTATCAGAAGTGAATGGATTTATGAACTTTGATCCCTTCAGATATGCTCTCTGTTTCATTTTCTGTCATCTTATGAAGGTTGTGATGTATAGTTTGGGCTTCTGTTTGTTTTAAGATTAGCTATAAATTTGTGCTTTGGAATGTTTGACGAAATGTTCTCTGAGGTTAGAATCTAAAAATGGGGTTATGCTCCTGTCAGATTCAGGTTTTAATTAAATGGCACTGTTACATGATGTGTGCGTGCCTAGATTTGAAATCTTGTATTTAGCTACTATGATGTGGAGAATTTGACTTCATTATGAATTAAGATGTCACATTCAATTTTCAATAGTGGCCATAACTCTTTTCAAATAATATACAATATTCGTATCAGTTCTTTCCGTTATGTACTTTGTTTTCCCTTGCATTTGTTAGGACTTTGCATGGAATTATTACAGAGGGACATGCGCCTCTTTTGAATAAATGAGAGATGAAGGTTTTCTTTTTTTGGTTACTCGCAGACTCGTAATCTTCGGACTCCATTGGATATAAAACTCCAAGTCACAAACTTGTTTGTCTATCGAATTTTGGTTGCGTTGACTCATCTTACTATTTGATATTTTTCTGTAAATTAATAGTTCTCCTTCTGACTGGTGCGCTGGCCAATACACGACTTATATATTTTTTTATAACTCACCTTCCGCGCTAATAATAATGATCTACCATCGAATCGAAATCACACGGATGTTATTCAAGATGAGTTAACTACCACCAAATCTTTGAACATCTCGACCTCCATCCCACAATCACTTGTTGTGGCTTTGATGGACAAAGCCCCCAGTTACGACTTATACATTCTTATCTAAAGCTATAGTTGCAATATCGACACGAATACGAACCTAACCTAATACATTATAAGTAAGTAGAGTTAGGATTGAGGCATTTTGGGTAGGGGTGGCCAAGGTTCCCGAACCACCGCTCGGTTCCAAACCGCCTTTAGGTTCCGAAATCGCGGTTTCGGTTCCTCATTTTGAGGAACCAAAATCCAAACCGTTGCCTCACGCTCGGTTTGGAACCCTGGTTCTCCATGGTTCCCTGCTTAAAACTTTAACCGAAACCATTTGTTTATCTTTTGATAATTTTTGATTTTCTTTTAAAATGGTTTATCAATTTCACTTTAAAAAACAGGGAAAAAAAGAAAAGACTTGGACTTAATATTCAATTTGAGTTTTCTACTTAATATTAATAATAATAATAATAACAATAATAATAATATTAAAATATTTCGACATACCATTAGAGTATAGAGAAACTAAAAATTATATCTTTGGTATCATAATAATATTTAAATCGAATTAATTTGCAAACTCAAAAATAACTTCCTAATTTTATATCCTTGATTTTCGGCATTATTTAATTTGTTGATTAAATGTTTGATTGGATTTTAATAGTTATATACGAAATAGAAAATTTAATTATTAAGTTAATGATAAATTGATAGTAAATTGATATAGTAAATTAATTTATAATTGGAAGAATAAGGTGGTGGCATGGTGTCTTGCGCGGGTAAATATGAAGGTGACACATGGATTTGGAAGAATAAGGTGTTGACACGTATACCAAATTGCTTCGGTGAAGACACGCGACAAATTTATTTTTTCTTTTTAGTATATAAAGTTGATGAAGATTGTAGAAGAGAATAAAATACTATATAATACTAAAAATATTTAGAAAATTTCAAATGCCATTCTCCCCAACCGAAACCTATTTCTTCTTTAGGGATGTCAATGGGTCGGAGTCCTGGTCGGGTCCGCTGGACCCGAGACCCGACCCCGTCAAGGAAATACAATACACATACCCATACCCGCCCCGCCTCATCTAGACCCATACCTGTGTCTTGCATTAAGACCCGATTAGACCCATTAGACCCGCCAACTTCATATATTTGGCCAATTTTTTACGATTTTTACCCAAAATAGTGCACCCAAAATTTATGTTATTCATATAATTTTGTAGATATTATATAAATTATGAAATAAACACCAACATATATAAATCAAGAGTTCAATGAAGAATAATACAATATATTCATTCTATATAAAAATGAAAAAATAAAATAAAAATTATATGAAAATTTCAGCGGTCTCAATAATGCCATTTATCCCCCATACCGCCCCAAATACCTACCCGACCCATTGCCATCCCTATTCTTCTTTCAACATTTTTCAGACCAATTATTCCAACTTTTCTCAGCACAAATTTTATTCTCCTGTCTCTAAATTTCCTTCCACCTCCACCCAAGAATATGTCTCGGCCTCACCCTACCGCCGCCGTTCCTTCCGACGAAACCGGCATTCTCACCGGAGACACCTCCATGAAGCCGCCGCCTCCGCAGCAGCAGAAGAGACCGATTGTTATGGCTGACCTCAACGCTGACCCGCCCGAGACAGACGCCTACGCTTTCTCTTCTTCTGCTGTTCCTATCTCAAGGTTCCACTCTAATTAGTGATTTTATGACTTTGGCGGACTTGTTCCTCTTTTTTGTCATCGGTACAAGTAAAGAATATTCACTTGCATATATGCTTTTAAAAATTATGTATGTTTGAGACTAGCTATGTTGGTATTGGCCAATAGATTCGCATTGAGTTGGTCCATAAGTAAATGACCCGAATTAGTCATGTATTGCAGAGTCATGTCTTACAGGTAGGATGTTGTTTAGAAAGATAAAGCTTAGGGTTAAGGTATAGGTATTATTCCGGACTAAAATAATTTCATTTCATTCATTTTGGTGATTTCCGTTTTTAATGTACTCATGCAAGGATGCATGAATATATCCACAATGAGGATAATTATAGGAAAAAATAACTAATAATGAATAGAAAGTGAGAAAACAACCTGTAAAGTGGCTCTTTGTATTTATTTTGGTACCTGACTGTTCATTTTAGGACAGTATTGAAGGTTTGGTTTCATTTGTTATCGGCTTACTTGGTCTGATCTGATTACATTTTGATTACATTTTCTTTGTGTTTGTTCTGTTTTTGCCTTCTTTTTTCCCAATATTGTCCTCAGATAAGTTTTCTAACGGAACTTTTGGTATGACTGGATCTAAAATATGTGTCGTGGATTATTTTAAAAATCTGAAGTCTTTTAGTAGCATTTGCTTGAAGAGTTTTGGGCTTAAATGTAAAATAGTACTTGGATGTGTATTAGACCCTATGTTAATGCTAAAAAGATTTTTCTTAGTACCTTTAATGGCCTATTCAATGTAATCACCACAAAGCGTGATTCGACTTTTTTTTTTTTCTATATAATTTTGTACCTTATGCCTGACGCAACTATTTCCCTTTCTATCATGTCACTTTTTCATTTCTGTCGTACTTCGTTCAAGAAAAAAATATCCGTTTCAGCAGTTTCCTTACGCTTCTACTGAAAATTTAATACTGTAAAATATCATCTTGTGCAGAAATCAGTTAATGTAAATGAAGAACTACAAAGAACATAACTTTTTGATTTTAGTCTGAGTTAGTTGGCTAATCAGATCAATATTTTAGTTCAGGCTGAGGGAATAGATCATTCAATTTCGTGTCAGTTGTTTTAAATTTTTCACCACCTTGATTGATTCCTAGTGGCGGTTGTTCGAATTTCTAGGATAACCATTGATGAGACAATTCTAGAAAAATTGCGTTTAAAGATGCTGAGGCATTGGATGTGGAGGCTTCCCAGTCGAAAAAAGTTGGAAAAGGCCGTTCAAAAACTGGTAAGGTGGAGTACCCTCCTGATTGCGGTGGAGCTGATACAGATGCTGACCAAAATGGTCAAGGGGTTGCTGCTTCTCGTGAGGAAAAAGTTAGCAGCCTTAAAACTGTGAGTTTATTTTCGCTACTTCTAATTAAATGATGTTTTGTCACACAAAATAAGTGCTGGTGGCTTTGTTTAGATTCAGTTGATTTGGAAAACAAAGCATAACATAGGATCTAAATGTATCTGTTGTACATCTCAAAGTACATGCAAAACATGAACTTTAATTGAGGTGCAAGAAAATATTACATATCATTTGCATCACATTTTTAAGATGACAAAGATATATGTGAGAATTAATAGTCTAACGAAAAATGTTGTCGGTGCTAAATCTTTGTGCTCCTTTTGTACAGCAGCCTTAAATGAGAGCACTATACCTTTATCTTATCTCTTGAATGAAATGAGCCTAAGATGGGGATTGGGTAGTTGTCTTGTTGTCTTAAAACAAAAAATTCTTGACCAAGTAGAATGGCTTTTGCATTACTTAGCTCAAATTGACCTAAATATGAAAATATTGACCGGACATATTTGTTTTCAGGGATTGGTTCATGTTGCACGGAAGATGCCAAAGAATATGCATGCTCATTTCATACTTGGTTTGATGTATCAAAGAATGGGTCAACCTCAAAAGGTACTGATTGGATCAGTCATTCTTTTAATTGTTCGAATGCTATATATTCAACTTTTGCAATGTTCGTAGGCTATTTTGGCATATGAAAAAGCAGCAGAGATATTACTTCGCTCTGAAGAAGAAATCGACAGGCCAGAGTTGCTTTCCGTGGTTCAGCTTCATCATGCGCAGGTGGACAAAGTTTTGTTGCTGAAAATACATCAAGTTTTATATAATATTCTTATTTCTCCTAGTTAAACAACTTGGTTGGTTCCGCTTCACCAGTGGTCCAGTACAGGTGGAAAAGTTCATGCTGAAAATATGTCATAATATAGAGCTCATTACTCCAAGTTCTTTTAGTTAACTTGGTTGCTTACTTTCTATTTCCTGATATATTTTTATTACACATGCAGTGTATATTATTGGAAAGCTTGGAGAATTGTACTTCGGATAAAGAACTTGAACCTCAAGAACTAGATGAAATTTGTTCCAAGCTGAGGGAGTCCATGGAGACAGATGTTAGACAGGCTTCTGTTTGGAACACACTAGGTTTGATACTTCTTAGAAGTGGTCGCTTGCAGGTATGAATAGTAATAAATTTTTTGTCAAATGACAGATTGTGTATTTGCATGTAATTACATGCTCTCTAACATGACTCCTGGTCTTCCTAGAGTGCTATATCTGTATTTTCTTCTTTGTTGGAGATTGCCCCTGACAACTTGGATGGTCTCGAAATCTTGGAATTGCCTATCTTCTAGGGTAAGAAGGATATATTGCAATATTCTAACATCTGTTACTGATATAATTCATAAACCTATCAAATTTATGAATTTGTGTTTTTTTAGTTTATGTGGTTTTTCCCACATGACCAAAGTCTATGGGATTAGTTGTATGAGATAGTGGGACAAAGTATTCAACATGTTTTTTTTTGTGCCATGGCTCCTGCCCGTTCAAATTATTATTTTCTCACATTGGTTCAAAATTTGAAGAGATATGCATATCTTTTCATTTATGGTTAGTTCGTAATACAGTTCTCTCTCTGGACCTTCATTGTTAAGTCCCTTTAATGTTGACGCCTATTTATGCCTCATTGGGTAGTTTGAAACCAGCAATGGTTTGTAGGTTTATCTGTCTCTGGAAGGGTAGAAAGGAAAGGCCCCACTCATGATTTTCATCAATTGACCTCTGAAAGTGTAAAAAGATCTCACCTCTCTATTTAAATTTGTGTTTAAATGATCAAGATTTGATCCAAGATTGTTTGGCATTTGAATCTGGGACAAGCTTGGGGAAGGGAAGGACTGTTACCATATTTCACGACTTTTTCTTCCTTCAACCCTGAAATAGAAACAAAAGTGCATCTCCCTGATTAAATGTGCTCTCACTCTTCAGTCTTCACTTCAGCTTTCCTCGTGCCAATATCTTCTCTATAAATTGGAATAACACCTTCAGTGACTGGCATAGGTTATTCTATAACCATTATGTCAAAAGTGTGATGTTTTTGTTCCAAATTAGCACCTTTTGTTTTGTTCTATGTTTTGAGATATGTAGAGTCTTTACTTTTTCTTTTTGTTTCTTTTCTTTTTCTTGAGGGTGGGGATGGAGGTCTAGGCTAGGGGCTGGAAGAGGCGTACATAGGTGTTATCATATCTTATTTTTCAGCTGCATAACTTAGCCTGAGACGTCCTCTGTGATTGCTCTCTTGATTGATAACTTATAAAAGTCCACTTGTTATGCATCTCTTATCTGTTAGTATTTATTTTCACTTCATCGATTTTGTTGGAAAATATATTCTACTCTCGTACTCTGCTTAAATGTGAAGTTCATGTTGTTTAATTCCCAATTACTAATTTGACGATTTTGATGACTCGTGTTACAGCGGGTATTTGGAACATTCAGAGAAGTGTCTCCAAGATTTGATTTTGAAGGATCAGAATCACCCCGCAGCTTTAATCAACTATGCTGCCCTACTTTTGTGTAGATATGGTTCAGTTATTGCAGGTACGAACTTTGCAACTTAACAAAATTTAGGATGCCAAACTTTTCCAGTTCTATATGAATGCTTGCTGCAGATATAGTATGAGCAAATGCCATAACTCAGTATTATTGAATGCTTAAACCTTTTTACTTCTGTCAGTTTTCAATTTAAAAAGAGATTACTGAATTCAAGTACGCCATGTGTAGGTGCTGGGGCTAATGCTGATGCTCGGAGTTCTGCGGATCAGGTTATGGCTGCCGATGTTGCCAAGGAGTGTTTATTAGCAGCTGCAAAAGCTGAACCTAGGGCGGCTCATATTTGGACGAATCTGGCCAATGCATATTATTTAATAGGTGATCACAGAACTTCTGGAAAATGCTTGGAAAAGGTATTTTCTAGCTCCTTGCTATTTTTGTAATTAACCCAAACCTCTTTTGTTTTTTGTTTTTTGGTAATTTACCCAAACCTCTGTTTTTTTTTTTTTTTTTTGTAATGTTTTTTTTTTTTTTATTGTTATTTTTTTATGTATCTGATTGTCAAACCTCTGGGACTTTGTGTAATTGCTTTAACGATCCTAAATAATATGGCTGTCCTTGTTACTCTCTGGAGGCTGGAAAGTTGGATCCAAATTGTTTAGCGACACGATATGCTGTTGGAGTTCACCGAATCAGAGATGCTGAAAGGTCCCAGAATCCTAATGAACAGCTCACGTGGGCAGGAAATGAGATGGCTTCAGTACTAAGAGAAGGAGATTCCATCGTCATTGAGCCTCCCATAGCATGTGCAGGTCTTGCTCTGGTCCACAAGGCTCAACACGAGATTGCAGCAGTATTTGAAATTGATCCCAAGGAATTGCTAGAAGTTAAAGAACGTGCCATGTACAGTCTAAAGCAGGTGATTATTTGTATCTAACTCTTTAGTACAAATTCTTTAATGTAGTTTAATGTTTCATTTTCACGGCTTGCTTTAGGAGAATGGAAAAGGAAAAGTTCAGAAGGTTTTTGGAAACATAATGGAGAAATTGTTTAAGCCTGACCAATGTTACGAATCTGAACCTAAACTCATAGAGAAGTTTGGAATTTCTAAAATATTTATCCTTTCTAGAAAAAAACTGCATGCATACGTACACGCACTCACCCACACTCACACACACACACATATATATTGTGATCTTATAGTTTTGAAATAACCCATACCTTTTGCTTTAATGAAAACATGTGCTGAGAGGTTAATAAGGGTTGACAATTCAGAAGGTTCAGATCGGGACAAAGTTTCCTCTTCTTCAGTTCTGAAGAAGAATTGGTATCTGTTTTCACAATAGGTAAAAAGGCCCTTTTTAGGAGAATAAGCAACTTGTAATTGCTCTGACATGGAATATTGTTTCCTCCTATCTCTGAGGGTTAAGGTGCATTTTTTTAATGGTATTGATAATAAATGATGATAATAATGGAACATTTCCTTAATTTGCAATGTCATTATTCTGTCAATTTTCATTGTTAATTACCAATGTCTCGAGCTGAGTAATGCGACTTCCTTGATCAGCCAGAAGTCATTATTTTACTCATTGAGAGCATATTTCCAAGCTTATGCATTTAAGAGTTCTCAACTAATGATATTTTCACTTTTGCCTTTCTGAGTGAGCTTAATTCTTTAGTCTCCAAATGTTCGGACCTGTCAGCTCTTAACGACTTCTATAATTTTACATCCTTTTTAAGGGATTGAGTACCGAATGGACTCTGAAAGCAGCATTAAAGAAAAGTAAGTTTAACAGAAGCACAATGCTAATGTCAATTTTCATACACATTAATCAGGCAATAGGAGAAGATCCTGATGATGCTGTACAGTGGCATCAAATTGGCCTTCATTGTCTTTGCACACAGCAGCTTAAAATGTCTCAGACATATCTCAAGGCAGCAGTGGCTCGTCTTAATGACTGTGTTTACACATGGTCAAATCTAGGTAATTACAATGTCTATTATCCTCCATAAAACTGTGGGTTTAATTGATTAATGTTTCTTAAATTTCCATTTCGTTGTATTAGGTATCTCACTTCAGCTTCTGGAGGAGTCTTCACAAGCTGAAGAAGTATATAAACATGCCCTGTCATTAGCAACATCTCAACAAGCACATGCTATTTTTTCAAACCTTGGCAACTTTTATCGGCAGTTGAGAAAATTCGAAAGTGCAAAAGCAATGTTTAGTAAGGCTCTTGAACTGCAGCCAGGTTATGCTCCCGCGTATAATAATCTCGGTCTCGTGTTTGTAGCTGAGGGTCACTTGGAAGAAGCTAAATTCTGCTTCAACAAGGCAAATGAATCAGATCCGTTTTTGGATGCTGCTAAATCGAACATAATTAAAGTGGCCAGCATTTGTAAAACGGATACGAGCTTGCTTCATGTCCCATGTTTGACTAGTTAATGTGCATCAGAAGGTAATGTAGCATCTGTCATTTGTCAGATATTATATTTGAATGGTAACTATCACTTATTATCGTGGGAGATTAAGCATGCATTTGATTATCTTGTCCATCCTAGTTTTATTCTAAGGCTTAATCACAAGAAATACCCTGAGGTTTAGTTTAATTACAAAATAAACTCAGCTATCCTTTAAAATTACATACCCCCTTGATATTTGTTTTTTTATATTTTATAAATACCCTAATAGAGAGGTATCTGTTAGAAATATACAAACCTCATGGGAATGGTTGTAATACCTTAAGGGGGTATTTGTAATTTTGAAAGATAATTGGGTTTTTTTATAATTAGACCAAACCTCAAGGGTAGTTTCTGTAATCATCCCTTATTTTAATTACCTAACTTGGTCCTGAATACTACTTTATTCGGTGCACTCTGTGAATTAAAGTTAAATTATTTCTGGTTATGGTGATTAAATTGGAGGCATCAAATTTATAGCCCGCATAATTAACCGGTCAAAATGTTATGACATGGACAATTAGTTGATTGATTCTTCATTTCAGTATGTTCACCCCGTCGATAGTAAGAGAGGATTGCATAGCCATTACTTGTGAAATATTTTCTGTAATTAACAACATATGTCTTGGATACTACTTTCTTGAATCTCTCTAAATAAACCTTGTTTTGATGCAGGTTAATCCAATGAATAGTTCAAGTTATGATGTCCAAACCGTACTGATTGCGCAAATCAAGTAATGTGCCTGAGTTCTAACAGGGAACAGTCTCCGCGCGCCTTATAGCGCAATTGTAACTTCTTTGAGGATGTCCCATGTTGACTTGAGTTCAGACATGATCTTGGAGTCTTAGAGATGAGGGTCTATTATATGAGCTTTATGCTACTTTGGGCTTGATGGCGATAAAGAGTAAAGACTATGCACATGAGCATTTTAGACTCCAACGAAGGGCATAATGATGTTTTTTTAGGCTGATCTGGGCAGATAACAAGGATATATACGATGAGTGGACATCAAGAATGAGGCACACCAGTGTTTTCCGACAGTCCAAAAATTCATGGTACTGTTTTTCTTCCTTGAGGACATAGCAAAGAGGTTAGAGGTTAACCGTTTTTAGCTCTTTATCAACTCAGCATTTTTAGCCAACTAGTAAGGTGAACGTCGTTGCACGTGATCTACATAAATTGACAAATTTTATTAAAAATAAATTTGTAATAGAATTAATTTAGTTCAGTTTTATCAATATACAAATCACTACAAGGTACTTTGATATAAAGGGAAATTTGCAAGGCTAAAAATACATCGTATGAAATAAAGTTTAATACGTGAAACATAGTTAATACATGGTGAACCCAAAACACATGCCAAAAAATTAAATTAAATTGTCATAGAACTATAGTTAATATATATTTAATAACTAAATCAACCCTATATAACTAAAAGAAAAAGAAACCGCCACACGCCTTCACCGAAGATTTGGTATACGTGTCAACACCTTATTCTTCCAAATCCATGTGTCGCCTTCATATTTAGCCATGTGGCACACCATGCCACCACATTATTCTTCCAATTATAAATTATTCAATTATAAATTGATTTACTATATCAATTTACTATCAATTTATCATCAACTTTATAATTAAATTTCCTATTTCCGTATATAACTATTAAAATCCAATCACCATTTAATCAAAGAAATTAAATAATCCCAAAAATCAAGGATATAAAATTAGAAAGTTATTTTTGAGTTTGCAAGTTAATTCTCGATTTAAATATTATTATGATACAAAAACCAAGGATATAATTTCAATTATTATCTCTAATACTTATTATACTTTTAATTGTGATTTAATTAATTTACGGGGTATAACAATTATATTAAATATCTTTTTTAAGCATGTCAATGATTCATTATTTTTACCATGACTAATTTATTAGCTTTTGTGCAAAAGCAAACCATCACAAGTATTTGAAATTAGCACAAATAAATAATTTTAAAGAGATTTTTCCCCTTTTCGTAAAAAAATATTCAAAGATTGAAATTGCACTCTTTCACCATTTAAAACTAATACGACTTGAAAATTCATTGTTGTGACGAGGATGTTATACTTTCAAATAGAACAAATAATGTAGTTTACAAAGAAAAGTTTTAGAATTTGAAGTGAACGATTGTATGGAACTCTTTCAAATTTTGAATTTCGTTTTTAGTATTTTTAATTATTATTTTGGATCTCTTATAACTATTAGAGTTTGCGACACAAATTTTATTTTTTTGACAATCCGTGTAACACACGGGTGTTTTTCTAGTAGTAATATATATAAGAAAGTTGCTCCAAAATATCAAATTGTATCAAACTTTCTATTGTGGTGTCTATCATTGTCCTCTTCTTTTTCATTGTCCTCTTCTTATTTGGATTTGAGAATTTCTTCACGCATTGGTTTTCATATATTGAAGAGTGTCTTTATCACCACTTGAAATTAATTTGGATCTCACTAATATTTTCATAATATTTAATTTCTTTTCTGTAGGCGTTTGTTTATATCCATCATATCTTTTTCCCATTTCAGTTGCATTATTCACTTGCACATGATTGGTTGACATAACTATATACTTGATGATGTCTTTCATTTTTTGCCCTTCTTTGATTTTCTATTACGATGACTTATACATTTTTGTTAAGGGCAATGAGAAAGTGAAACTCCCTCAATGTTTGCCAGCATAGCCCTATATATGCAACATTTAGATTAAATATTTAATTTATTATACTTCAAATATGAAGAAACTAAATAAGATTGACTAAGTACAAGAATGATTGTGCTAATAATTCAATAAATATATGCATAATGGGCATAATAAAACGGACGATACTATATTATGATTGCATATTTGATATTATGTCTCTCTTGTGTGTTTTTTTCTTGAGTGTCTCACATTCTTTGCGACTTTCATTATGAACCATTAATAATTCTTGATCTTTGATTGGATTATGAATCGTGCATCACCAATGCAAAATTTGTAAACATCTAAAATATTATTATTAAATTCGATCTATGTAGTTTATATATTTAAATTTTCCGAACACCAATTTCTGATATGTTCAATTTCTTCACAAGTTGGGTCTATTTACAAAATTGATGCTACTTAAATCACCTAAAATAAATATTTAGATTACTTTGTTATTTTCTAGTATTAAATAAATAAAAGTAAATTAAAAGATCAAGAAATACACAAATAATTAGTGCGATAAATGAAAAAAGTTGGCATTTCAATTATTATCGTTTTAAGGACATCCTCAATAAAAACCAAAAGGCATGTTTTTAAAATCAATTCAATTTAGAAAAGCATTATCCATGTTAGGAGCATCAATTTATGATGCGACACGATAACATTTACGAACCTAATACTAATGTAGCGGTATAAGTATAACCTTTTGCAGGTTTGGGTTAAATTCAAGTATGACACGGTTAACATGGGAAAAAAATAGGCCATGTCAAGTCGATCCGCGTGTCAAAGATGATTGATTTATTTAACCCATTTAATTATATAGTAACATGTTATTTTCATATTATGTGATGTTTTAGTTAGTTATATGATGTTGGACAAACTATTGAATGAATTTTCTAATAATTTAATGTATTTTTTTATTTGTAAGTTTAGCTTTTTCTCCATTTTTTATTTTTTTCGTGTCAACTTTAAATTATATAGGTATTTTCGTATCGGGTTCCCCGTATGGTCGTGTCATAAATAGGTCGTGTTTGTATTGTGTATCTTGACACAAATAATAAATGTGTCGTGTTTGTGTCAAACATGTAATATAGCAGGCATAGGTACAACCATTCACAGTTTTGGGTCAAATTCGGCGTCGACACGGTTAACATGAGAAATAAAGAGGCGAGATCAAGTAGACCCGCGTGTCAACACGATTGACATATTTAACTCATTTAATGTATAATAACATGTTATTTTGTGATTCGACAAATTATTGAATGCATTTTCAAATAATTTATCAGTTTTTATTTGTAAGTTTAGCTCTTTCTCCATTTTTTATTTTTTTCATGTCAAATTCAAATTATATAAGTATTATGTGTCATGTCGGGTTACCAAAGTTGTCATAAATATAATGTGTTGTCGTGTGTATCTTGACACAAATAATTAAATGTATCGTGTTTGTGCCAAACGTGTGATACCCGTGTCGAACACGAAACACGACACTATTGACACCCCTAATCAAGATACTTTTTTCGAATGACCTTACAACGGCGACAATAATTTGATCAACAATATTATCTTGCAATATCTTTCTTTCGTTTAGTCATTTCTTCCCAAAGACAAATTACCATGCGATGGTATTCATGTAATGACATAGTCGCTAAAAGAGTAGCAAATAAATTCAAGTACTGAGAAGACAATTTTCTCAAACCACCATATGAGGTAGATGATAAAATTTGGTCAAAATTTAAGAATGCAATATTCTTAACTTTTTCTTTCTCACTTTCATGTTTAAATTAAAAAGGGGGAGAAATATCTGCAATTGTTAAGAAAAAATTTCAATTATAAGGTCGTTATGTTAATAATAACAACAAAAAAGTCCAATAATGAGGAGACCGCAACTGTAAAAATTTTAGGAGATGATATAGTTGCGTAATATCAATATATAGGATATGACCGTAACATTGTCCTGAAATTGAAGTAATTTCTTAATCAGGGGCTCTAAGAAACAGATGGCTAAATATATTAGTACGAAATCCAACTTACTTTTTATTCTTGGTTTATCTAATTTATGAAATATTAATCCAGAAAAGATGGTTACAGAGCATATTATTCTAATAAAATTAAATACTGATAAGACATAGAAATGCCGCAAATTTACTGCTATCAAACTTAATTCGTTAAAATATGTCCATTGTTTGGTCAATACAAATCAATCGAATAGTTCTACTAATGAAATTTACCAAAAATCTCAAATAATTGAATATATATGTTATGGAGAAACAAAGAGGAATATGTATAAAGTCCAAAAAAAATATTATAAAGAACTTTACGTTTGTATAACAAATCAAACTTTGGAGAAGACTTACCTGAGAAGGATAAGGGTTTAAATCTCCTGACAATAAAGCATGATATATACAACAAACAAGATAATATTATATTCATTGAAATGCAATACCAAATAATGTTATGTTTGTAATTGTTTTTTTAGTTATTTAAAAATAGTACCTATAAGTAGTACCTCGGAGATCCAGAGCTTTAACCTTTCCACGAGAATTATGATGAGCTTTCCAGATTCACCTCATACCTGAAACAACAAGTTCACAATTGTTATATTTCTTTTTTGATCATAGAATAAAATGTATATAAAATATTGGAATAAGTAATTAAAATTAGCCAATAAATTGAAGAAAAAGAAGACGCGTATGAATATTAAAAAAAAAAAAAAAAAAGAAATTGGAGAATGGTTAACTCAAATTAGAAATATGGCCAAGGCTTCATAAACCAGAAAAAATCTAAAAAAATTATGTTTAACTGAGTCACAGTCCATTGTGAAATGACCACGATTCAAGCACTTCCAAGCTGGTGAGAAATCAACTGTAATCACAAGCACTACGAAAACAGGGAGAGAGAGTTCTAAAGCACAATGTAGAATTTTTATAAGTCAAAAGAATATGTACATGGAAATGCATTGCATTCATTGGGGAAGTGTAAAGCCTGAAAATGCATTACTCATGAATACTAACTTTTTTTTTTAATAAATGCGAAATATATATAAAAATGAAAAAGAGTATTCCTGATCACAAGCCGATCAGTGTAACCAAAGTAAAGCCTCGATAACAAAGTCAAAAGAAAATAACGAAATGGTCACAAGCCGACCATATGGGTACGGATGGTTGGGGCCTCGTTAAAACCTTCCAAGTTAAAACCCACCCATGTGGGAAAAACCCCTGGAAGGAAAAAGAGTACCCCCCATGATAAAAGTGCCCCAAAAGTCGACAAGACTCAAAATGCGACGCACTAAGGAACGAACCTATAATTCGATTGTGAACATAATCCCGAGTAAGGGATCAATAATGGATGTTGGGGGAACCCCACCATGTATCCACCGCGACGACTTGCTTAGAATATCCGTTGCCTGGTTTCCTTCCCTAAAGATGTGCGACACCACAAAATCCATTTCGAGAAGAAGGTGGAGAGTGTATCTCCACATACTCAAATGGCGCCAAGGTACTCCAAATGGATTTCTTACGCAACAACTCCACCACATGATCGAGTCCAACTCCAACCATAGTTGGTTCCATCCCTTTGAGGAAGCGTATTGGATGGCCCGCATAGCCGCTGTAAGTTCCGCCTCAAAAGCAAAGCCAAAACCACATCGTTCCACGAAGCACCCGCGAAAAACCCCCTACAGATTGCGAAAAACTCCGAAGCCGTGAGATTTCCAGTGCCCCGTAGCACTACCGTTTGTGTTAACTTTGATCCATCCCTACAAAGGTTTTCGCCATGTGACCCGCACAATCTTCGGGGCTTGTCTAGGGCGCCAGAACACGGAGTCTCAAGTGGAGAATGAAGAGGTCCCGTTGATCATTTTGCATGCAACCACGGTCTAAGGAAGATGACTCGACTTAGGACACGGGCGTAGGATGGCCGCCTCCAGGTGTCCAAGTCTTGTTGTTGAAGGTCAAGTCATTTCTAATTTCCCGATGAGCCAATCACGGAAAGAACAAACGCCGCGCGCCAGAGAAAGCCCACCGATCACCGAAATGAAAACGCATCAAACGCACTTAAATTCATTAAAGCTATAAGCCCTAAAGTAATTGATATTAAAGGCATCAAAATCCACCGCCATAGGGACTCGCAAAACCACATGAGACAAATAAATGATCAACGATTCATTGTTAGCACAACAAAGACCGCAAACCGAGGGTCCTGTGAATGAGCCACGCGAATGCAAAGACGCCTAAAACCGCAAGACGATTGTGGATAGCCCACCATGCCACAATCGAACGTCTTTCCGAATGTGAGGAGACCAAATCCAAGAACCCTAATGAACCGCTTGGAGCGCGAGGACGCAGAAATGTGTAGCAGATTTCGAAGTGATACATCCGTCATCGAGTGATTTACACCCGTGTATCCGACGATGCTGGAGCGATGGGGACTCTAACAATATCTCGGACCATATCCAAATAAGCCTCAATGAATGAGAAAGTAAAGTGCCATGTCCCGTCATAAAAATAATCCGAGATGCGATGTCGAAATAAGTGCCTGTACTCCTCAGGAATCCCAATCCTATCAGCAATAATGTAACCCAACCAATTATCCAGCCAGAATCGAACTCCGGAATTGCATCCCGGAATCCAGCGATAGTCCTCCAAGAAACCCGAGATCCCAGGCCGAATCCCTCTCCAGATGGAAGAGGGGATGAAAGAACGGCGTGGAGATCCATCAGAGGCCAAGAAACGCCTACGGAGGATGTTGTAAACCAAAGAGTTGGAAGTCATAATCTTCCATCCCAACTTCATAAGGAAAGCATTGTTGGCGACCACAATAGACCGGACGCCCAAACCGCCTTCCGCCCGTGGCATGCAACAACGGCTCCAGTTAACCACCACTGATCCTTTCGAGTTCACATCGCCAGTCCAGATGAAATTACGCATAGCCTTTTCCATTTGTCGTAACAAAGTTCTGGGCCACTTGTATACCATCATCGTGTGCACAAAGGAGCCGGTAATCACCGACCACCAAACAAATGCGCCAGCCAATCGACAGAGCGTAACCTTTCCACCTTCTCGAACTTGAAAATAATCTTGTCGAAAATGGATTGAAGGTCGGTGCCACTTTGGGCACCGCACCCTTGAAGATGGGGGCGCCCAAGTAGATCGTAGGGAATGCGCCCATATGCATCCCAAGAATCGTCCTGAATATGACCTCGCACATGATTGGAAACTCGGCTTCCAAAATAAGCTTTAGATTTATTAAGATTGAAAATCGACCCGACATGTCCGCATAGAGGTTAAGTATTTGGATAATAGCACGTGCATTGCTCGAGGATGCCCCACACATAATCATAATATCATCTCGCATACATAATGGATGAGGGAAAACCACCCGATTAGGCGCCCGAAAAGGCCGGAGTAGATTCCTGTGACCGCGTCCTCGACCAATCTACTCGAATGTCCTCCGCGATGCAAAATAGCAGAGAGATAACGGATCCCCCTATCGAACCCCTCGAAAGCAAGAGATGTAACCTCACGGTGACCCATTCAAAGCAGACAGAGATTCTAGAAGATCAAGGATGATCTCAATCCAAATGATGAACACTTCGAGAAACCAAAGCGACGTAACACGTGAATCAAGAAGCCCCAATTAATCAGTATCAAATGCTTCCTGGATGTTAATCTTTAAGATCATATTGACATCATTACGACCCAGAAATATTGAACCCCTCCGAGACCAACGCAATACAGTCATGGATCTGCCTGCCCGGGATAAAGCCAAACTGGGTAGGTGACAAGTAAGAAGAGATGATCGAGCCCAACCGCGTCGCCAGAATCTTGGTAATAATCTTAAAAAGGAAATTGCTCATCACGATCGGTCTAAAGTCTTCCACCACATTAGCTTCCTTGGTTTTTGGGATGAGTGCCATAAAACTTGCATTCAGACCCGCCGGGAAGGAAGCCGTGACGAAAAAAAATATCGGATGGCGGCCACCACCTCCTCAGAAATGAGATCCCAAAAATGATGATAAAATCTCCCACTGAAACCGTCTGGGCCTGGGGCACTGTCCAAACCCATATCAAATGCCGCCTCTTTCACTTCGAATTCTGAAGGAATAGCCGTCAAAAGTGCATTATCAACCATGCTAACTATCGGAGAAATAAGATGATCGACCAGAGTGTAGTCCGAAGTGGTTTGCCCCGTGTCTGCGAAGAGGTCCGTATAGAAGGAGATAATGTGATTCCCAAGAGCCACCGGGTCCTCTGTATAACTACCATCAACCATCAAACCTTGTATCCGTGAGCGCCCATTTCGAATCTGACAGCGACGATGGAAAAATAATGTGTTACGATCTCCATCATTTAACCAATCCGATCGTGATTTCTGGCCAAGGAATTCGATCGCATGAGCAACGTCGCGAGACAACACCGATTTCCATATCCTCATGCGAGCCTTCGGTGAAACCGCTTGGATTCAATATCTGCATCAATCGACGAACCCTTTCCATCTCGATAATCCACCGACGATTAACATCCCCAAAAACTTCATTATTCCAAACTTTAATCGTTTGTCGCAACCTCTTGAGTTTCCACATGACGCATTGCAATGGATTAGGCGATGCGACGGGATCGCCAAGAGGTAGTCACAATATTTCGGAAAGAGTCGTGATGAATCCACATGCGCGAAAATGAAAAGGAGACGGACCCACGATAGTGGGATTAGAACAAGAAACCAAAATAGGGTGGTGATCGGAGCCAATGCGAGGAAGAACTAAGCCCTTAACAACTTGCCAAAAAGAGAAGAATTGACAGGTTGCTAGGGCTCGATCCAACTTAGCCTGAAGGAGAGATAGAGGCCTTCGGGGGGAGCACCAAGTAAATGAGTTCCCGTAGTCGGACCGCAAAATAAACCTACATCCTCCAAGAAGTCCCTGAAATCCTGACAAGAAGCCTGGGATAAGGTACTACTGCCAGAACGCTCATGATGTCCCAACACAGCATTGAAATCCCCAATAAACAACAGATCAGTAAGACCCAAATTCCTCACATCCAACCAAAGGGCGCGACGAGCAACATGATCACACAAGCCATGAGCAAAACCAACATGGAAAACCATAGAGCCGCTTTGAACTTGCAAAATAATACATTGAGAGGAAGACCAAACCTGATTTTGGACAGAAATACTCGCATCGCATAGGACCCAAATATCGGGCGTCCGTCGCCTCGGAAGCTTTGAGCAACAAACCCGAGACCCAAACTACTCCAAAGAAGAATCCGAAATGGATGAAATGTCCACCTTAGGTTCACAAATGGCTAAAATAGAAGGTTTATGTTTGTGACATAAAACCTTAAGAACATTACGAGATGCAATATTCCCAATCCCTGATATTCCGAAAGATGCAATTATTGAGACTGCATGGGAGGTGGCGCCCGTGTCGATCGCGCACGGTAAAAACCGGCATGTGGTGCATTGAAGATTCTGATGATTGAGAGTTACCCATTTCATCTGCGTGAATCGCCCATCTCTTGAAGCCGCAAAGTTCATCTCATGTGGTTCTTGTCGCTCCGGTTCAATAATCATGTCATGAAGTGGGGGCGACGGACCCGACGTAACACTGGAGAATTCTAGATTTGGCCGAGTCCAAGGAGCTATCCCTAAGGCACGACTAAGGGCTCGAATAGGCTTCCCAAAGGATACTTGAACCGTAAGAGGCATAATAGTGGAGACCGTGCGGTGTTGGAAGTAGTAGCCTTGGGGAGATGACTCCATATAGCAGATAATCGGCCCGCACCGCGGAAGGCGCATCCGGGAGTCAATCAACCAAGAGCCGCAAAGGTGTTATTAAGGTGGATATCCGTAGAGCAATCGACTATTGCGCAGTAGGAGAACTCGCACGCATAGCCGAACCCCCATCTTTCCCATTGAGTCATCAACTCCTTACCCTTGTCTCTGCCGCACAGACGATAAACCTTGCGCACTCGGATCGCCCTCTCTCGCACGTAACTAGGGCCGAGTAGTTGGTGCCCGGGGCGTCCCTGGTCGGAGAAGCACGCTTTTCTGTATCCAAATTGCCCGATTATTAAGACGACAAGAGGCTGCCGAGGTCCTATGCCGCCCGATCGGAGTGGCACGCGTGCGTCTGTCAGAGTTGGTTGAGTTATCGAGTAACACGACAAGAGTCTGTCGAATGTCCCGTGATACTCGCACTTCAACAAAATTCGTGCAATTTTTCGTGACGCTATTGACACGAAGGAGCACCGACCTACTCGTTCAACCATGATGTGATCCTCCAATGGTTTTGACGGCATCAATATCCACCAACACCCGGATAAAGTGACCCGCAGAACCATCCAAATCATTGGTCTATTTGTATTGGGTTCCCAATCGCACCGCAATCCCCAAGATGGTGTTAGGATCCCGATTTCCAAACCAAGCTCAAGATACGAACCCAAACGCTTGCCATAGACGTGTGCACTTTGTATGGATTGAAATCGGGACCCATGGAGAGAGACGGATTGTTCCCTGTTGAGCTGCCGCTTAATCACGAGCATAAGCTCGAGCACGATCCTCGCGCATTATAAAACTTAACACAAAAAATCCCTTACCCAAGGGGATTAGTTTCGATCGCTTTTAATTCCCCATAATTCGGATAGACGTTTGGTAACATAATGGTTGCCCATGGTTTATTTCCTTTCCCTAAAATCACTCTTCCAATTAATGAATAAGAGAATTCAAGAGACGTTGTTGATAGACATGTTCATCAATAGTGACGAATAATAATCGCCTTTTCTAACCTAGGTTTAGGAATGGAATTGGCGATTAAACCACATGTGAAAATGTTTTGCAATTACCTTGGGCATGCGTAGTAGAATCCATGTCGTGGTGTGTACCGGGCCTTTTGGGCAAAGGTAAAATTTCACGATAAATGAGGCAATGACATTCCTTGAGCTCCATGGTTGGATGGAGTGCCTAGAATGCCAAAGAAACCATGATGCACCAGGTTTGAGGGTTTGGGGATCACTCCTTTATCACTGTGGACGCCCAAGAGGGCTTGGAAGGGGCCACAATGTCCTCAAAAGGTGTTGCCATCTTACAAGAATTGGGGGACCGCTCCTTATCAATTGTGGATGCCAAGAGGGCTTGGGGGGGCCACAATGTCCTCAAAAGGTGCTGCCATCTTACAAGAATTGGGGGGACCACCCTTATCAATTGTGGACGTGGGCCGGGGGCTTGGAGGGGGACCAACTTAACTTAAGAAATAGGTGGGGCGTCACTTTTTCAAGGGAGGATGTCCAAAAAGACATGGGGGACCGCAACATCATGAGGCTGCATGTTAGTGGGGGGGGACCATCATAGAGAGGGCATCTTCTTGTTCCACCACGTGGGGTGGTCGTCCAATCATCCCTGGCATGGTGGGGACCGCTGCTTGGATGAGGGAAAGGGAAGGGATGACCATGGAGGAGACATCCTCCTGGTCGCCGTTGCCGAGGAGGCGCCTTCGTGATCGAATGAGATGACGATGTCACGAAAAGAGACCTTCACCGACCAAACCCCTGGGTTGTTGTGTTGCATCTTTGAACGTAGCATTAAAGCGGAGTAGTAGAGATGCGGCTCAATCTCGGGGAATAAGACGCGTCCATGATCGGAAAATCGAGAAGATGGTGATCGGAGGTGGATGATCGGCGAAACGGTGATGAGAGCATTCTTCTGGTTTTTGATGGTTTATCCATTGAAGCCAATGCATCTACCACTCATGAATACTAACTTTGAAACTTCCATTTTTATTTTTATTGATATTAATAAACACTAACTTACATTGATTCATATATTTAATGGATAATATAATATTTATGAAATAATTTAAATAAAATTAAACAAATTCCAAATTACATTAGTTGCCCCTAAAATTATCTATGTAATAGGTTACTTTTGGCAAATCAAAATTTTCAAGAAACCTTGAAATCTATTCACACTTTTAATAGAAGTATAGATTAGTAGACACTAAAACATAGTAATGCCTGTAAGCATAAAAATTTCAAACATAATGAAAACATAAATTTAATACCGGATCTTGAACTTCATGATTTTCACAATTAATTCGTAATTAGGTGCTAACCTCGAGCGACCATGTCTTTCTTTGTTGAAGATGGAAGAAACCACTTTCTCTCTCTTGCCTTCGTTAATCCCATAGAACGTAATTTCTTTAGTGATAGATTTTTCAATTCGAGTGAGTTCTATTATAGGCGAGAGACACCGGTTTCTTGAAAGCGCTTTCAATAATCGCGTTCGCAGCAAACATTCTCAAACACGTTCTATCAACGTGTGTAGAGGTGGAATAAAACCACCTCTTAATCGTCCAATTTAAAACTTATCTCGACTTATTTATTTAAACCATTAATTAAATATTTAAAACTCATTATTTAAATAATTAAATCCTTAATTATTTGTACGTGGGCCACATAATAATTTTACATTCTCCCACTTGGCCCATGTGACAAATAAATCTTCATGGTTTAAATATTAAGACGTAATGCGCATAACATAAGGATAAGTCTTACATTCATTGGCCGATCATAATATTATAATAAGTATATTCTAATATAGGTCATAGCGGTTCTAAGTCATTAGCCGACATAGTTCCTTCCATGTACCACAATATTAGTTTTCTACTTAAAATAACCCATAATTAAAATATCAATAATGGTCCACATTAGTGTCTAAGTCGACAATATCCCGTTAAAGTAATGTCAACATTCATGTATACATCAATGACAAACAGATAACAATTAATTTAAACAATACATAAGAGAGCTCAAAGTGTCAAATACTTAAAGCATATAATTCTTAAATTACATTTAAAATGCCCATCCCTTCGACATGCCGAATAAATGTCTTTGGAGGCAATCCTTTAGTCAACGGATCCGCAATCATGACACATCGGTCTTTGATATGCTCAATTGACACTTTTTGTTTCTCGAACTTCTTCTTTAACTAAGAAGGTACTTTAGTTCCATATGTTTAGCACCTCCGGAATACTTGTCGTTTTTAGAGAAGAAGACCTGCCGAATTATCACAAAGAAATTTTCAGCGGCTTGGCAATACTGTCGACTATTCCAAGTCCTGAAATAAAGTTCCGCAGCCAATTTCCTTGAATTGTGGCCTCAAAGCATGCCACGAATTCAGCTTCCATAGTGGATGCAGCAATGACAGACTGCTTCGCACTTTTCCAAGATATTGCTCCCCGGCTAATAGGAACAAATAACCAAATGTGGATTTTCTAGTATCAACACATCCGACATAATCAATCAGTATAACCAATCACCTCCGATGATCATACCTTCGATAAGTAAGCATATGGTCTTTTGTTCCTTGCAAGTACCTCAAGACTTTCTTCGCAGCTTTCCCAGTGATCCATTCCTGGATTACTCGATATCGCCAAGCATTCCAACAAAGAAAACCGATGTCCGCCTCGTACAAATGTCTCTGCATACATCAAGCTCCCAACAATTGATGCATAAGGAATATCATTCATTTGTTTGCGTTCCAATTCATTCTTTGGACATTGCATAAGATCAATTTATCTCCCTTCTCGAATTGGAACGACACTTGATGAGCATTTTTCCATTCTAAATCTCTCTAGAACTTTATTAATATATGCTTTCTCGAGACAACCCTAACAATCCTTGTGATCTATCCCGAAATATTTCTATTCCGATCACATAAGTTGCCTCTCCCATATCCTTCATTTCAAAGTTCTTAGAGAGAAATTTCTTGGTTTCATACAATGAACCAAGATAATTCGTTGCAAGCAAGATATCATCAACATACGTAATCGAAAAGATAAACTTGCTCCCACCGACTTTTAGATATATACACCGATCAACAAAGTTTTCCTTAAATCCAAAAGACGTGATGGTATCATTGAACTTAAGATACCATTGACGGGGAAGCTTATTTAAGAAGGTATATTGATTTCTTAAGTTTACACACCATATGTTCTTTTCCTTCTATGGAAAAACCTTCAAAGTTGATCCATATAAACATCTTCTTCCAAATTTCCATTCGTAAAGGCGTTTTCACATTCATTTGGTGTAACTCTAAGTCATAATGAGCCACCAAAGCCATAATAATTCTAAACGAATCTTTCTTAGAGATCGTGAAAATGTCTCCTTATAGTCAATACCATTTTTCTCGAGTAAAACCTTTGCAACAACTCTAGCCTTTGATCGTTCGATATTGCCGTTTGAGTCGCGTTTGGTCTTAAAGACCCATTTACACCCGACTCTTTTTTACCTTTTCGTGCAATTCAACAAGGTCCCGCACTTCATTATGTTCCATAGATTTCACTTTCATCTTTCATGGCATCAAACCATTTATTAGAATTAATACTTTCAATGGCATGTGAAAATGAAACTGGTCATCATCAATTCCTAAGTCAAATTAAACTCTTGTAAATAAACCACATAATCATCGAGAGATAGCGGATCGTCTTTGTCTATCGACCTTCTTAATGCTATATGTTGTGGTTCATTTACTATTGTAGTTCATCAATGTTATCTTCATTGTGGGTGACTTGATCATTAATTTGTTGTTCTTGTCCAACATTAGTCGTTCAATAATTGGAGGAACAACAACTTTAGAAGAAGTTATAGGCAAAGGAATTTGCACTCTAACTTCTTGAATGTCCACTTTTCGTGGTTCTTGACTCCCATTAACTTCACCATTCTCAATGAACCTAGCATTTCCAGCTTTCAATAATTCTTGTACTATGGTTAGGACAATAAAACTTATACCCTTTAGACTTTTCAGGATAACCAATGAAGTAACCACCGATTGTCCTATAATCCAATTTCTTTTCTTGTGGATTATACACTCTTATTTCTCACGGACAACCCCAAACATGCAGTGCCTCAAACTAGGTTTCCTACCACCAAAAGCTCGAAAGGAGTTTTAGGAAATGACTTACTAGGAACCCTGTTTAATGATACATGGCGCTTTTAAGTGCATGCATCCACAATGATGTGGGTAATGAAGAATTACTTAACATACTCCTAACCATGTCCAATACAAGACGATTACGCCTTTTTCGCTACACCATTTTGTTGTGGTGTACCTGGCATAGTGTATTGAGCACATATGCCACGTTTTTCAAGGAATTTGGCAAATGGGCATGGGCATTGCCCGGATTCATTATATTTTCCATAATATTCACCACCTCTATCAGATCTGATAATTTTCACTTTTCTATCTAGTTGTCTTTCAACCTCATTAACAAATACCTCAAGGGCATTTACTGAATGAGATTTTTCTTGTAATAGATAGACATATCCATAACGTGAAAAGTCATCGATAAAAGTGATAAAATATCTTTCTTTTCCAAAAGAGGAAACATCAAAAGGCCCACAAATATCAAATGTGTATTATTTCAAGAAGTCATGTGCTTGAGTGGCTCCTTTCTTTGTGTGTTTTGTTTGTTTTCCTTTAATACAATCCACACAAATACCAAGATCGGTAAAATCTAAATCCGGGAGGATTTCATTCTTTACCAATCTTTCTAATCTTTCTTTGGAAACATGCCCCAAACGTTTATGCCACAAGTAAGCGGAATTTTCATTCACTAAACCACGTTTAGTTCCAACATTATGATGCAGGGTTAAAAGAGTCTCAAAGAAAAGATTATCAAGCTTAAATTTATATAGGCCATCATTAAGAACACCAGAACCAATAAGAATGCTTTGTTTGAACAAATCAAACATCCATTAATTGAAATTAAAGGAGTATCCAAATGTAATCAAGTGCGGAAAGAGAAACTAAATTGCGAGAAACAGAAGGTACATAAAGAGTTTGAAACAAGTCTAAATGGTGTCCAAAAGATCTAAAATCAAAGCGATAAGTTCCAATGGCTTCAATCGAGCTTTGACTCGGTTTCCCATGAAGACGTTTTTCATTTGGATTTATGGTTTGGGTCGTAAGGAATCCTCGCATCGTATTTGAAACATGAGTGGTGCAAATAGGAATCAAGCCACCAAGTGTTATGAGGAACTTCAACTAAATTTGATTCAAACATACGAAAGCATTAATCATACCTTTCTTTTCGAACCATGCCTTACGTTTGTGCAATCTTTCCGGAAGTGTCCTGGCTTTCCACGAAAACGACACTTAAGGTTCTTTGTGTTCCTTTTTCGACTTGGGCATTTGACTCATTCACTTTAAATGGTCCTTTCTTGCCCTTTCCCTTCTTTGTTCCGACTTTCTTACTCCTTGATTGGTTACGAGATGAACAGAATGAGTCCCCGATTCTTAATCCGTGTTTCGTCCGAACTAGCATACCATGAAGTTCATTCACATTCCACTTGTCCTTCATGGTGTTATAGTTCATTTGGAACGGACCATACTCGGAGGCGTGAATTTAAGATAAATTGCACGAGAAAGTTATCATCCACGCTCATCCCTAAGGACTTTAGTCTTGCCGCAATGTTTGTCATTTCAATGACGTGCTCATGCATGCTACGAGAACCATCAAACTTTATGGTGGTCAAAGTAGCCATTAATGTCCCAAAGAAGAGACTTATCGCCAGCTTTGGGAACGCTCTCCTACTAATTTCATGAATTCCTTAGCATTTTCGGTGTGAGGAAGGGTAAACTTGATGTTGTTTGCTATACTCATCCGCATAAACATCGCTCGATCTGTTTGATCTTTCCCGTGCAAAGATGGACAGATCTCTCAACATCACCGCTAGTTTCGAATAGCAATGGGTTTCTCAACTTGAAGTGCTAAGTCAAGATCCAAGACACCAAGGTGAAATTGGATTTGCTCGCACTATTCGCAGAAGTTAAGCCCATTATACACCGAACAAACGAAGCATGCGAATGAAGAGAAACAGAATAGGTACTCGCAATTAAAAGAGTTTGATTGATCATTAATGCTTTGAGATTACTTCATACATTAAGATAAGACAATAAATGTACATTGAAGTTCTCCTTTGGGTGATCCAACAATGTACTACATTAAACGTAATTGATGCTAAAAGTTGAGTTCACATTATTGGTAATTAAATATACTCTAACTAGACATGCTCGTTATCTTTGGATATACTAAACACATCTAACCAAGTATATTAATTATCCACGATTATGTTCTTGATTATAAAAATAATTGATCAACCTTTGGGCGACCCGTAAATATTCTATAATCAATGAACTTCAATATACCCACTACAAAATATCATCATGTCATTTCGATTAATAACATCACATAATCATGGGTGATTGAAAATTTATTTAATTTAACATCTATAAGTACTTTCTAATTTAGCCACTTTGGTGACTACAAATTATTCATAATATAGAAGTCAAATTAAAAACAATCAACTCAAACACAAACGTGAGTATTTGAATTGCAATAGACACAGATACATAATCTGTAAGCAGTATGATTATACATGATAAAGACACTAAAACCATCATTAGCAATCCTAAATAAATCAGACTTCTAATACTTCATTAATAGAGTTGTACAGATCAATTGAAAAATGGATTTCAAAATCTAAGGCCCAATCACGTAATTCGTGCACATATTAATGACCAGATGAATCCACAATAAAAGATATAAATTCACAAGCAATAAACTAGTATTATATCACATTAGTGGAGTTCATCAATTTGTAACCACAAAATTACAAATCTCCATCAACAACTTTCATAATATTATAATGGCAAGATGAGTCATCATTCATCAGTGTATGGAAACGTAAGTTCAAGTGAATCTAAAATTGATTAAAACAACAAATATCACTTCATGAATTCATGTCGGCCATCAATGCAAAAATCATAATAACTAAATAACTCTTATCAATTCAGAATAAGTGCGGCTGGAGTTACGGATTATAACAAAACCTCAATAGATTCATACGCCGAAACATCATGCTTGAGAAGCAAAACCGAATTAACATAATTTCTCAAAACTTGCAGCGGAATTAATCGACAATCATAAATTTAACAATCATAATTGGAAAATTACGAGTTCTTAAAACCGGGCTCGATACCAACATGTAAGCATAAAAATTTCAAACATAATGAAAACATAAATTTAATACCGGATCTTGAACTTCATGATTTTCACAATTAATTCGTAATTAGGTGCTAACTTGAGCAAACCATGTCTTTCTTTGTTGAAGATGGAAGAAACCACTTTCTCTCTCTTGACCTTCGTTAATCCTACGTAACGTAATTTCTTTAGTGATAGATTTTTCAATTATGAGTGAGTTCTATTATAGGCAGAGAGACGACCAGGTTTCTTGAGCGAGCTTATCTCAATAATCGCTTCAGCGGCGCTCTCAAACACGTTCTATCAACGTGTGTAGAGGTGGAACAGAAACCACCTCTTAACTGTCCAATTTAAAACTTATCTGACTTATTTATTTAAACCATTAATTAAATATTTAAAACTCATTATTTAAATAATTAAATCCTTAAATTTGTAATTAAATTTTACTTAATTATTTGTACGTTCGTGAGACGGATCTTACAATAACAAACAAACATGGGTCTTTTTCATTTTGGGTACAATGCCCCTATTGGAAATGCTGGGAAATTGTATGCTTATCCTTTTACAATGCCCCTATTGGATGCTGGGAAATTGCAAACATATCCTAGGAGCAAACATTTCAAGATGGCATGTGAAGCAATGCCGTGTAATAACTAAGGGATAATTACAAATACTATCCTGAGGTTTAGCCTCATTACAAAAACCTCCTGTTATCTTTCAAAATTACAAGTACCCTTTTGAAGTTGGTATTTACCTATTAAATACACACCTCTTGAGGCTTCATGAGGGTGCAATTTGTCTGCTAATAACAAATGTTAGGGTATGTGTAATTTTAAAAGATAACAAGGTTTTTTTTTGTGATTATAGTAAACCCCTGTAAATAAATTGTGAATTTCATCATGTTGTTTGTAATTTTTCCTAATCTTACGTTCTGCATTGCCCTTTAACTGCTAGACACAGGGAATCATCATCCACATCTCCTACATAGGAGAATATCAATGTCTTTGAAAGATATATGTCAAGTTCATATCTTGTGGAGTAGAATTCTAATACAATTGCTTTGAATTATCACCAAAATCAACTGAAAAAAGATGAAAGGAAATAATTACAAGACCATTAAAGTTTGTTCCTGGGTTATGGAGTTGAGGTTCTGTTACAAGAGGGCAAGATCCGATTTTTCTCCAAGACAATTCATAAGATTCATGACCGCATAAAGGGGACATTCTACTTGTATATATTGCAATTGGGCCATAAACTAGTCATATAATGTTTTATCCCAAGGCAAATATTGTTAATTTTCTTGGTAAGTCTGTTCTCCCAAGGCAAATATACCTCCCCTGGTTGCAAACTTAAGCAAAATGACAATTAAAAAGTTCCATAGTACTATGTTATTTTAAGAGTTGTTAAAAGGTAAATTGATTTACCTATCTAGATAGTATTTGAGTTAAGTCAAGCAAAAAGGCCTGCAGTCCAAACCTCATGGCCACTTAAGAAAACTGTTCGCAATAAGCTTTTAGATGAATAGTTCTTTAACGTGTTCATCTGCAAATATTTTTGTTATTTTTCGTTTTTTTAAGCATTACTAAGATGACTTAAGGTTTATTTATGCCATCCACTGGGGTATTTTAAGGTTTGACTTTTATCTATAATATGAAGTACAAGAAAATACACTAATTTATAATAGTGAACCTGAATTGATACTTGAAAATTTGTAGAAATTTTCAATTAGGGCGTTATTCACACCATATTTTTCTAAATGCACCAACCTTTTTCTAAACCCCCCCGAATTTACCTTTCCTCCAACTTTATGTGACAAATGATTTTATGACACGATTGTGTGGCACATGACTATGTGGCACGACCGTCGACCGTGTGGTACAATCATGTAGCACGATCATATGACACATGTTTTAGGTAGTACGGATATTATAGTCTCTTGAATGTCATGAATTTAAGAGGTGTGTGTATTTAGAGGAAATGGAGTGTGAATAACGTCATCCTTTTCATTTTATAAAATTACTATATTTTCATACAATGACTTACCAAATAATTTTCCATTAATGATTTAGAATGAATCCCCAAACAAAATTGCTGGTTGTTAAGACGAAATGAAAATCGCACCACAATTATTTGGACTTCTAAGTTCTAACGTCACAATCCTCTCAAATTCCATGTATGATAAGAACTTATAAATTACCAATGGCCCCAACCCCCCACCCAAAAAGGATAGGTTCGTGGACTTTAGTTGAGGAATAATGAGGCATTAAGAGGTGGTAAAACGATATACAGCTGGCATCATGGAATCTTCTATGCCAGGTAATAAACGAAAAGGAAGACTTTATCTTTCCTTCAGAAAAAAAAAAAAAAAAAAGGAAGATCACATTCTTGGGGGAAAAAAAAAAAGGAAGATCTTAAAACAAAATTACCTTAACATTCAAACACAATGGGATTGGGATGTAACTCTTGTGGTCAATAGCAGATTCACATTTGAATCTCATCCCTATCCCCTCCCCTTTTAGGATTTAGGACGTCCCAGTTTACCTTTACCCACTCACAAAAAAAAACCCAGTCAACCCTACTATTAGGAGTGACAAGTTGTGCAATCGTATCGTGTTTTGAGTCGACATACGCCACGATAAAGCTCAAACACAAACACAACACGATAAAAGATTGTACTTACACAAATTTTTTCTTGTTGACACAATTTGACACGATAAGTCGAGAAAATTGAATCTGGTTAAATTTGAACGATATAATTTTATATGTTAATACACAATAGTAAATTACATGACAAAACATCTCATTGCCCAATTGAAGGTTTGTGTTTTTAATTTGTTCACCCCTCAGATTCTCAAAAAGGTACAACATGAAAGTCGTGATATAGAAATTAGTATATGAAAAATATTAGATTATGGTTCCATCTATTAATTTTATCGAAGTTGACATGAACACACCAATTTTTTTCATAACACGATAAAACTAAATATAATTAGTTATTTTCATATCGTTTTAGTGTCTTTTTATTATATAGTGTCAAAAATTGACATCCGTACCTACTACCCCAATAACTACTTTTTTAATTAATTTATTCCATGTGCAATCAATTGAGCCATTTTCTTGAATCTTCTTTGTGGTCTGTGAATTCCACATATTTTATATTCTTCATCCAATTATGCATCTGGGCCCTTTTCAAAAGGAATAGAAATATAGAATACCCTTTTTTCTGTATTCATCATATTATACCCCTCTCCCAATCCCTTCTCACACACACACACACACACACACACACACACACACACTATTTTGCAGTTCATAATTAGCCCTTCTCACACACAAAGACAAAGTATATTACACACACATAGCAACACAGAGAAAACACACACCCACACACATCTTTCTTTCTCTTTGTTGCATGCCCAACCCCAAAATTCAAAATCCACAAATCAATGCAGATATGAAACCGGATCTTCAAAATCTACCCCTAATCCTCAAACCCTTCATCCTCTTCATCTTTCTCTCATCACTCTCCTTCTTAGCCTTCCTCTCCCTCCAAACCTCACGCCAAACTCTAAACAAAACCACCACAGAAAACGCATCCGAACAACTCCCTTCGGATCTCAAGATCCGACCCGGATACTCCTCCTACGATGCCTACCTCCAACGCCAACTCAACAAGACCCTCAATCCGAAGCTCCGAGAAATATGGACGACCCGCGATTGGACCCGAAAGGTCAATGTCTTCTCCGATTTTTTCGAGAATCTGAAGCAGAGAGAGCTCCTGTTTAACGGGTCAAAATCTCTCTGCATCGGGGCCCGGGTCGGGCAGGAAGTGGCTGCCCTGAAACGGGTCGGTGTCGATGATTCAGTGGGGATTGATCTGGTGCCCTACCCTCCACTTGTGTTGAAGGGCGACTTTCATCATCAGCCGTTCGATGATGAGACCTTCGATTTCGAGTTCTCGAACGTGTTTGACCACGCGCTTTACCCGTGGAAATTCGTGGGGGAGATCGAACGGACGTTGAAGCCCGGCGGGATTTGCGTGTTACACGTGTTGGTATCTCGACGGGCCGATAAATATTCGGCTAATGATTTGTACAGTGTGAAGCCATTGGAGAAGATGTTCAAGAAATCAGAGCTGGTTGAGTTAAGGAGTATTGATGGATTTGGTTTGGATACTGAGGTTGTTTTTAGAAAAAGAAGAATTAAAGTTTTTTTTTTTTTTTTTTTGCCCTTTTGTTGATCACTAAGAGTTTACACAAGGGTAATCTTGGAATTTCATACTCATTATTCTTTATTTCTTTTATATATATATTTTCTCAAGATTATTGTATCAAAGGTTTTAAATGGTGAAGAAATATATTTGGACAAAATACAAATTGAGTCTTCTTGTTCATAGAGTTTGTTGATTATGATGTTGACTATACACATGTATTAGGCTGCACCTAACCTTTAAAATTATTTGTGAAGGAATGCAAGTAATATGTGGGATGCGAGTGGACATTCATTAAATACATTATTTATTGTTTAATGTTCTATTTCATGTGGAAGCATTGGTGTTAAATGTTAATGCACATTTACACTGATTGTATTATGACTTGTATTATATGTGATATCCACATAGATTATATGGGATATTTAGAATGGTTTATGAGTGGGCACAATGTGTTTTTCGGGAAATTTGAATTAATTGTTTTTGTAAGGCAAAGACAAATGCGAAATAGTTGCTAGTTGCCTTTTTTTTTTTTTTTACTTTACCTCTTCAAGTATATGATTTGTCTAAGTGCCATTCAAGTTCATTTCTGATGGAATTTCGGGCATTTTTTTCGTCATGTGCCACGTATTCGACATCATAATTGTCTTTGTGTCAAGTTTTTATGCCATCATGTGGCACTTGACGGAACCGTCGTGAATATGTAAAGTGGAAAAACGCGCATAGTTTCTTGATTAAAAGGTAATTTACTCTTGATTCGATTTGGAGACATTATTTAGTGATTTATTAGTTTGTAAAAGTCGACTCATCTAAACAATTAGATTATTCTTTTTTCATCAAACAAAACAAATGCAAAATAGTTGTTAGTACCATAATTTTGTTTTTTAATAATGTGTAGAAAGGAACATGGTGTGAATAATGTCTTGTAAATAAGCCGAAAGGTGAGGTCTTTTGATGAAAACCAGCTGTAATATTAACGCAAAAGAAATTGGACTATTCGAAAAAGTCACGAGAAATGAATGTTTCCAACGGCTTCCTCTATATATATAAGATATTATTAAATCAATTTAATTCTATGGTTAGGCATTGGATGGTTCTTGAAGGGACCACTATTTTCGGCCCACTATGAGTAGTACATGACAATTCTTGTTTACTTTATTACTTTCCAAAAGGGACAAGAGAATAAAACATGATGCAAAATAAATTAGGCACCCCATTTTTGATGGTTTAATTGTTATGTTTTCAATACTTATTTTGTCATTATTTTTCTTAGAAAACAATTAATTATGAAATCCAGTACATAACATATAAAAAAAATATGGTAACTTGTGAATTATTGTATTGATCGGTGTTGATGTTAAAGAAGCCTTGTTAAGATGTGAACAAATACCTTTGGTCTTGAGATTCTTTCAAAAATATATTATTTTGTGTTCGATAAAAATAAATATAATTTGTTTTATCTTTATAATAAGATTTATGTATTTGATTCTTTCAGTTTTTTTCAATAAATGAAAAATGATATAAAAAATAAAAAGAATCCTGATCACAAGTCGATCAGATAGCTAAACGTTTGAGGCCTCGTTAAAACCAAGGTAAAATCCACACTTGTGGCGAAAAAACCCTTGGAAGAAATAAGAGTACCTCCATAGAAGAAAAAACGTTCAAGAAGATATAACAAGAAATACATGGACGAATTATCTAACAAATCTGTAAGTCGACTGACCAACATAATCCTCCATGAGAAGAGACACAATATCCGCGGGAGGACTGCCCCACCATGTCGCAACATGAGGTAGTTTGCTCAAAAGGTCTGCCACTCGATTGCCTTCATGATAAATATGAGAAACAACCAAATCCATTTGTGAAGCCAAGTGTAAAGTTTACCGCCATCTACTCAAGTGACGCCAAGGGATGGAGGTGGGCTGTTTGTGAAAAAGGTCCACCACATAAGTAGAGTCCGATTCTAACCAAAGTTGACGCCAACCCTTGATAAACGCATAATGAACGGCCAACGTGACCGCAACCAATTCCTCCTCAAAAGCATACCCAGTACCGCAACTCTCAGCAAAGCAACCACGAAGAAGCCTCTGCAATTACGGAAGACCCTAGACGCCATACTGAGACTTGGCGCACCCGAAGCCCTACAATCCAAGTCACTTTGATCCATCCAGGGAGGGGCTTGGGCCAATCAACCTAAACAATATTCGGAGCCTTCCTAGGATGACCAATAATGTGAAGGCGCTGAAGTCTGAAGAAATCATCCTGGTCATTGTTCATGCAACTTTTATCTAATGAAGAAGACTCAACAATAAGCACCGGCCGACAATAGTCGCTAGTCGCCCACCGTCCCGCACCTTATTATTGAAAATCAAATCATTCCTGATATGCCAAATTCAAGAGAGCGCCACATCATGCCATAACAAAGAGACATGATCACTGAATCGAAGGGCCATAAGGTGCACCAGAAATTCATTGAAACTGCAAGCATGATGAAAATGCACATCAAAGGAACTAAAGGTTCGAAGCAAATGGCCACCGCAAAATCATAAGAGACAAATAAATGGTCGCGAACTCATCATGCGAGCATAACAAAGCAATAGACAGTGGGCCACGAATCCCCGCTCCGCAAAGAAATCCAGGATAGCAAGGCGATTGTGAACAGCACGCCAAACCACAATAGATCGCTGCTCTGGGATATGAAGAGACCAAATCCAGGAACCCCATTTGACCAATGGGGATGACATACGCAGGTGAGAATAAACAGCCTTGGAAGAAATTCCCCCATCTAAAGAATAAGTCCAAACCCGTTTATCTATGGAGGAAGAAGCGCACAGAAAACGGGCAATGTCCCGGACTAAGTCCAAATAAGTCTCAACAAAATCGTGAAATGCCAAAAGTCATTATAGAAAAAGTCAGAAATACGATGCCTGAAGTAATTTCTATACTCATGAGATACACCAATTCTATCTGCAATGGAATAGCCCAACCAATTATCAATCCAAAATAATACCTCAGAATTGACCCCAGGGATCCAGCGTGACTCTAGCAGCTAGCATCAATACGAGGCCTAAGCCCAACCCAAATGGAAGATGAAAAAAACGTGCGACGAATGGAACCATCCGAAAGTAAATAACGTTGGGGAAGGATCCTAAATACCACCGAGTCCAACGCCATAACCTTCCATCCCAGTTTCATCAGAAAAGCAATATTGGAAACGATGATAGAACGAACCCCAAGGACTCCTTCTGCCCTAGCGTACAACAACGAGCCCAATTGACCACCACATAATTTTTTCGAAGTAACATCACCAGTCCACATAAAATTACGCCTGGCTTTCTCCATTTGCTTAAGCATAGAAATTGGCCACTTGTATATCATCATTGAGTGGACAAAAGAACTAGTGATAACAGAACTGACCAAGCAAACATGTCCTGCCATCGAGAGAGACGTCCCCTTCCACCGTCTAAACTTCAGAAGAATCTTATCGAAAATAGGCTGCAAAATAGCTTGCTTAAGAGCGCCTTTAAAGATATGGGCGCCCAAGTAAACAGTAGGAAAGACCCCTGGTTGAATGCCCATAATGTTCTGAATGCGACCCCGAACATGCGGAGAAACTCGGGTACCGATGAAAACCTTAGATTTGCTGGGATTGAAGACTTGGCCTGAAATATTCACATAGTCCGTTAAAATCTGAAAAAAGGTGACGCGCATTAGTAGAAGTGGCCTCACACATGATGACAATGTCGTCCGCATAAAGAACTGAAGAAGGAAACACTATATGCCGAGGAGCAAGAAAAGGCGTGATCTGATTAGCAGAAACCGCAACCTCAATAAATTTACCCAAAACCTCTTCCGCGAAGCAAAACAACAAGGGGGACAAGGGTGATCCCTGACACACGCCCCAGAGAACAAAGAAAGTAACCCACATACGAACCATTAATAAGACCGAAATCCGAGCAGACCGTAAAATGACCTCAATCCAATGAATGAAAATATCAGAAGAACCAAACCGACATAGAACATGAATCAAGAAGCCCCATGTAGGTCCCAAGGGGTGTGAGTAAGGTTTAGAAGGGGGGGTTGAATAAACCTTACCAAATTTTTGATTTAGTCCTTTTAAAGAAATTACAGAGTTAACACAAAACAATAAGTCCTTGAGAGGACAACTAAGTTGGTTGTTCAAGAAGCCACTCAACGACTGATAGAGTCGTTGATAGAATAACTCACTGCTTAACCCGAAACTTAACTTGGGTGTGTTGGTTTTATCAGCGGAAGACTTAACACCTTTTGATTTGTTTTAAACTTGTTTTAACACTTGATTTTAGCACTTGGTTATTAATCAGTTTGGATAGCAAATGAGTTTATCAGCAGATATAAAGTAGATATGCAGAAATATAAATGTGCTGAAAAATAAATGACACAGATTATTTTTATAGAGGTTCAAGATGGGGTAATTCTTCTAATCCTCTCTTCTCCAACTCCGGGAGGAATCCACTAAGTAATGATCGGTTCTGAGTGGTGAACAATCCTGAGACACTTTGGTCACACAAATTGGCTTCTCGTCCGACTCAGCTTCTTCTTCACAGCGCACCGCAAAATGCGCTTGCTACTTCAACTCACTTTCTCAAGCTCCTGATTTGATCACGAAGCCCTCCAATAACTTGATACTGGTTCCACTTGAACCTTCCTACAATCCTCCTTAGAAAGTAGACCCTTTTGATTTTTCAAGTTTCCTCTTCAACAGTTTGAAGTTGTCTTTCCTTCACTTTGTGTTGGATTGATTTCCTTTGAGTTTCAGGCTTGAGGATTTGCTTGAATATCTTTGAGAATATTTGCAGGTTTTCAGCTTGAATATTGCTTGCTTGTTCGTGGTTTTTGGTATTCAAGGTAACCTTTTCTCAATGAATTTCCTCAGCCTTTTATAGTGAACTTTCAAAAATCTGCCCGTTGAAGAGATATGCTGATTTTCAAAAGACACTTGTGTTCGTTGGCTTGTCTTTTCTTGGTCTTCAATCTTGAGATGTAGACCTTTCCTCGTATTAAATGAATGTGCAGCTTTTCAGATTCTGACACGAGGTGCAATGCTTCCCATTGGTTTATTCCTTTTGCACGCTTCTGGGATGAGCACTTTAAGACCTGGCAGCATGGAAGTATTACTTATTTAACTAATGTTCTTGACTTCAGGCAAATGATTCATTTCATCAACTCCTCTTCGATGATGCCTATTTCCCTGGTGACTTGAGTTTGCTCCAATCATTTAAAGACTCATCCGTCACTTTCAACTTGTGACTTGGCTTCTTGAGATGACTTTTGACCGCACTTCACACACAATTGTTCCTCACCGACACATCTTCATCAAGTTCTTGATCTCCTTCTTGCCTTACTCACTGCTCCACAAAGGAGTTTTCACTTCGATCTTGATTGACTTCTTGTATTTCCAGCATAGGCCGACTTGACTCACTTTTCCACCTATCTATTACAATTAAAATTACAAGGAAAATGGGGTGCCAACTTTTTAGTTTAAGTTTTACATGGCATTCATCAAAATCTATAAAATAAATTTCCCAACAATTTCCCCCTTTTTAATGATGCCAAAACTTAAAAATATTAAACAATATGTAAACAACAAAGATACATACAGACAATGCAGTAACAAAGAATGTATGCGTTGAATAGATCGTTTTATTGATCATAGTATTCTTGTCCTTTACACAGCTGTTTACATTTAGTATCAAAGCATTCTATATTAAGGCAAAATACAAACATCTGTGCTAGGATACAAATACAAGGTGAAAAATTTCAGAAAATTTCACTAAGTATATAGATGACTTACAAAAATGTATTTACATAAGTAAAATACATGAAGGGTTCGCAGCAACACTTCATCGCCTTCGCTGCCTCCTTCTTTCCTCTTCAGCCTGTCAAAATCATAAGCTCTCTTTCTTTTTCTTTCTTCTTCAGCTGCTTTCTTCTTTTCATAAGCTCTTTTAGAAGCATCATCCTTCCGCTTCCTCTCGAGCCATTGACCGCTTGCTTGCCTTCATTCTCCTCTTCCTATTTCTCGCATCTTCAAAGATTTTCCTAGCCACCTCCGTTTGCTACTTCATCATACCCACCCCAAGAGTCTCCCTTTCTTTCCGGGATCCACATATTCGATGTTCTTGGTCTTGGACGAGGTTGAAAGCCTCTCCTCCACCACTTCCTCCTACTCGGGTGTATACTCGTACATGAGTCTTCCGCTTACCAAATTGAATGGTCAGCCGTAGTCTGCGCTTATCGCCTTCTTCGCACAATTTAAGGCCCTTCTCCCGCAAGATGATCCCGTGGCTCACTACGACATCTTTTGTAAATAGCCTTCGGATTCGAGCGTCTTGAATTCTTCAACCGATCTTGCTCGAATCCGTTGTCCTGAATAAAGATCTTGATCCTTCCTCGAATGCCACCGTATTGTTTCAGCACTTCTTCAATGCGGGCATCCGTCCTCTTGTCGAACTATTCCATCCCTACTTCTATGATTCGCCTTTTCTCCGACATTGGCACAACAGAGTGTCCGATTGGCAGAGTCACTAGAAGTTTGCTGATAATTGAGGCCGTAACATGACCCTGCTGAGGGGTTTAAGCTATCATTAACGTCAAATCTTTTGATGGTTCCCCTCAGCTGCTTTTCCCTTCTTTTTCTCAGCTACTGTCATCTTGGCTTCCGACTCTTTCAACTTTTCTTCTTTTAAACTCCTTAGGGACTCCTCTTCCCCATTTTTGGCATCATCAAAGGAGAGAGGGACCCAAGGGAACATGCCTGCGAGCATGAAGTCGAGTCTGCTGAGAGTTGAGTTCTGCTTAGAGTCTGCTGCGGCATAAGCTGTCCGAAAGTCTGAACGAGTGGCTTTTGACTCGGCCGCCACGCTTTCATTTCAGCCATGAAAGGCTGAATTTTGCATTCATGGTCTCCTCAAGACGCAAACTTCTTTTCATTGGAATTCACGCAGTAGCTCCATTTCGTTCGTGAGAGGCATGCAACCTCTCAATATACGCCGCATCCTCTCTCGCTTCATATCGGATTGTCGGCCTCCAAACAAGCATCTTATTGTATAACGCCTTGAAATAGCGAACTTGCTCGTATCACATGGTACTCATTTGTTGAGACCACTCCCTAATCCTACCACTATCCCTCTCAATTATGTTGTGAGGGTGGCATCTCTATTGTCCAGGCGTAAGTCTAGTGAGGCTTGGTGCCATTCGATCTTCTCAATCTCTTCACAGATCTTCTTGAAGACTTCACGAATCTCACACCATGTCACACCCGATTTAGCCGCCCCCATTCTGCATTGAAGTCAAAGTTTGCTGGCACAATAGAGTCGGTAGGGATTATGGGATCTTCTCGTACAGTGAATCATCGCTGCTCTTTAGCGGTCTCTTCCTCTAGCTCAAGCAATTCAATAGAAAAGGGAAATAATTGCTCAAAAGCATCATCTCACACATATGGGATTGTTTGTGCGGTTTGTGCAAGGCTGTGATGTTTACGTGGAGTCGTTCGCTTTGAAGTTTGGGAGCCTGTGCAGATGACTCGATTTCACCGGGGCTTTTGGAATGGGTTGGCCAATCGATCGAGCCTCACACTGTCTTAACAGCTTCTTCTACCTCGATGGATTTTTCTAAATGAAGTATCGGACCTCGATGCAACATCGACATCATCGGATGATGATGAAACCTGGGGCTTGTTCATCATCGAAATTGAATGTTTGACGAGTAGCTTTATAACTCGACTGACTTCGTGTGTTTGAGAACATCCTCAGCTGGGTCCTTTGATGTGAAACGGTGTGGACTCAGCTTCATCTTCAGACCCCAGAAATGATATGTCAGGGTTCTCCTGGGAGTCATGAAGTGCGCTTATCTCCTTCTCAAACTCAGCGCCTTGTACATGAGGAATGTTCTGAATCTCTTGAACTTTACCCAGGGAAGTCTCAACCTCCCTTGGTCCTTCAACACCTCCAAAGAGATATCAACTGCAATGAGGCCTTCAACATTCCCCTGCGACGATCCGCACTGTCTTAGGGTCTTCAACATTGGCATCCATAGAGTCTCAACCCCGGATTACACTTTCAATTCCCATAGTATTAACTCCCGGAATTTCCATCATGTGCCTCGATTGCAACAACAAAGTGTCATCGACCTTCAAAGCGGACACTTCACCGGGACAGACTCAATTGTCCGAGCTTCACAATGTCAATCTTCTCGTGGTTCTTTTTCGCCCCACTTCGCCACCTTTCTTCAATATAGAGTCATCTGCGCAAAGATCCTCCAACCTGTGTAGGGAGTGAGTTTCCCCTCACCGGCACACCACCGGTGACCGATGATGGGGTCACTTTTCTCGGACTCCCGGACTCGCTTGAACATTGAGTGCTCACCGTTGGGGCGGTGGTAAAACACCTTCATTAGGGGTTGGCTCGACTTGGGTGCCCAAGATCCCGCCATTGCCAATACCCTTGGACCCATCCTCCGAGAGTACCGGGGGCGTAGTTGCGGTGATGTCTATGCCAATCTGGCCGCACTACTCCCAATGGGTCGATTTGCAGGAGAGATTGAGACGACTCTCCTGGTCCTTCAAACAATTGTTGCTCATGCAACTGCCTGGATTCCCTTAGAGCCTAATGCATATCTGACTTTTCTGCTGCAGCAATGGGATCCTCATCACTCTCGGATAATACATCGAGAAGTGTGTGATCGTGCTCGCCAGTAAGCACACACATCTTGGCCTTTTCCAATGCACGGCCTTCCTCAGCCGCCTTTTATTTCTCTTCTTCGTTGATGATTCGAAGAATATCCATACAATTTGCTTCATCAAGAGAATGGCGTAAAGTGGCAACACCGAGAAATTGCAACAACTCTTCCTCTTCTTCGATATACTCAGGGTGAGCAAACTGCTCCCTTGAGTGATCTAGCTTCCATGCTCTCCACTCTCTGAGACGACGCTGAATATATGGATACGAGAGAAAGAGTACATGATCACATCATCGTTATCATCCTCTTCTTGTCCTTCATTTTCTGGGATTGAAGGCAAGATATTATGTTGCTCTTCTTCTTCAACAGCATCAGTAGCAAGTGCAGAGACAACATTTTCAGGTGGATGTTGAGTTGTCTCAGCTGCTACATTATCCTCAGCTTTGTCTTCTCCACGCATTGGGTCTTCAGTAGGCCTCTGCTGATCATCCTCAGCAGACTTGGCAGTTTCATCTATAACTTCAGGAGACTGCACTTCCTGAGTTTCAGTAGTCTCTGGTGTTTTCTCCAGCTGAGAGGTAGATTCAGCTGTCTTTGCAAGCTCCTAAAGCTTGAAAATTCTTCTTTTTTTGGTCTTAACCAGAAGAATTTCCTGTTCTGTTTCTTCTTCGATTCTTTGGTAGCGGGGCCTGGGCATTCTTCATGGAGGAGCCGCTTCCTTGATTTGGCAGTCCTCTTCTTTCGTATTGTTGGAGAAGGAATTTGGGTTTCCTTCTCCTTGGCCTTTTTGGGCGGGGACTCGCCGCACGGCAGCGAATCTTACTGGGGAAACTTTTTCTTCGCAATGCGGGGAAGCTTTCTTCTTGGGAGGAGAGAATAACACGTGTCCTCGGGTTCACTGATTCCTCCTCACTTGTTTCCGCCTTCTGCGTGGGCTCTCTTCCGGGCTCCCGAGAGATTCGCCTAAACATCTTCTAGTTGACATGGAAAGGTTTTCCATGTCGAAGGGGAATGCCCTTCACTTCCATAAGGTGGCCAATCACCAGGCCATAACCAAGAGATCCTCCAAAGGATCCGCTTCCTTGAACGATTTATTTACAACGTTAAGCGGAGTCTGCTTGACACCTAACTCAACTTCGGCCATTGACTTTCTTGCCCCGCATGATCGCGGCCATGATGATCGGGTTTAGTCTTTGACCGTTGAAGCCGCCAAACTTCATGTCTACACACTTGGAGACAACATCCATCAACTTATATAATTATGATAGTCGCCCTTCAATTTCTTCTCATCTCGTAGACCACCTTAGCAAAGACACTCTGGTTTGGCTACCTCTTTCCATGCAAAGCAGCCAAGTTAACGCGCCTTCATTTATCTCCATCACTCCTTCCGACGGCAACAAAACAAAGTGCTCCGCAAGGTCCTTAGCTGTTATTGTTATGTCCTTACGGTGGACAGAAGAATTGATTCCTTCGTCCTGCACTTCCGCATTGACGTAGAATTGCGCCACCTCTTCTAGGTAGGTGTGCGAGTATTCCAAAGTCATAAAAGCCTTAAGACCTGACTTTTCCAACATCTCAGCAATCTTCTTCACTAGGGTTTCATCAGAACCCTGCTTTACCATGCCTTCGAAATCCACTAACGATCCTGAGTGGATTTGCTTCGATAGCTTGACGAAATCAAGCTTAGGTGCCATTTTTAGAGATTTTTACCAATTAAAACTTAAAGAACTCGCTTGAGGACACTTAGGGTTTTCGAGAGAGAAAATAGTCTGCTTTCTTTTTGCTTGAAGATGAACAGTTTCCGAATGAGAGAGAAAAACTAAAGAAAGTGTATATAAGGGTTATGAAAGGACGGGTTTTTGGATTTTGAAATTTTGATCAAAATCAACGGTTCAGATTTATCACGTCAAACCGCATTTAATTCCTCGCATTTAATGCGGCAACATTTATATCCAATCATATGCTTACTGTGCAGCTTTTGACTGTACCTGTCATTATTACTCTGACGTCATCCTTAAAAACATTCCCGCTCATTTAAAACGATTGCGTTTTTGTCACTTAGCTCATAAATAACTCAGCTTATCTCAATAATGACTTGACTCTTCTTCTCTATTTTCATTAAGCGACTCAGCTGTCAGCTAATTCGATACAGCTGACTTTCCGATATGGTCACATTTCACTTGGCTGATATGAAAAACTTGTTCAATTTTCATCTTTTCATCTTCCATCTTTTTCTCGATTGAGTCTTCTCGAGTGTTAACTCATCTCAATTAATCCTGCTCATGCTTAAGCTCTTCAAATCTTGATTCACATAGAGGCTTAGTGAATATATCGCCTAACCGCTTATCGCTGAGATATATTCTAAAGTGATGTCTTTCTTTTTAAGGTCCATGTAGGTCCCAAGGGGTGTGAGTAAGGTTTAGAAGGGGGTTGAATAAACCTTACCAAATATTAGATTTAGTCCTTTTAAAGAAATTACGAGTTAACACAAACAACTAAGTCCTTGGGGGACAACTAAGTTGGTTGTTTAGCGGGGAGTTAGCCACTCAAACGCACTCGATACATCCTTGATAGAATAACTCACTTGCTTAACCCGAAACTTAACTTGTGTGTTGGTTTTATCAATGGAAGACTTAACACCTTTTGCTTTGTTTTAAACTTGTTTTAACACTTGATTTTAGCACTTGGTTATTAATCGTTTGGATAGCAAATGAGTTTATCAAGATATAAAAGTAGATATGCGAGAAATATAAATGTCTTTGAAAAATAAATGAGACAAAGATTTTTATAGGGTTCAAGATGGGGTAATTCTTCTAATCCTCTCTTCTCCAACTCCTGGAAGAATCCACTAAGTAACATATCAGTTTACAGAGTGGTGAACAGTCTAGAGACAACCTTGGTCACACAAACACAAGGTGGCTTCTTCACCGACTCGGCTTTCTTCACAGGCGTTTGCTACTTGCTACTTGACTCACTTTCTTAAGCTCTTGGATTTGATCACGAAGCCCTCCAATAACTTGATACTGGTTCGACCTTGAAACTTTCTACAATCCTCCTTGGAAAGTAGACCCCTTTTGATTCTTCAAAAGTTTCCTCTTCAACAGTTTGAAGTTGTCTTTCCTTCACAGCTTTGTGTTGGATTGATTTCCTTCGAGTTTCAGGCTTGAGGATTTGCTTGAATATCTTTGAGAATATTTGCAAGTTTTCAGCTTGAATATTACTTGCTTGTTCGTGGTTTTTGGTATTCAAGGTAACCGTTTCTCAATGAATTTCCTCAGCCTTTTATAGTGAACTTTCAAAAATCTGCCCGTTGAAGAGATAGGCTGATTTTCAAACGACACTTGTGTTCGTTGGCTTGTCTTTTCTTGGTCTTCAATCTTAAGATATAGACCTTTCCTCATATTAAATGAATGTGCAGCTTTTTTCGCATTCGAGACGAGGTGCGAGATAAGGGTCTTTTTATGCATGTTTTATGTGTATATTTGAGTAGTATTCGAGTTATTTTATTGTTAGTTTTATAAATTTTTGATTGTACATAGTTCATATTACTCCGAGGTGCTTTTATTGATGTAGATTGACCATTTGGGGCTAATTTTGGTGAATTTCGGACCATGGATTCATGTCAAAACATACCGGGAGTTTAAGGATGCAAAAATGCTGGAAATTCCAAGCCAAACGCGTCATTTCGGGGCATTTTTGGTCCAACACGGGCAGGGGTGTCGGGCAACACGGCCGTGTTCCGCGGGAGCTAAAAACTCGATTTTTCGCACAAAACAGCCTCCGACACGGCCAGGCCGTGTTCCCAAACACGGCCGTGTTGGGAGCACGGCCATGTTTCCCGAGTTCTGTGTGATAAAACAAAGACGGCCCGGCCGTTCGGGCGACACGCGTGTCCGGGACCTCTTTTTGCAACTTTTCTTTGCGGAATTTGGGGAAAACTCACCAACCAACCCATTTTGGCCACTTTTGTACACTTTTAACACCCTATTTTGTTTAAACATGTCTCCATGTCCCTCCTCATCACTTGAATACAAGAATTCACCAACCAACAAGGAAAATGGAGGCAATTGTTTAACAAAAGAGAGTACTATCAATGTATTGGTTGCCTATAAAAGCCAAGGGTTGAAGTTGGGAGAGGCATTGATTAGATACTCGAAAATATTCATTGTATTCATTTCATTAAGTAAAATTGGGATCAAGGGGTCTTGGAGGAGAAAGCTTGGGGCAATATTGGAGAAGAAGGCTTGGAGCAACATCATCAATCAAGAAAGAAGTCAATTGAGATTTTGAGAAAGATAAGTACACCATGTCTACAATACATAAATCTTCTTGTGTAATTTATTCTTTGGTCAAAATCATGTGTAGCTAAACTCCTAGTGTTTGAATGTAATGAACTCTAGAATGGATTTGTGATTAAGGTGTGTATGTTTTTAATAAAATCTTCATATTTTGTGTGATTCACTTATATTATGCTTCGTTCATTCGAATTGATATATGCGCAATATTGATTTGAAGTTTATTTTTCATCCGGAAATCGAGAGATTCATGGTGAAATAGAACCTATATAAGTGAAAAGAGTTGCATGCAATCCTAGATATAGACGTCATAAATCTTCCGGATTAGGGGTCAAACCTAATATGGGAATTCACAAATCGTTATAATGTTGTCTTGGGGTTTTAACTAGAAAGAGATTTCATTAATCATCTTGAGATTAGAAGTTTTTCGCCTTGAGAAAGGGTTTAACTTAAATTGGGAATTTCTACGGTCCACAAGACATGAGATTTTATTAAAAGAGGTTGGTTTTTGCTTAAGGGCTTACGGTTGTATTTTTAACTTGTCAAATCACAAAAACATTCTAGAGGATTTACATTCAAACACATTTCTATCTCTTGATTTCTTATTTTACAAATCTTCCTTCATTTTTGCAATTTATAATTTGTTTTCCTTTTTCATCAAACAAAAACTCGAAAATTGTTAGATTAAATAACAAAAAGACGGTAATTATTAGTACTTACAATCCTCGTGGGAATGACACTCGGTACTCAATAATCTATACTATAAAACGATAGGTGCACTTGCCTACGGTTTTAAAGGTAGCTTTTGAGCCATCAAGTTTTTGGCGCCGGTTGGGACCGTTTGTAATATTAAGACACCTTATTTTTGTTAATTTAATCATTTTTTTTATTTTCATCAATTGTCTTTCTAGGTATCTATCTTTGTAAGTCTTGGATTATACTTATCCTCCTTGTTTACTACAAAGGTGCATGCCTACTCGCCGAATTTGGAAGCGAGACCGCCGGTAGCAACACGGAGGAAAGTATTAGTACGCCACGACGAGCATACTAACGAAAGCAAGGATCCCGATATGGCGGATGAACAACAAAGAACCATGTACGACTACGCTAAGCCGTCTATGGACGGCACATCGCCTAGTATCGTAAGGCCCATCAAGCGACCAATAATTTTGAAATCAAACCGAATGTCATTCAAATGGTGCAACAATTTGTTCAATTCGACGCCTACTACTGGACGAAGATCCAATAATCATATCGCGAATTTCCTTGAAATTTGCGATACATTCAAAATAAATGGGGTCTCTCGATGATGCCATCCGTTTACGCTATTCCCATTTACTCTTCTGGGGGCCGGGCTAAACAATGGCTAAATACTTTGCCAAAGGAACGATTACAACGTGGAACATCATGGCGAAAAGTTCCTTTTGAAATATTTTCCACCGCCAAATCGCACGATTGAGGAATGAAATCTCTTCATTCACTCAAGAAGATGACGAGACCTTGTACGACACTTGGGAGAGATTCAAAGAATTGTTGCGAAATGCCCACACCATGGCCTACCTATTTGGATGCAAGTCCAAACATTTTATAATGGGCTACTTTCTCGCAACAAGACAAATGATTGATGCAATGGCGGGGGAACTCTTAATAACAAAACGCCGGGAAGCCGCCAGGATTTGATTGAGGAATGGCCATGAACGGCTACCAATGGCAATCCATATGAGGTAAAACTAACAGTCGGTTGGTGTGTATAATGCGGATCACGGTAGTTACGCTCGCCGCACAAAGTCGAAGCATTGACCCAAAAGATCGACGATCTAGCAGCTCTAAACCACCACCACCGCATGTTTTATCTTGTGAAACTTGCGGAGGATTGCATAATCATCGGACTGTCCACACACAATACCTCACGCCAACATGCTAATTACGTTGGGAATCAAGGCGGTAAATTACCCAAGTAATCCTTACAAAGAACACATATAATCCTGGGTGGCGACAACATCCTAATTTCGGTTGGGGAAATCAAGGCCAACCACGACCTAATCCCAATCCCGATCTACACACGTCTCCTCCGGATTTCACCAAATCAAGGTAAGCCTAACTTGGAAGATCTTATAACAAAGTTTGTGCAATCAACAGATACCCGATTCCAGCGGTGGAAACATCCTTGAGAAATCAAGAGGCATCTATCCATAACTGAAAATCAAATAGGCCATTGCGAAGATGATTTCCGAAAGGCCACAAGGTAGTTTGACGGGTAATCTGAGCCAAACCCAAGGGAGCACGTAAAGGCAATCACCATCGCTTTTCCACATGAGCATGATTATGCCAATGCCGCCATGCGTAAATACGTGGAGGATGACATGCCCAAAGAAAATCTCATGAAAAAGGAGGTTGCGTAATACAAGCCCAAGATCCCTTACCGAGTCTAAGAAGATAGAAGGGAGGACAAATTTGGTAAGTACTTGATTCTTTCAAACAATTACATGCCAATAATCCATTTGTTGACCCTCATTCAAAGCATGTTAGGGATCTTAATGACATCATTCCTAGTGAAAATAAGCTTAATAAATTATCAAATGTGCGATTGAATGATAAATGTCCTTCCAATGAACTACCACAAAAATTTAATGATCCAGGAAGCTTTATTATCCCTTGCACAATTGATGGTTTACCTGTTGATAGGCACTAGCCGACTTAGGAGCTAGTATCAACGTGATGTCTTATGAAACATTCAAGCATGCGGAATTAAGTGAACTTAAACCTATTAGGATGGACATTCAATTAGCCGATAAATCGATTAAACATCCTAGAGGTATTGTTAAAGATGTGCTAGTTAAGATTGATAAATTCATATTCCCGTTGATTTTATTATTCTTGACATGCATGATGATATAGAAGTTCCCTTAATTCTAGGGCGTCCCCTTGGCTACCGCTAAATCTCTCATTGATGTGCATGATGGAAAGCTTACTTTGAGAGTAGGGGTGAACAAGTTATCTTTAAAATTCCTTTGAGAAATCCTATAAATGATACTTGTTTTCCTATAAACTTGATTGAGACAAGGATAAATGATTCTTTGCTTGATATGTCTTCTAATAAATCCTCGAAAGTATGTGATGTTCAATGTGCAAAAGTTTCCACAAATAAATCCCATTTTGAGAATAACATGCGAGAAAAATAGGACCATGAAGGTCAATTGTTCAAAATCGATACGGTGGCGATGTTGTTCAAAGAGATAAAATTTGTCATAAGTTCAAGGCTCACCCGATTAAATCTTCACATTTAGGTGAAATGGTCCAGCTATATGACGTTAAAGAAGCGCTACCCGGGAGGCAACCCGATGTTTGTGTGCAATTGTTTTCATTCATTTTTATTTTTTTTTTATTTTATTTTCTTTCAAAATAATCACAAGTCCTTAGAGTCATTTTCAAATCAAAAAAAAAAAAAAAAAACTCTTGAACATCTTCTTGGTTGTCCTAATTGGGAATATTTGAGATTTCACGGTGTTCGAGTTGTGTGTTGCTTAACTTTGATTAGGTATGAAGATGCCGTTGAAGGTCCCGTACCAAAACAACCCAATGATCACTCAACACCGATTCCACTATTGTAGTAAGGTCGTATTTTTCTTTTTCCACTTCTTTTATATCATTCTAGTTTCTTTGCTTTTTTTTTTTTGAGTGTGTTGTGTGTGTTTGTCCATTTCTTTCTTTCACATTGAGGACAATGTGAATCATAAAGTCGGAGGTGGTACAATAATATTTTCGGAATGCTTGTATGCTTGTTTGTGAGAGATATGATTTTTTTAACAAATTGAATGTTTGCTAGTCAATAACTTAGCCCAATTATACCTACATTAACTTGTTAATTTGTGTTTTCAAGGTGAAGCAATTGATTGTCTAGGATAGATTGACGTGGATGCAGGCAAAATTTTGATGAGATTTCTAACACCATAAATACTTGATGTATTAAGGCATATACGACGATACCTAGCGCTATGAACGTCTGAGAACTCGTGATTTAGTAGTGGTTAACGAGTTGTTAAACCAAGCTTGCGAATAAAAAAAAAAAGAAAGAGAAAATGAAAAAAAAAAAAAGAAGAAAAAAAAACGGACCAATCGAGGTTATACTCCTCTATTTGTTGTTGCTTAGTAACTAGGAGCATTCATGAGCCCCATGTTTGTCTTTTACGTAAAACGGCGACACGAATATGAGTATGGGAAACCACCCTAGAGTGTTTGAACAGAAATTCAAAATATAAACCTAGTGGAAGCATGTCTCGAAAGGTCCCAAAAAAAAAAAGAAAAAAAAAAAAAAAAAAAAAAGGAGAATGAATACTCCTTGACTTCTCATTCCAATAAAGTTCAAGAAGCTTGGTTATATGACTAGTAAGCTAACTACTATGATCCATTGAGTTCTTGTATTTTCATAGCATTATTGAATTGAAGTTGTTCATAACTATCAATATTTGTGGCGTGATGATTTCAAGTCTCAATAATGCCTACCGATATTACGGTCTTTCTTGACAATCGATCGCTTTGCAAAATAATTTTTTACCAATGGTTAATTCGGGTTGAGAAGTCTAAGAACTTGACTGCTTGTGTTCAATGTGTTGAAAAAAAAGAAAAAAATTTTGTGTTGTGATTTATCAATCCCTCTTTTTGATATAATGTTTTGCTTGAGGACAAGCAAAGTTCAAAGTTGGAGGTGGTTTGATAAGGGTCTTTTTTATGCATGTTTTATGTGTATATTTGAGTAGTATTCGAGTTATTTTATTGTTAGTTTTATAAATTTTTGATTGTACATAGTTCATATTACTCCGAGTGCTTTTATTGATGTAGATTGACCATTTGGGGCTAATTTTGGTGAATTTCGACAATGGATTCATGTCAAAACATACCGGGAGTTTAAGGATGCAAAAATGCTCGCAATTCCAAGCCAAACGCGTCATTTCGGGGCATTTTTGGTCCAACACGGGCAGGGGTGTCGCAACACGGCCGTGTTCCGCGGAGCTAAAACCTCGATTTTTTCGCACAAAACAGCCTCCGACACGGCCAGGCCGTGTTCCCAACACGGCCGTGTCCAGAGACACGGCCGGCCGTGTTGGGAGCACGCCATGTTTCCCCGAGTTCTGTGTGATAAAACAAAGACGGCCCGGCCGTTCGGGCGACACGGCGTGTCCGGACCTCTTTTTGCAACTTTTCTTTGCGGAATTTGGGAAAACTCACCAACCAACCCATTTTGGCCACTTTTGTACACTTTTAACACCCTATTTTGCTGAAACATGTCTCCATGTCCCCTCCTCATCACTTGAATACAAGAATTCACCAACCAACAAGGAAAATGGAGGCAATTGTTTAACAAAAGAGAGTACTATCAATGTATTGGTTGCCTATAAAAGCCAAGGGTTGAAGTTGGGAGAGGCATTGATTAGATACTCGAAAATATTCATTGTATTCATTTCATTAAGTAGAATTGGGATCAAGGGGTCTTGGAGGAGAAAGCTTGGGGCAATATTGGAGAAGAAGGCTTGGAGCAACATCATCAATCAAGAAAGAAGTCAACTCGAGATTTTGAGAAAGATAAGTACACCATGTCTACAATACATAAATCTTCTTGTGTAATTTATTCTTTGGTCAAAATCATGTGTAGCTAAACTCCTAGTGTTTGAATGTAATGAACTCTAGAATGGATTTGTGATTAAGGTGTGTATGTTTTTAATAAAATCTTCATATTTTGTGTGATTCACTTATATTATGCTTCGTTCATTCGAAATGATATATGCGCAATATTGATTTGAAGTTTATTTTTCATCCGGGAAATCGAGAGATTCATGGTGAAATAGAACCTATATAAGTGAAAAGAGTTGCATGCAATCCTAGATATAGGACGACATAAATCTTCTGGATTAGGGTCAAACCTAATATGGGAATTCACAAATCGTTATAATGTTGTCTTGGGGTTTTAACTAGAAAGAGATTTCAGTTAATCAACTTGAGATTAGAAGTTTTTCGCCTTGAGAAAGGGTTTAACTTAAATTGGGAATTTCTACGGTCCACAAGACATGAGATTTTATTAAAAGAGGTTGGTTTTTGCTTAAGGGCTTACGGTTGTATTTTTAACTTGTCAAATCACAAAAACATTCTAGAGGGATTTACATTCAAACACATTTCTATCTCTTGATTTCTTATTTTACAAATCTTCCTTCATTTTTGCAATTTATAGTTTGTTTTCCTTTTTCATCAAACAAAAACTCAAAAAATTGTTAGATTAAATAACAAAAAGACGGTAATTATTAGTACTTACAATCCTCGTGGGAATGACACTCGGTACTCAATAATCTATACTATAAAACGATAGGTGCACTTGCCTACGGTTTTAAAGGTAGCTTTTGAGCCATCACAATGCTTCCCATTGGTTTATTCCTTTTGCACGCTTCGGATGAGCACTTTAAGACCGGCAAAGATGGAAGTATTACTTATTTAACTAATGTTCTTGACTTCGTCACAAATGCATTCATTTCGAACTCTTCTTCGATGATGCCTATTTCCCCAGGTGACTTGAGTTTGCTCTAATCATTTAAAGACTCATCCGTCACTTTCAACTTGTGACTTAGCTTCTTGAGATGACTTTGATCGACACTTCACACAACCTGCTCTCGAGATGATACATCTTCGATCAAGTTCTTGACCTCCTTCTTGGCCTTACTCAGCTTTTCCACAGTGAGTTTTCACTTCAGTCTTCAGTTGACTTCTTGTATTTCCAGGCATAGCTGACTTGACTCAACTTTTCCAAATTTCTATCTATTACAATGAAAATTACAAGGAAAATGGGGTGCCAGCTTTCTAGTTTAAGTTTTACATGGCATTCATCAAAATCTATAAAATAAATTTCCCATAACACCCCAATTCAGAGTATCAAAGGCTTTGCGAATGTCAATTTTCATAATCATGTTATTGTCAAGACGACTCTGAAGAATATTGAAACCCTCTGAAACCAAAGCAATGTTGGAAAAATAGTGAAGGAAATTGCACATTTGAGGTGCGATTTTCTTGGGACCTCGATTGTCTAATGACAAAAGTAAAAGTGGATTATTGTTCTACTCCGTGAGAACATCGAAATCGAATATTTGTTTGTCCAAAATGGTGTTTGGATGAAGGAGAAATTAAAGCTTAAAGTGGAGTATTGTAATTAATTTAAAAGAAGAAAACCATGTGGGTTAGTCTTCTTTTAAAGGTGGGTTTGTCCCACATGGGAAAACAAAGGCATTTTAGACTAGTATATATAATGCCACCTTTTAGTAAGGTGTAAGATTATATTGCATAGAGGCTCTCTCTCTACATGCGCGCTACAGGGGTGCAAATCACCGTCCGGTCGAGCTCAACCACTGACTTGTGTGCGAGCGCGACCTGCGTACACGAATATCAGACCGAAATCGAGCCACATAGTCTAGCTTATGTTTTGCTGATTTAATTTACTTTCGAATTTTAAATTCTGTAAATAACAGATTATTATTTTTCCAATTTAAATTTATATGTAACAGCCATATTAATTCCTGAATTGAAATCTGTTGTAACAGCAAAAGTTATTGTTGTGTAACAATAATGAGCTTTAATTCTCAGGTCATATATCAGCTCTATCAGTAGCTGTTTTTTCCAGCAATCGAACACACTCAATATATCATCTGCATTCTCCAAAAAATCTCTGCAAATTGTTCTAAAGTTTCTGTTGGCCTCCTGCACATTTTGGTGATAATTTCCAGGCGTAAATTCAGTTCGCCGAGCAGAAAGGTAGTTCAGTTTTCCCGTCTTATCCTGGGAAACAGACGTCTAGAATAGGGGACGAATCTATTTTAAGGATAGTGTGTTGAACACACGATTCGGGCCATATTTTCTGTAATTTTATCGGTTTTCCAGATTAATAAACTGTATCTGCGAAGGTTTTTGCAACAAACTTAAAACAGATTTTTATTACTTCTACGGTACAGTTTGTATAAACAGAATTTTCGAAAATTCGTGTACATATTAATAGCCTAAAATTGCTTTGTCGTACAGACTGATTATTGCCTTCAGTTTATTCATTTTCATCACATGTTAATTTTGATAGTCAGTAGTATTCTTTAAATTGAGTATGATTATTGGTCTATAAGTCTTTTTGGCAAATTGTTAAAACTTCCTTTTACAATCTGCATGAAATTTCTATTTGAACTTGGTTTATTTAATTCATAATTCAATTACCTATATTTGCGAACTCGAATTCAAAATGGGTAGGTTTTAAATTTATGTAATTTTGATTTGAAAAGTAATTCAGATTGGTCTATTCAAATCCAGTTTGTTTGTTGCCTTAAAACTTTCTAAATCATTCTGCGCAATGATTGCTTTCATAGTAAAATTCAATTTAGTATTATAGCAACCTGAATTCGAATATTCTTTATCAATTTGGTTTTTGAAAATGTTTTTTTTTTTAAATTCAAATTAAATTTGGTTTCTCATAATATTCGGATTCTCGATTATATTCAATTTTGTTCTACTAACTTTGTTTGTCGTGCCATTAAGTTTGTTCGAATTTTGTTTTGGACTAAGATAATAATACCCGTGCTATTTTGGAGTGGAAGGAAATTGTTTAGACTATTAATATAAAAGTGGAACAATTTTAATAAATTTGTTCTTGTCGGATTTGTTCCGATTAATCAAGTACTAAACTTTGATTTGTTTTTCGAAATGGCTTCGATTTGAACTCGGGAGTTCCGATTGGCGCAAATGAGACAAATGTTACGCCTAATTGATTGTACCTAATCCAGCTTGTGCCCAATCCCGTGGTTAACCATGTTGTGCTCGGATAGTGGCTAACCCCATTTTAATGTGCGGTGAATCATGATGAAAACCCGGAGAAATTCAACGGTTTGAATTTCAAACGTTGGCGGAAACAATGCTATTTTACTTGATCACGTTGAACCTAACAAGGTTCTTGATCAAGATCCTCCAAAGTTAAGTGAGGATGAAACAAATGTTCAAGCGCTCACGCGGTTGATGCTTGGAATCATGCAGATTTCCTTTGTAGGAATTATGTAATGAATGGTTTAGCAGATCCGTTGTATAATGTTTATAGCTCTAAACGAGCTGCTAAAGAATTGTGGGAGTCATTTGACCACAAGTATAAGTCTGAGGATGCGGGGGCTAAAAAATTTATTGTTGGCCGATTCCTAGACTTTAAAATGATTGATTCCAAGTCTGTAATAAGTCAAGTGTAGAACTTCAGGTGATTATACATGATATTCTTGCTGAAGGAATGGTTTTGAATGAAACTTTCCAAGTGGCTGCAATAATTGAAAAATTGCCACCAGCTTGGAAATATTTCAACTATCTGAAGCACAAACGAAATGAGATGAACGTTGAAGAACTGATTGTTAGGCTTCGAATTGAAGAAGATAACAGAGGCTCTGAAAAGAATTGTTCATTTCTACGGTTGCTAAAGCCAATGTTGTGGAGCATGGCGAAAGCTCCAAAGGGAAAAAGAAAACTGGGAAAACTGGTAAATGGTTCAATAATTGGGGATCAAAAGGAGGCATTTCGAAGAAGAAATTCGAAGGAAAATGCTTCAATTGTGGCGGCAAGGGTCACAAGGCTTCTGATTGCAAGAAACCAAAGAAGAATCGTGAGGCTAACATGGTTGATGACATTTCTAAGGAGGTGTCCGATTTGAATCTTGTTGCTGTGATTTCGGAGGTGAATTTGGTAGGTTCAAACCCTAACCAGTGGTGGATTGATACTGGCGTTACCAGGCATGTGTGCTCCAATAAGGAGATGTTCAGTACCTTTGAGGCTGTTGAGAATGGCGAGAAGTTGTATATGGGAAATTCTGCCACTTTTGACATCAAAGGTGAAGGGACTGTGGTTCTAAAATAACGTCCGGAAAGGAGCTGACTCTCACGAATGTGTTATATGTGCCGATGTCCGTAAAAATTTGGTGTCCGGATCGATTTTAATTAAGCATAGTTTTCCTGTTGTGTTTGAGTCTAATGTTGTAACTTTACTCAAAAATGGAATGTTTGTAGGAAAAGGGTATGTAACCGATGGGCTTTTTAAGCTTAGTGTAATGGTTGTGAAACCAAAAGGCAATAAAATGAAGAATGCTTCTGTTTACTTGCTTGAGTCTTCCAATTTGTGGCATGGTAGACTAGGACACGTTAATTATGATACTTTACGTAGATTAATTAACTTGAATTATATACCAACATTCCATATTGATTCCAAGCACAAAGGTGAAACTTGTGTTGAGGCAAAGTTAACAAGGACATCATTTAAAAATATTGTTAGAAATAATGAACCACTTGATTTAATTCACACCGATGTATGTGATTTAAAATCAACACAAACCCGTGGTGGCAACAAGTACTTCATTACTTTTATAGATGATAACACAAAGTTTTGTTATTTGTATCTTCTTAAAAGTAAAGATGAAGCTATAGAGAAATTTATTCTCTATAAAAATGAAGTTGAGAATCAACTCAATAAGAAAATTAAGGTGTTAAGAAGTGATCGTGGAGGTAGAATATGAATTATTATTTGTTTGAATTATGTGCCTAACACGGAATTAGACACGAAACAACAACGCCTTATTCACCTCAATGAATGGCATTGCAGAATCGGAAAAACCGTACACTTAAAGAAATGATGAATGTCGTGTCATTAAGTTCTGGCTTGCCTCAGAACATGTGGGGAGAAGCTGTCTTGACAGCTAATTACCTTTTAAATAAGGTGCCCCGTAAGAAATTAGACAAAAGCCCTTACGCGCTTTGGCATGGAAGAATGCCATCCTACAAATACTTACGAGTGTGGGGGTGTCTTGCTAAGGTTGCTATACCTAGAGCTGGCAAAATTGGCCCGGCCCGATGGGCCGGCCCAAAATCGTACCAAGATATAGGCTGGGCGGCCTTGATTTTTAAGGCCCGAAATAATTCGGGCCTAAATGGCCCGATCCAGTAGGCCCGATGGGCCAGTTGGGCTCGGGCCAAAAAAGCCCATTTTTTTCGGGCTGGCCCGAGCCCGATAATTTATTTTTTTTTAATTGGAAAAATATTGCAGTTAGTATTACTTGGCCCAACAAGCACGCTCCAAGTGTTAAGACCAGTCAAGAACCGATTGGTATCATGTTGCAGTTAATATTACTTGGTAATTGGTACTTTGGTTGATTGGTATAACAGCTTTTGCTTTTTAAATAGCTTTTTTGTTTTCTTTTTTAGATGTCAGCTTGTATCATTATTTTTTTTGAGGGGATTGTGTCATTATTTTTTAAAATATAGAAAATTATTTCACATAAATACTAATTGGCAGAGAATGGTAATCAATATAAAATAAAATATGGACATGGATAAGCTAGTTAAATACTCCACAATACTCACAATTCAAATATTCTGCTTTTGGCTCAAGCGATGACCAAATCTTCCCAGTGGCCTGAGATGACTTTTTCTCCTCAAAATCTAATATCATACATTTTCTCTATCTGAATGTCCTCTGTTCAAAAGACCGCCTTCACACCTAACTTCCAGTTTTACCCCAAAAATGTATTATAGAACATAGCTATACAAGTATACATGAGGGGATTGTATCATTATTCATTACAGTAGTGTTCTTATGTTAAGTTGATGGTGGTGCCGGGTTTGGTTGATTGGTTCATTAGTATAAAGTATGTATATAACTTTTTGAATAGTTTTTCTTTTTTTTTGGGAAAAAATTAACTTGGGCTAGTTTGGCCCGACGGCCCATGGCCCGTGACTGGGTTGGGCTGGGCTATGAAAATCGAAGCCCGATGAGAATTTGGCTCGGCCCGATTTTCTGCTCTGGCCCGTTGGGCTTGGGTCGGGTCAGGCCAGACCGACCCATTGCCAGCTCTATACCTACACCAAAGAAGGTGAAGGTAGGTCCCAAAACTGTTGACTGCATATTTATTGGATATGCACATAACAGTGCTGCTTATCGGTTTCTTGTGCATGAATCTAAAGTTGAAGATATACACAAGAACACGATAATTGAATCGAGAAATGCCTCGTTCTTTGAAAATGTATTTTCATGCAGATCGAGAAAAGAAGCAAGCTCTTCTAAACGGATACATGATTCAATAGAACAAGAGCAAGAAGAAGAGGTAGAAATTAGATGCAGCAAACGAGCTAGGATAGAAAAATCTTTTGGTCCAGATTTTCTAACCTACATGCTGGAAAGTAAACCTCAAAGCTACAGAGAAGCTATAACTTCTTCTGAAGGACCATTATGGAAAGAGGTCATAAAAAGTGATATTGATTCCATCTTACAAAACCATACTTGGGAACTAGTGGATCTTCCCGGAAAGGAAGTAAACCACTAGGTTATAAATGGATTTTCAAGAAGAAAATGAAGGCGGATGGAACAATTGCTAAGTACAAGGCTGGGACTTGTAATTAAAGGTTCTGAGACAAAAAGAAGGCATTGATTACTTTGATACGAATTCTCCGATTACAAGAATAACCTCCATTAGATTGGTACTTGCAATTGTCGCATTGCGAAATCTTGAAGTACGTCAAATGGATGTAAAAACTGCTTTTCTAAACGGAGATTTAGAAGAGGAGATTTACATGGAACAACCTGAAGGATTCTCTGCACCTGGCAAGAGAACAAGGTTTGTAAACCGTCAAGTCATTATATAGCTTGAACAGGCACCAAAACAATGGCATGAAAAAATTGATAATGCCATGAAAGAGTGTGGATTTAAAATCAATGAATGTGATAAATGTGTTTATGTTAAAGACACTGGAAATGGCTATGTCATTTTGTGTCTTTATGTAGACGACATGCTTATCGTTGGAAGTAATGATAAAATAATTAAATCCACAAAAGATATGTTGAACTCGAGATTTGACATGAAAGATATGGGTTTAGGACGTGATCCTCGGAATAAAGATTTCTAGAACTTCAAATGAATTGACATTTGATCACACATTATGTGGATAAGATTCTAGAAATATTTAGTAAGGATGACACATCGTTAGCTAGAACTCCTATAGATACGAGTCAACATCTATCAAAGAATAGAGGTGAGGTTGTGTCTCGGTTGGATTACTCACGAGTCATAGGAAGTTTGATGTACTTAATGAGTTGTACAAGACCGATATTGCTTATACAAATGAGTAAATTGAGCAGATACACGAGAAATCCAGGGCATGACCACTGGAAAGATATAGTGGGAATACTAAAGTATTTAAGATACACTAGTGATTTTGGACTGCACTATACAAGATATCCTGTTGTTATTGAAGGATACAGTGATGCTAACTGGATATATGATATTAAGGACTCTAAGTCTACAAGTGGATTTGTATTCTATGCAGATGGTTATAGCTAGATCCATAATGGAGTCTGAATTTATAGCTTTAGACAAGTGTGGAGAAGAAGTTGAATGGCTCCGAAACTTCTTAGAAGATATTCCAAAGTGGCCAAAGCATGTGCCAGCAATTTGTATACATTGTGATAGTCAATCAGCGATTGGCAGGGCACAGAGCAATATGTATAATGGTAAGTCTGAACACATTAAATCGTGAGACACAATACCATTAGACAACTACTGTCAACTGGTGTTATCTCTGTTGACTATGTGAAGTCAAAGGATAATATAGCGAATCCATTAACCAAAGGGTTAAATCGAGAGTTAGTTGCAAAATCATCAAGAGGAATGGGACTTAAGCCTATGGAAAAATGAGTTGATACAATGGAAACCCAACCTAGTTGACTGGAGATCCCAAGATGTAGGTTCAAAGGGACAACCTAATTGTAAAAAAACTCTAGGATCACTGTGGGGGGATTTTTCCCTTGTCCGTTCCTTAACAGTGAAACCCGTAAAAAGAAGAGGATAAGCATTTGGCTTCTAATGATTCGTGTGTGTCGGTAAGCCGAGTTGGGTAGTGCGGGTACTCTTAAAGAAGAATCACCTATGTGAGAGAGAAGTGGGGCCGCTTCGAAGAGAATTGTGTGAGGCTCAATTCTTAGAACCTCTTGCAGAACCAGGCGTATGTTCAGTGCCATAAATGAACATAACAATGAGAACTGAAGTATGTTAGGAAGAATCCTGTGATGTATATCATCTTTTACACAAAAGGCGTAATAATTCAAAGACATCACGCTCATCGATCGGCTAGTAAAGTAAATATATTTTCACAAGGGAAGGTTCAAAAGGTAACACCTACCTATCCTATGCAGGGTTCAACTGTTGGATTTTATCACCAAATCTTTGTATCCTCGAAATTTCCTTCATGTGGGGGATTGTTGGAAAAATAGTGAAGGAAATTGCACATTTGAGGTGCGATTTTCTTGGGACCTCGATTGTCTAATGACAAAAGTAAAAGTGGATTATTGTTCTACTCCATGAGAACATCGAAATCGGATATTTGTTTGTCCAAAATGGTGTTTGGATGAAGGAGAAATTAAAGCTTAAAGTGGAGTATTGGAATTAATTTAAAAGAAGAAAACCATATGGTTAGTCTTCTTTAATGGTGGGTTTGTCCCACATGGGAAAACAAAGGCATTTTAGACTAGTATATATAATGCCACCTTTTAGTAAGGTGTAAGATTATATTGCATAGAGGCTCTCTCTACACGCGCGCCCGCAGGAGGGGGTGCAAATCACGGTCCGATTTGAGCTCCGAACCACTGATTTGTGTGCGAACGCGACCTGCGTACACGAATGTCGGACCGAAACCGAGCCACATAATCTAGCCTGTGTTTTGCTGATTTAATTTGTTTTCGAATTTTAAATTCTGTAAATAACAGATTATTATTTTTTGAATTTAAATTTATATGTAACAGCCATATTAATTCCTGAATTGAAATATGTTGTAACAGCAAAAGTTATTGTTGTGTAACAGTAATGAGCTTTAATTCTCAGGTCATATATCAACTCTATAAGTAGCTGTTTTTTTTAGCAATCAGAAGACACTCAACATATCATCTGCATTCTGCAAAAAATCTCGCATATTGTTCTAAAGTTCTGTTGTCCTCCCGCATATTTTGGTGATAATTTCCAGGCATAAATTGATTCGCGAAAGCGAAAGGTAGTTCGGTTTTCCGTCTTATCTTGGGAAACAGCGTCCGAATAGGGGACGAATCTGCTTTTAAGGATAGTGTTTTGAACATACGATTCGGGCCATATTTTCACGTAATTTTATCGGTATTCCAGTTATATAAACTCAGACATCGCGAAGGTTTTTGCAACAAGCAATACATCGTGAATCTGACGGCTTAATAAAACCAAAGTTCATGGGAAAAGATAAGCACAAATGATCGACCCTAATCGAGAGCCTAAATCTTAGTAATAACCTCAAAGAAAATTGCTCATGACAATAAAAGAAAAATTATCAACACTTTTGCTTGCGTCTTTGCTTTTCGAATAGAGTCATAAAACTAGCATTTAGGCGGAAGGCAAAGTCGAACTCGTAAAGAAATAACGAATCGCCGTGATCACATCGGAAGCAATAACATCCCAACAATGCCGATAGAAAACCCCATCAAAATCGTTCGGTCCTGGAGAACTATCCAAACTTAGATTGAAAATCGCCTCCCTGGATATTAGAAAAAGAGGAAATCGCGTTAAGAGAGCATTATCGGTCGCCACCACCTTTGGAGCTTATTTGATTCCTTTTAAAATATGACAGAGCTAGCCATGCATACGTTTGCATTGGACAAATGGTGTATTACATTCAGGAACATAAAAATTGTGATTTTGAATGTGATATATTGACTTCTTGGGTTTTTCGTTCTAATTTTTAATTTTTTATGATTTGCATAGGTTTATTATATTGTAGGGCTTGAACTATTTTTCACTTATTGAATCATTAGAACTTTCTTCCTATAAAATTCATTTTGATTCTTAAAAAAATATAAGAGGTCAAATTTGTCATACTTTAACTTACAGGGCCGAACGTATCGAAGTCTAAATTAGAAGCTTAATTTTTTTTCATAAAGAAAACATAAGGTTGTGCTTGGAAACCAAAAATTTTCACTTTTCGTTCCGCTAGAAAAAAATTTTACCCTAAATATGATTGTCTACCAAAATTTTCAAAAATACACTATTCACTCACCCTTACTTTTTGTCTATTTTCTTACACCAATCACATCCACCCACTTTCCAAAAAAAAAAAAAAAAAAAAAAAAACATTATTATTACACATATTCTCATTAATCTCACACATACACACATATTTTTTAACTAGTTTAATTCAATTATTATTATACTATTTTTATATCACAACCTAAATTTGTTTTTATTATACATAAAAGATGTTTATCAAGTCCAACAACTCAAAATCACATGACCAAAAGTATTTCACCAAGGTCCTATAATATCTTCTTTTGATTATCATACTCTCAATGCGGACGGTTTATTTATTTTTTAAAACTTTGTTTTGATGCCCACAATCACAATGCCACCGCTGGTCATGTTTCAATAATTGCCCATAACTCATAAGCCAGTTGGAAACCCTGTTTTGGTCTGTCCATATTCCCCTTTCACATTCAATCCATAAAGTCAACTCAATTATTCAGCCATAGTTAAAGTGGTGCATGTGATCTCAATTTTCTTGGCTGGAATTCAATTAATTTACAAAATACGCATATCTTTTCATAACCTTATTTTCATGGCAAAAATATTGTTCCAATCACAAAACACAAAGAACTCCATAAATTTAACAATTAATAATTTTATATTTTAATTATAAAAAATGAAAAATTGAAGTTGACGGGTATGATCGCCGCGGCCAGCCCCCTTGACTCCGTCACTGATATAAGGTTTCTTGCTCCATTTTCTATTCATGTGTATAAAATGATACTATCGTACACGTAACATCCACCTAGCATATTAGAATACGAAACAGAGAAATAAACTGATATTTCTTAAATCCACTATAATATTGCCATGTGGTGCATTTGTCCACCAAATTTGAGGTTGTTACATAATCAAAGATATCTTTTATACTGCACTACTACTACTTCAAATAAAGAAATTTGCAGGAGTAGATATCTTCTCTTATCTTACATATAAAAGCTTTTTGCATTATATGCAAAGAAGAAGCTGATATGACTTGAATTGAGCAATGTTTATGTATGAAAAGGGAAAGAAAGCCTCAAGAAAAGTGGATACAAGCTGAGAAAAATAGGACTTAGGGTTAACTAACATATTGTTTCTCAAGAAGGCTTCCACAGAATGCCAAGTCGAACCGTTCCTCCGGAGGGTCTCCGATGCAGTCAAAAACTGCATCAGCATTTACAAAATCCTCATCACCTGTGTACCTGAAACCCCACAAAGTGTCACAGTGAAATATAGATGAAGAATGATCCAGGCCATATAAACAGGGATAATTACAAAAACCACCCCTAAAGTTTAGCCTAATTACTAAAAACTCCATCGATCTTTCAAAAGAATTACAAATACCCCCTTAAAGTGCTACAAACAATCCCTTAAGGTTTGTATTTACCTAACAATACACCCCTTTAGGGTGCAATTTGTAAAATTGAAACAAATATCAAGGGGTTATTTTGTAATTTTTGGATTTATGTGGTGTTATCAACGTTCATTGACCACAAAATTCCTAAGTAGATGTTAAGATATTTAAACTTACCCGCTCTTCGTTACTATACACTTCATTCCTGCAGCTTTGGCAGCCGCTAAACCGATTGCACTGTCTTCCACAACAACACAACTACAAAAAAACAACCAAAAAAAAAAAAAAAAAAGCAAGAAAGAAAAGAATAAACACCATTAAGTAACAATAAGATTTTGAAGTTGAGTTTGTTAACTGAAAATGTCCGACGGTTTGCTTTATTCATCTGGTGAGGAAAACACGTGTAAATGATATAGCAAATCAATCAAGTTATCACACATCAAAATCGATTTGGTAATATGAATCCATTGTTGTCTACACCTTTAGGTATGATAATGTATAGTTGCAAAAAGCTCTTTGCCTTTAATAGAGTTTCTACCTTGAAGGTTCAACACCAAGTGTTTCTGCAGCTAATAGATATATTGCCTGCCATGAAAGCTATGATCAGTTAAGACCTCATAATATGATCCCTCACATATAATTCAAAGTACATTAACAAATAACCAAGTTGTATTCTCGTCTCCTCATGTTTGTTATAAACAATATATTATAAAGTGGATAATTAGAAAAACTACTCTTGAAGTTTAACCTAATTACAAAAAAACTCCGTTACCTTTCAAATTTTAAAGTGTTACAAATATACCTTTAAGATTTGTATTTACTTAAAAAATACCCTCTTGAGGGTGCAATTTGTAAATGAGAAACAAATGGCTATGAGAGTATTTGTAATTTAGAATGATAACCGCTTTTTTTTGGTAATTTGGCTAAACTTTAGGGGTAAATTTTGTAATTAACCATAAATAAAGTGATCTTGATGCACCCTTTTGTTAGGCACAAGGATGAGAAGCTTACCGGATCAGGTTTCTTTCGAGGAACCACATCTCCAGCATATATCTGTATCTTTTCTGCTCTTTCGGTCCTAACAAGAAAGAAACTACAGCAGATACCTGAAAACTCAACACAAAGATTTATCAGTTTAAGTAGCACATACTCCAATGCATATATAGCTACGTTATCCAAGCAACAAAGTTAATCGTTTGTCAGATAACAAATTCCCCGCAGTTTAAGTGACCACTCTCTAATAATAATGACAAATGAAACCAAGTAAATCTCTTCGTATAATTTAAGTGAGTATAAATCTGATAGCTTCATTTATAATAATAACATGCTCATTAAAATTGATCAAATTAATTTACGGTCCCTGAATATCGTATGCCATAGTTGATAATCCACACGAACGATGGTGTAGATATAACAAGAAACTGAAGAACCTGATAATGCATACCGCCTTCTCATTTGAAGTGCTGCATACAGCAACTTTGACTGCATTTCCCAAAGCCTGATCAATTAACCTGTCAAATTAGTTTACACGTGCTACTTAGTCCACTGGTTTCAAAAGAAATGAGATTCAAGTTCTGAAATTTTGGAGAATATATGCAGAAAGTATATTTTCAGACGTGGGGCGAAAAATTAAATAGAGCGACAACAACATAGGTCAATAATTTATTTAACTGAGATGATCACACAAGCTTCCATCAGATACATTTAGCATATCCAGAATATTTACTTTAGGACGATTTGGACATTCCAAAGGAACAACCAATAAAGACAAACAATAAAACTCTCAAACTGAGATTTCATCGAAAACCATGAAGATCAACATAGTTTCTGAGAATCCTTATCATTTCATTGATATATTGTTTCTAAGGACACTGTTAACGATGTTTGTTCTCCTTTGAAGCAGTATCTGAAAGGACGAAAAGGACAAGGAACTTTGCTTTGAATTTTAAGAACACAAAGAGTGGTGGGTCGGAGGTTTCGCCAAAACAGTTTTCCTTTTCCAATCCTTGTTCGATTTTTTGCACTAGTGAATTAGAGACGTAAATGTTCCATTATCAAACTGGTTCTTAGATAAACTTGGCCGTCAGGAAAACACAGCAGCTTACTTTGCAACACCGGGTCGAAGAGGTAGCAACTTTTTCTCGATAAGTGCCATAAATAGTTCAGTCTTTCGCTTGTGAAGTGCTGCTATGAATTCCTTTCTTTCTTCTTCGCTCTTTGGTGCCTTTTCTGGCCAGCCTACCTTATTAAAGTAGGCTGTCATCCTAGAGTTCAACCAACCGAATAAATAAATAAATAAATAAAATCAAAATTCTGAATCTAAATTCACACTACAACATGCTAGACGAATCGAAACGTAAAGTTAATTAAGCATAGGTACCTCAGAAATCAAAACAATCATATTACAAACTCAAAGAAATGCATTAAACTTCACAGGATAGTGAATGTACCTTTCTTTTCCTCCCCCAATTTTGAGCAACTCACCGTACAAATCAACATCCCACGTAACTCCCAACTCTTTCTGCACAATCAAACAATTCAAGACTTTCACTCAACTCACAGATTGTATCTTAGTCCGCTAACAATAAAAGGATCCAAAGGAAACAGATTATAGATACACAAACAAAAGCCAAATATCAAGCACCAATCAGTTCACCGTTCACTACATTGGCATTGATCTTGAGAAAAGTGCTTCCCTATTTTTTTTAATAAGTTGGGATTACTGGTTAGAGGGAAGGGGATAAATTCCAAATAAACTGAAAGATACAGGGTTCGAACCTTGGTCAACGCCCTCACAAAGAGTGAGTGATACCACTTGAGCTATAAGCTAGTGGTAAAAGTGCTTCCCTATTTGAGAGTTCATCATTTTAAGAAAGCCATTAAATAAGATAAAGAATGAACCATGGTCTTTCATCTCCTACTTCATTTAGTAATAAGAAAAATCAACAAAAAACAGAATGCATAAATAAATAAATATTTCACAATCTCCTACCTCATTTACTGATATAACAAAAAAATTACAAAAAAAAAAAAAAGTTAAGTATTTTCAGTCAATCACCAAAACAGAAGAAACCCATTTCACATCAACAAAAGGGAAAGACATAACAATAGCTTAGCAAACATGAAATAAGAAAACAGAAGTAAAAAAGATGAAGTGTAAGAGTAAAGTACTTCAGCAAAAGTGTCATTGAAAGAAATGCGGTGGCCATCTTTCTCTGTATCAACCAAAACACCATCACAATCGAACAAAAGAGCCTTTGGAAGAACTGATGGTGCACCAGATGCCATGCATTTTACCACACCAAATCCCTTACCGCTATTTAAAGTTCTTTTCTTGAGTGTTAAGTTGGATAATTTTGGACCTCCCACTGTTTTAGAAAATGATAACGATGATGTTGGTAAAAGAACAGTCTTATTGGCGAAGCACAGGTTTTTTGATGAAGAAGATGAAGTTGTTAGTGAAGGAGGAGAGATGGCGTTTGCAGCCATTGCAATTTTCTGTTCTTTTTTTCTTTTTTTTCGTTTTTTTATTTTCTGTGCTAAGGCATGATTTGGTTGGAATTTAACGGCCCTTTTTTCTGTTTGTGTCCCCAAGTTATCCTCATTTTGAGCTCCACAACCACAACACACAAAACCCAACCATGATTTTCTATTTTTGTTTTTTTGCTCATAGGAAAATTATCTGTGTTCCTCTCTTTGTGGTACTGGTCTTCGTTTTCTATCCCTGAGTGGCCAGGTCAACAGAACTTGTGGAAGGGAGAAGAGTAGGGGTATATTCGACCTTTTACTCTTTTCTTAAAAAAAAGAAAAATGATGAATCTCATTCTTGAAGTCCCCACTGCCCCGACCAATGTCCATAGAGCCTCACGGAGAAATAAATTGCGAGATATGCCTCAATGAACCAAGATCCTTACACTGAGTCACCCACCACACAAGAACAAGAATGAGCACACAAGAAATTCTCCTCTAACCTGTTACTAGTTCGAACCCCAACGCTGCGAGCGCCAGTGTAGCGGACATCACATCACCTAGGTTCTTTGCACTATTGAGCTATGCCCGGCCCTTTTACTCTTTTCTCACAGACTTATTATTTAGGATAATTATAAAAACTACCCCAAAGGTTTAGTTTGATTACAAAAAGATCAGTTATCTTTCAAAATTAAAAGAATCCCTTGACGTTTATTTTTATTTTACAAATTGCTTAGAGAAGTTGTTTAGTAGGTAAACACATACCTCAAAGGGGCATCTATAGTATTTTAAGGGGATATTTTTTACTTTGAAAATAACTTGAGTTTTCATTTGTATGCAATTAGGCTAAGCCTCACGAATAACTTGATTTTTTTGTTCCCACAGCTAAGACTTAAGGATCAGTAAAGTTGTGCCTGATAAAATTTATAAATATACATATATAAGAAAGAGATGGCAGCTGAAAGAAAATTATGAGACCAAGTCCACTTAAACTTAATTAACAGAATTCAACAAATATTGTTTGCTCCAAAAATATCGACAAGCAATGCTTTTGTATTAACACTCAACAGGGAACAAGAAATCACTAAAACACAATCCAAACAAGACAAAATAAACTTGTCTTAACTGCACAAGCAAACATTTGAAGAATGTATTTCCTGCAACATCAAAGTAAACCTCGGCAACTCCAATGTAATTAAGCTGACAGCTTTTGCTGCACAATCTGATGCCTCAACGTCCCATTTTCCAACTCTCCATTTATACACACTGCATATCTCTATTCCTGCTCCAACATAAATTTTCTCGATCGAGAAAAGAGAATAAAAATGGCAAGATTTGCGCGCACAGATACAAACAGGAGTCTAGAGACGCTGCTGGATTTGGACAAAACCAATAAAAACATCGTCAGGCAGACGACACGAAAGCTGATTCCAGGGCATGGCCTGGAATTCAATAACATATCATACAGTGTTGTGAAGAAACAGAAGAAAGATGGTGTTTGGATCAATAAGGAGACTTATCTTCTCAATGACATTTCAGGACAGGCAATGAGAGGTGAGATTATGGCCATTATGGGGCCTAGTGGAGCTGGAAAATCGACTTTTCTCGACGCTTTAGCTGGCCGGATTGCTCAGGGAAGTCTTGAAGGCTCTGTCAGAATTGATGGAAAACAAGTAAGTTAATTTTTGTGTGTTTATATCAGCAACTATAGGATACACCATGTAGTAAAAGTTAATGTTGTGCATGGGAGTGTTTGCACAATCTTCTCCCTTTCTAGAAATGATTTATTGTAGTAGAAGGGAAAAGCGGTTGAGAATTGATAGTTGGTAGTGTTTGCAAATAGAAGCTGAAAGTTGATTAACTTGATAGAGAGTGTTTGGTGAATGAGTGTTTTTTCTATATTTCAAAAATGAAACTAGAGAAGAATCCGAAATCAAAAACACTTCTCCCACTGCTTTTAGAATCCGATTAATTTTATATAGAATCAGAAGTAGAAGCTGATATTACACTAAAACTTACCTTTTATTTCAGACAGTCACTTTTTTTAAGTGATTGCAAACCCTTCTTATTAGGGAGTGTTTATGATCACTAAAAATCACTTTTTAATGTTTGTAAATGCTAATTTTTGCTTCTGATTCTGCTTGAATTAATCAGAATCTAAAAGCAAAGTGAGATAGGTGCTTTAGATTCTGCTTCTGGTTTGACTTTCACAAACAAATAAGCAATTTTACAACTTTTCACCAAACATTACCAACTTGTGACACTGATATAATATGTTCTTGATGAATGAATGAATATAATATGTTCTTGATGAATGAATGATAAGGCTGGCTTTTGCAGGTGACAACAAGTTATATGAAGATGATTTCATCTTATGTGATGCAAGATGATCAACTATTTCCCATGTTGACTGTCTTTGAGACATTCATGTTTGCAGAAGAGTAAGGCTTTCTCCATCAATCTCCACTGCTGAAAAGAAGAAAAGAGTCATCGAACTTGTCGATCAGCTCGGTTTGACTGTATGTATAGCCTCATTCCTCCTTTGCTTACTTTTCTTTTTACGGAAAATCATTTTATTTGTGTCTGCAGAGTGCGATGCATACGTATATCGGAAACGAAGGCAAAAGAGGTGTTTCGGGTGGAGAAAAACGGAGGGTGTCTATTGGGATCGACATAATCCACAAACCATCACTCTTGTTTCTTGATGAGCCAACTTCAGGCCTTGATTCGTCAAGCGCTTTTAGTGTCGTTGAGAAGGTGAAAGACATTGCACGAGGTGGCAGCATAGTTCTCATGACAATCCACCAGCCGTCTTTCAGAATTCAATTGCTCTTGGACCGTATCATAGTCCTTGCAAGGTAAATTGATTCTGATTAAAACAAATTTAAGTGATTGTCAGCTTTTGGCCGAAAAAAGTAGTTTTTTAGTGTTTTCAAATGTTAATTCTGCTTTTAATTATGTGGAATTTAATCAGAATCTAAAAGCAGAAGTGGATGGGTGCTTTAGATTTCTGTTATGCTTCTGGTTTGATTTTGAAATATGAAAAAAGCACTTTTACAACTTATGCACTAACCCCTCTCTATTAACTGAATCGACTTTTTTATGCTTTTGAGTACAGGGGTAGACTTATATACATGGGAAGTCCAACTGTCCTTCCTGCTTATCTTTCTGGATTTCAAAGGCCAGTCCCAGACGGTGAAAACAGCCTCGAATATCTCCTCGACGTGATCAAAGAGTACGATGAATCGACCGTAGGACTCGACCCGCTCGTTTTATACCAACGCGACGGCATCAAACCAGACCAAGTGGCTATGACCCCTGTTCCAAAAACACCAAAAAGGCCTAAAACTCCACTCACACAGAGTCCCTGGTCGAAACACATCAGCCTCCGAAGCATCCAGTTTTCAAACGGAAACATGAATTCCCGAGCCGACTCAGGCCAATTCGATCACAACAACGGAGATGATAACGACGATGACAGTGACGAATTCGATGCTTCATTGGAACGAAAAAGCCGAACGGCTCAAACGCCAATGAGCATGCAGAGCGGAGTCTTTAATCCTCGATTAGCCTCTCATTTCTACAAAGATTTCTCGGTTTGGATTTACCAAGGCGTCACGGGGACCCCACGCCGACCTCCAACGTGGACCCCTGCACGAACCCCCGGACAAACTCCTGCAAAAACACCAATGTCCACTTCAAGAAGTCATATGTCAATCCCTTTTGCCACACATCATCGTACAAAAACGCCAGTCTTTAGCCCTGCGCCCGATCCATACGCGCCTTCTTACGAAGAATTTGACCTAGTCGAAGAAGTTCTCGATGAGCCTGAGCACAGGCACAAATTCGCCAACCCTTGGCTCCGTGAGGTAGCCGTGCTATCATGGCGTACAGCCCTAAACGTAATTCGAACACCAGAGCTCTTCTTGTCCCGCGAGATTGTCCTAACAGTAATGGCTCTTGTTTTAGCCTCCCTTTTCCGAAATCTCCACGAAACAGATTTCAAAACCATCAACCGTCTTCTAAATTTCTACATCTTCGCCATCTGCCTTGTCTTCTTCTCTTCCAATGATGCTGTCCCGACTTTTATCCAAGAACGGTTCATCTTCATCCGCGAAACATCCCACAATGCTTACCGAGCTTCGTCTTATGTCATATCTTCCCTCATAGTCTACCTCCCATTTTTCGCCATCCAAGGCTTCACATTTGCAGCAATCACGCGATACATACTGAATTTACGCAGTAGCATCGTGTACTTCTGGCTAATCCTCTACGCTTCACTTATAACGACAAACGCTTATGTGATGCTTGTGAGTGCTATGGTTCCAAGTTACATAACTGGCTATGCAGTAGTAATAGCCACAACGGCTCTCTTCTTCTTGACTTGTGGGTTTTTCTTGAAAGCATCACAAATTCCAAAATACTGGCAATGGTTGCACTATATATCTGCAATCAAATATCCTTTTGAGGCATTGCTGATAAATGAATTTAAAGGTACAAGGTGTTATAAAGGTACACCCAAAGATCTTTCGCCTGGTCCTCTCGGAGACATAAAAATCAGCAAGCTCCATAATATTACATCATATGTAGCTTCGGATCCAAACTGTATGTTGATTGGTGAAGATGTTTTGTTCACAATGGATATTCATAAAATCAAGAGTATATGGGCTGATATCGGTATACTGCTTGCATGGGGAGTTCTTTACAGGCTTTTCTTTTATGTAGTTCTCAGATTTTACTCCAAGAATGAGAGAAAATGAAGTATGGTTGGTGACTTTTGTGTTTATTTGAACTTGAAGATCTCCCTCAATTCAGATTTCTATGTATGACAAGAATTCACAGCATAGCTTGTAATACTGTATTGCTTTTGTTGTAAGATTTCAAAAAGCATAACTTTCTCAAGATATACAAATTGCAATCCCTGAAGAAGGGATAATTTTCAGTTTTGAAATGAAAACATTTTGTATCCAAAAGTTGTAATCTTGTAACATTAGTTATTAAATTGAATGGAGATTTAAGTAGGTGATAACTAGCTCATATCATGTTTCATCTTCTATTTACTTCTCATCATGAATAAATAGCAAGTGTTATAATATTTTCTTACATGAGTATTTGATTGTGAACCACATGCATGTTTCATCTTCTCTATTTATTTCACATTAAAAAAGTCATATTGCACAAACAACTCAGAAAGCCAACATTTCATCACCTCCAAATTGGCATAAGTGCACAGAAAAGTGAATTACATGCAATTTTTGCATGTAATAAAAATAATGTGATAAACCTTCCTATAAACTATTCTTCTAACAGAAGGTAAAACCTTTACAGAAAGATTATACAGCATGCTGAGCAATTTTCTTTTCAAGTGAATTCATGTCAACATCAACTACCTTATCAACAACTTCACCATTTTTGGACAAGTAGAAACTTGGAATGCTGCTAATATTCCACTCTGCAGTTGCGTCCATTGCCTCGTCAATATCAATTTTTAGAAACACCACTTTTGGATATTCTGCAGCCAGTTTTTCATATACTGGAGCAATGTAACGACAGGGGCCGCACCATGTTGCAGTGAAATAAACGATTGCAAGACGTCTCGTCTTTGTAGCAGCATTCAACTTGATTCCCAACTCATTAGCAGACTCAATCCTAATTACTTGTCCTGTAAACAATAGCACACTACAGAACTTGAACATTCAAAGAAATCGAAGCACAATTTCTTCTTCCCCTTTTAGGTTCCTTGATGAAAGCCTTCAACTTCCTTACTTAAAATTTAGAAAACATACTCACATTCAAACTAGAAATATATCATGAAGATCATAGAACAAACTTGTTTTTGGTCAGAGGTATAAGGTATAATTGCAAAAATAGTCCTGTAACTGTACACAAATCTCGATTTTGGTCCTAATTCCACCGGAAATTGGGAATTACATGTGCCGCTCACATGATTGAAATCCGGTGAAATAAGTACCAAAATTGAGATTTTCATTTAGTTACGGTACTATATTGCAAATCGTGCATTTTTCAGGACAAAAATCGAGAGTTTTCTATGGTTACAAGACTTTTTGGCAAAATGTGATTTTTACATGACGTTTTTGCTACCGCCTTATAGTTAGAGACCAATTTTGCAATTTTACCAGAGTTATAATTACTCACACCAGTAAATCAGAATATTCAGCTAGATAATAGGTACGAGGTTCTTCCCAAGATGATCAAAATGAAAAGGAAGTGAGAAAAAGTTACAAACTTCTTATTTCTAGATTCAGTATACGAGCAACAGACAAGAGGGTAAACATAGGAAACAAAACTGCTACGGTACTTTCACTAGAAAGTAGAGACAATAACTGAAATTGAATCATATAAAGGTTACTAATATAGTAAGCAATAAGCAATTGACAAAGGGAAAATGAGGGAGATAGTTAGTCAGATAATACATCTCTAGCTAGAAAATACGAATGTTGGATGCACGGTCCAAAGAGTAGAAAAGGAAATGCTGAGCCTTAGTCACTACACATTTCGGAATGTTAACTATATAGTGGGAGAAAAAACAGGACTGAGCACCTCTGTATTATAGCAGACGAATATAAAGAAAATGCTTTTTACAACTTATTTCAATTATAACGAGAATTATATGCAAAAATTTCAATGAAACATACCATCCTTCAACATTCTAGCAAATTCAGCTTCCTGCAACAATATCAAATGAAAGTAATTACTCAATTAGAAGCACTTAAAAACAGGACAAATGAACTAAGAAAAAAAAACTAATATTAAAATGGTGGATTTTCTATATATTATCCACATTGAATTCCATTTTCACAAGTCAACAGACAGAGAATTAAGGTTAAAAATTCCAGTCCAATCAGTAGAAGAGCAAACAGACCATACCAAAAGGTCTTCACTTATTGTAAAATTATAATGTAATGATCATACAACAGTTAAATGCTATAATCAGTATGATACCTCAGATAGCCTGAGCAATTCAAGCGCAAGTATTCTCAGCTCCTTTTCTTGGTGAAGCTTTTCATATTTTTTACGATGCTCTTCAATCTTCTTCACATTGGGTGCAACCTGAAAAGTTTTAAGCAACATCTGTTATAATGGGAGTGTTTGCAATCACAAAAAAACAAGTGTTTCTTTTGGCTAAAAAAACACATTTTAGTGTTTGCAAATGCCAATTTCTGTTTCTCGCTTCATTTAATCGAGAATCTAAAAGTAGGAAGATGGGTGCTTTAGATTTCTAATTATGCTTATAGTTTTGACTTTTACAAATAAATAAGCACTTTTACAACTTTCTTTCACTAAACACTCTGAACTTCTAATTATAAACTTCTGATTCTATTTGCAAACATTACCAACTTCTGATTCTCAACTACTTTTACCTCTGCTACAATAAGTCACTTCTTCTAAAAGTAGAAGTTTTTGCAAACACTCAATATCTCACGTCGCCATCACTTGAGAGTAAAAACTTACTGGGACGAGGCAAACCAAATACGACGATTAAGCCCTGAAATAGGTAATAGTAATGGCATCAAGATCCGATGAAAATTACCTTTTTGAGCATCATACTAGTCTCCTCATCAAAATCTAACTTTGATGCCACACGCAAATCTCTAGCCGCCGCTTCCCATAAGCCCAACAGTGCCCTTGCCATACCACGTGCCTTATATCCTTTTGCTAAATCAGGGTTGATCTATCGTGCCATTGTAGAAATTACATTTCAACTTCAAATAGAATAAATGTACATGCAAAATCTTTCGAAATCAAACCCATGTTGGATCCAATTCCTCATAGCCCTTGTATAAGTAATGCAATAAATAAACCTGTAAAGCGGCATCAGCATCTCGTATTGCAGCATTTGGTTTCTTCAGTTTAACAAAGATGCTGGCTGAATAACAAAAAAGAAAAATCAATGAACACCACAAATTAAATAATTCTTTACCTCATACGATGTTCAACTTGTTTGAGAATTACCTCTACTTGCATATAACATTGTTGACTTTGGATTCAATATGATTGCTTCTGTTAGATGATTTATAGCTTCATCAAGCTTACCTGGTATTGCAAGCATGAAAGGGTCCACGCATAAATTTCCCAAAAACACATCTAAATATTTTAACTACAAGAAAATTCCAAATTTTACCTACCCTCAAGGATTGCATCCATGGCTCTCGATTTTGATTCTTGAGAAGCTTCTTGATTCTCTTCTGTCACATCAACAGAAGGGTCTCCAATCTACAACAACAAAGAGGGACAAACTTTCGTGATGAAAAACATCAAAATGAATTCAACATTTGTTAATCATATACTCACCTCCTCTGGAGGATCATAGTCGGGCTCCACAACATCAGAATTATCCAACTCGACATCAGACTCAACAATGTCCAGATCCAGCAGATCATCTTTCACCATTTTGGCTTTTTCAGAATCAAAACGCTTGATTTAGATGGATCGCACAATTTTTAATGAATATCAAGCCGGATAGCAATCACACGAAAATACTGAATTTTACGTGGTTTAACCAGAAAAGTTTACATCCATAGGCAGCGGCGCATAATTTTTGTTCACTGTAATCTAATAACGAAACGTACGCACGCCCTAACCCTAAACATATATAAAATCCCCAAAATACCCAAAGTCTCCATACGAACACTTGGCATACGAATC
>JABTTQ020002519.1:0-50000 GCA_016081115.2 Rehmannia glutinosa | reverse complement strand
AGGGAGAATATACACATAGGCGAGAACAAAACAGGACGATCAAGGCATCTCAATAAGATTCAAGTTAACAGCACAATCCAATCGACTAGTATCTTTCAACTCAATCAAAAATTTCTAAAACATAGAGAGAAAAAGAAGTTCAAAAGTGGTTGTCAATGAATACCTTGATCAACGTGGCAAGTCTGGTATACCATTTTTTCACCTCTCTCACGTGAGCTGTTTTGATTACTTTCTGATTTTGCAAAATATGCCTCGCACAGATAACAAACGATAGCCGATGAAAGAAAGAAATATGATTCAGAGGGACTTAACACTTTTGTTGGCTGTTGCATAATTAAGCATAAATCCACAATTCAAGAAGCAAATGCAGTTACCTAAATTGATTGATTTCACAGGGAAAAGATCTCCAGTTTACTCGGTAGATTTTTTTGTATTGCTCCAGAAATGGCAATTTCTAGGGCTAAATCAGAGAGGAATTGAGAGGGAAAGGTTTTTTCAATTGCAGAAGCACCCAATCTTGAACTGCTTAACCGACTTTTAAAAATGCCGCCTGTGCCATACGACGCCGTATGGTTGGGTTGGGACTTGGGAACGAACCTTTTTGGTCGTTTTTAAACTACTTCCCAGTCCAAGAAATAATATCTTTCTTTTTAGTTTTTTTCCAATACAATTTGACGCTTATAGGCCAAATACACAATCTAGCAAGCGACTTTCATCTCATTTGAAAAAACTTCATGTATACATCTCCTCAATCCCATTGGCTAAGTGCTCGTTTGGTTGGGCTCCCCTTAATGGGCTTGATTAAATAAAGATGGATAGGTGATGTTAATGCACTGGATCTATTAAGGCCCATTATATTGTTTGGTTGCAGATTTTAATCTTGTTAATAGGGTGGTTGTGGTATAACTTGTTTGGTTCATACCCCTTATCTTAGCCCAATCAGTATTTTTACTACTTTACCCATTAAACATTAATTTTTTCCCTCTTTTACCCTTCATTTCATACTCCCGATTACAAGTCTCTCATACAACATTCACACCTGCTCATCTTCCTCTGAAAGCTCGAACACTCCTGCCAACTTTTTGACTTCTCACTGTGCAAAGGGTTTTCTACCATCAACAACTACTTCGTTCCCCCAAAGACGTGCATCGCCAAGAACAGTAAGTCGTTCTTGTTTGGATTCCTCAAATCCTAGGGTTTCTGACTGATCCTGATGAAGGGTCGCTCACATATGTTTTGTTGTTTCGGATAATTCTCAATCATGAAAGTAACTAGTTCGAACTTGCACTTTGGTGAGAAATATCTGGTTTTTGGATTTTAGGGTTTGTCTATGTATTGTTTTGGCATATACTTATTTAAGAAATATATGAATGTGAGAAATTTTGACTGCCTTTTTTCGCATATGTGTGTTCTTGTTTAATAGGGTGAACAACAAATCATGATACATTTAGTGCGAGCTTAATGTTGTGAAGTGTGATCTTGTTTGCGGATTTTATGGTTTGTTTATGCATTTTTTATGAATACAATTTAACTGCCTTTTTTTTCCTGTGTTAGTGTACAATTTCATTTCCATTTTTATTGTTCAAATGGTATGCTTATATTTTCGAATTATGCCAATGCTGAAAAAATCTGAAATTGTGTAGTGTCTAGTACCAACTCTTCTTCCACTGCTCCATCATTCGGACATGAAAATGTACCAACTAAGTTGTGTTATTGTGGATTGGAAGCTCCCCTACGTACATCATGGACTCGATCAAATCCAGGACGTAGGTTCCGCACTTGTCCAGGACCTAGGGTCAATCTGTAGTTTAAGACATTGTCATTTGTTGTTCTATTCAGTCCTTAGTAGTAGTACATAGTATTTATAAAAGAATGAGTTCGGCAAATGAATACATTTGTACAGGGTCGTGCGTGTGGATTCTTCGAGTGGTATGACACTGAGATGTGCAGAAGATCAACCCAAATTATACCAGGACTACTAAAGTGATTGAATGAACAAGCAGCCACTATTAATCAACTACAAGACATCATTAATCACCAAGAAGACATTGCTAAACAACAAGAAGCTACTATTAATGAAAAAGAGGCAGCTATTAAGAATCTGAAGACCTGGGAGAAAATATATATCAGGGCATTGTTCTTATGTGTGATCTTTGTGGTGATGTTGGCAATAAAATAAGCATGTTAGTTGTTTGTATATTAATATGTTCTTATTTGGGAAGTTGAGAGAGCATTCCTTTTTTTGCATTTGTAATGTACCTATGAATATTGAATTCGTTTAAACTGATATCTCCTTTATTCAGTGTTACGATGTTGCTTCAGAACTGCTATGTTTCAATCGATTCGATGTTGCTTCATAAATATATTTGCATTATTGCTTGTAATTTATTGTTTCATATGGTCAACCACCTATTGGTTGAGTATTGTTGCTCGTGTTAGTTGAATTAATTTAGTTTTGTTGCTTGCGGTGTTAGTTGAATTAATTTTTTAAAATACAAATTTCCATTTGATAACAAATAGATATTGTAATATTACATTCAAATGCTTGTTAGGAGAAATGCCTCGGACTCAAATCAATTGATAGGGAATCTTTTTCACTTTTTTGGTTGGGAGGAACACGAAGAGGATTACCTGTGGAATCGACTTAATCGTGCTACTATGGCCTATAACATATATGATCCTGCGGTGTGGAATAATTTCATGGGTATTTTAGCCGACCACTTTGACCAATGTGTTTGAGAAACAATTCACTGTGTGGCAAAAGTGAAGATGAAGGTCTTAAGTGTGCGGGATCAATATGAATCGTTCTTAGACTTCCTTGGAATGCCAGGCGTAGTATACAATGAGAAACGCAATGTAGTTCATGTGAGGCCTGATTATTGGGAAGGTGTTCGCAAGGTTAGAATTATGATCATTAATTCAAAATTACTATGTTAGTTCATAATGTGATAAACATAACAATTTAACTTTGCTGGCGCATTTTCTTTTTCTAAATGTAGGAGTCCATAGAAGAACGATATTTCCGGACCAATGGATTTTTTTACTACCCCATTGCGGTAAATGTGTTTGAAACTCATCGGGCGGCACCGATAGATTTCTCTGACGTGCCAGGATCTTCATTAGAAAACCCTGTGGATTTAATGCATCTGAATGACGATGAAGATTCTGATGAAGATGACGAATACTATTCTGAAGATGTTGTTAACGGAGAATATGATCATGCTGACATGGACCAAGGGGTAGAAATGGGGATGATGTTGACAATGAGAGTGAAAGAGAATCTGGGGTTGAGGATGAATGAACATGTTTGTTATTAATGTTATTATTGTGTATTAAACTTTATATCTAGTAGGCTAGTGTATATGTTAATATGTTTTTATGTGGATGATGCGTAGTTAAGGCACGTGGAGCCGTGTTTTATGTGTTAGTTAAGGTCAAACAGCAACAGTTATTTTGTTGTAGTTAAGGCCAGGGAGCCATAGTTATTTTATGTCACTCTTAGACGTTTGTCATGTTAGGCCAATGGGCCATATTTTGTAAGTATGGGTGGCACTTATTAAATCAAGTTAGGCCAAAGAGCCAATTTTGGATATTTGTGTCTGTTTATGATAATCCAATAGTAGGCCAGTGAGCCTTTTTACTAACATGGACCTTACTATTTACTTGAAAAAACATATTGCATGGTACCGGTCATTTGCTTAATAAATATGTAGTTGTTCAAACTTCTTTTTTGCAGGGATTCTAAAAGGCTGATTCTGATGGGTTGTGACTTGTTATGTCCGATTGGAAATGAAGTGATGTGCAAATCCAATACTTGGAAAAATGGTATGAGGGGAACAACTTGCAATGGGGTCCAATAAGGTAAAGAATCCCTTATCCTTTCACCTGCCACTTTTACTTTTCCAAGGCCATATTTGCCTCATTTAGATAATCTGCAATTGATTACATATTGATCGGTCATTCCAATTTTGGGTGCTCAATGCAAGTTGACATGGCCATCAATGCACACACTAACTGCCAGAACACATGGGTTGGCATAATATCACATTAAAAAACTAGTGCTTTTGTTATTATATATATATATATATATATATATATATGTGAGTTGTTGGCCAAACAGTCGCACATTCACTTTATCATTTTGTTGGTCTACTTGCAAAATGCCTCCTAAACCAGTTCTTTCCAAGGGTCCCATACCAAAAGGTGCCATGTCCCAATCCAAAGTGTTTTACAGTGCCTATTGGACTTAGGCGATTGACAAGAAATTCATAGAGGCCTTGTTGGTACAAGTTGCCGAGGGCAATTTTCAGATAGGGAAGGCAAATTCAGTGGCTATTTTCAATGCTATGACTACTATAAATGCAAAATTCCAGACCTCTTTTTCACTAGCATATTGTGTGCAACGGTTTAAGAAACTTCACAAACACTATCAAATGTTTAAATGGATCACCACACTCAGTGGTGTCTACCATGATCCAGCCACTCACATGGTGGTATGTTCTGATATGCTTTGGGAACACATTTGCAGGGTATGCAATTCATTATCTTGTCTAAATGTATTACGTATTTCCTTATTTTTATGAGGTTTCTGTTTTGCAAACATATGTGACTAACGGGTTATGGTGTATTTGTTAATGAAAATGCAGGAAGAGAAGCTTGGCATGGCCTACATGCTTGAAGGAGAAGGTGATTTTGATGCATTGCGAATCCTTTTCGATGAAGAAGCTGATGAATCTGAAAATAGCTACCATTCATTTGGAACAATCATTGTCATATCAAGTGATACCGAACACGAGGTAAATGGAGAGGTTGCTCAGGAAAATGAGTGGCTTGCAGAGTTTGAAAATCAGTCGGATAATACTGATAACTCATTTTGGAATGAGCTTGCATGGTACCAATCTAACTCAGCTTCTGAAGCATCTCTCCCGAACCCTAATCCACCTACTACGCTCTCGACTACTGCACATGTGTTGAACAGGATGAATCGATATCATGCCCATGCACCTTCAACTTTTGTCGGCACAAGCCACGACATTCCGCCTAGCTCAAGTGCCTCAAACTCCCCATTGAACAATCCCTAGACAAAGTGTTATGGCTTCTTATGCACTACCAGCCTATGACTTTTATGTTTATGTTTTTCGGCACATATGTAATATGCTCCGACTTTCGCGGAGCATTTGTCTTTAAAATTTCTCTTTATGCGGACCAATTTTCCAAATGTGGTTCGCATTGTAATATGTTTTTAATGTAATTAGTGCGAACTAATTTTCCAAAGGTGGTTCGCACTTTAGTAATGAATGTGGTTAGTTATGTGTAGTATTGATGTGTTTACTTTGCATGTGTTTGAGTTACTGTTTATTTTGCATGAATCGATATCATTACCTACGTTCTGATTTTCTAAAACCTGCTGCAAATATTGAAAAGTTTGCAATTTTAATACAAAAAGGTGCACAAAATAGGTTAATGTTTATATTGTACAAGTGACCAAATATTGTTACGAGCTTCCTTATTTGTGCAAGTGACCAAATACTGTTAACCAAATATTGTTACGAGCTTCCTTATTTGTTACGAGCTTCCTTATTTGTACAAGTGACCAAATATTTGTACAAGTGACCAAATATTGTGCACAAAATAGGTTAATGTAACACAACATGTATAACTTACAATATTTGGTCCCCTTTCATTCAAGTGTTTTTAACAAAATCCAAATCCAAAATAGGTGAATGCCAGTCATTATAATTGCATCATTCAATTGTTAAATGCACAAAAGGGTGCAGATTTGCACTAACAAAAATGGCCTAAAGTTTTGAGGCCTTTGCCCACATTCAGTCTACTTCCTATGGGGTTACCAAAATAGGACATAATAAACATAATGCGGCATTCAACATTTTACCGCCATAAGTACTGAGAGTCAGAAAGAACATGCCAAAAGTAGCATAAACACCATATTGGCTAATTTCATAAGTTCCCAGCCAACTTCATCCTTGCAAACTCAATCTTTGCATCTTCTGGTAAGCTGAAGAATAATTCCAGATCTTCGGTGTTCTTAACTAGTAACTTGCATACCAACAACTTCTCCTACAAAGTCAATCCGACAATGGCACCCACAACACCATACACCTCTTTCCTAGCCAGTGAGATGTCATATTCATATCCAATTCTCTTTGCAATTTCAGTCAACCTAGCATCAGTGTTTTTGCAAAAAGTGCCAACCATCTCATATACGGGATCCGCAGCATCTTTCATTTTCCTTTTCTTACCATTGCTCTTCTTAGATGTTGTGCTAGTATCCATCTGGCTCTCAGTATGATTCTCAGGTTGATAAACTGAATTAGTCTCGAATATTTCTTCAAATCCCTCAAACAACTGCTCAAAGTGTTCATTCATGTTGCAATCCTGTTGGGACTGGGTATTTTGCACATCATTTACAGCGTCCACAAAAGTTTCTGCTTCATGCCCATTCGCACAGTCCTTACCAAAAATTATAGCCCAATCATGATAAAAGGGCCATGATTTAAACCTCATAAGTCGGGCGTTAGAGTCAACCTATGAACATACAAAACCAAAAACAAGGGGGGACAATTAATAAACATTCACACAATTTATGAAACATTTCTTGTAATTTATGTATAAGAACACAAAATAAATTTACCTTTAGATACAAATCTCATGCCTCATCGTGTGCCTCAATCATCTTAGTATTGTCATTCCATCCAATTCCACTACGTCCCAACATAGACACTAGGCTCCGTAGTTTTTTTCCAGACATGTATCTTTGAGTTGATGTGAGGTATACCGCGTAGATCAGTACCAGGAAATTTCTTTTTCATTTCTTGTTCCAAAACCTGCAAATATCCAATTTTGAATCCATTTTCTGACTTCCATCCATTGGCTACTATCTCCTTCAATGCTGCCACCAAAATTTCTTCTTCACGATGACTCCAACTTCTCATGCTCTTATCATTTCTTTTTCGATTTGGACGAGTGAATGTGCTGCCAGTAGTGGCCATTGAACACTACCACAACTGTAAACATGATCAGATAAAATTAATACAATCAAACATAACTTGATGTGTTTATTACCAAGCACATAATACAATCAAACATACAACATAATGTAATCACGAATCTAGCAAACAACTGAATGAAATATAAGCTGACATCTATTACCAAGCAATCATACAAAGACTCAATCACAAATCAATAATATATTCATACAACATTGAAATACAAATTAGTATTTCATCTAAATCCATAAAAAGCAGGATTAACATAAATCTTTACGCACAAATTACACATTACAATCAGACACCACTCAGTCCTCTCCATTCATTAAATATTTCATGAGCTAAATTGTCCCGCCAATTAGTCCAAGCCTGTGATGGCTCCACAGAGTCAATAAAATGAACCAAAACTTTGAAACAGTGAGTCAAAAAGTGGGTAAGGTGGGCAATTCAGTAATTTCCTAATTGATATTGCTATCCTAAATTGGGTTGGATAGTACATCCGGAGGGGAGGGCGGATGGCATATCCGGCCAATGGGCATAATAATAGACGAGCCCTTTTAATTTCCTGGGCCATGTGAGTTTGAACCAAACTATATAATGTGTTTGATGGGTAATAAAAGTGGCCCATATCCACCACATAAAGGCCAACCAAACGGGCTGTAAGAGTATTGAGTAGGTCTCTCATAGGACCATCTTACGGATCCTAATAATATCGGGCCCTAGAGATACAATTTGCCGCCCAAATATTACAAAAATGTCACCGTGCCTAGTAATGCAGTTTCACCTCATAATATTACAAAAATGTGACCGCCACAAAAAATCACAAAAAATGCCACCGTATAGGCGCGCGGGTCGGGTCTTGCGATCCGTCTTACCAAAGATGACTTGTAAGATGGTCTGTTATAAGTTTTTGTCAATTGTTAATAAATATGGGCCAAAACATAAATCACATATTTGCACACATAAAGTGGATCGAATATACCTATTTGCAGCGAAACTGTCGATCCGCATAACCAGGATTAAGCCCATCTACAAGTATTCTTTTGATCCAAGATTAAGCCATCTACAATCCTCCTTCTAATGGAACCGCAAAGAATGTATAAACCACGTAGATTGGTTGAACCATGGACAAACCACGAACAAGATCACGAACTGAACTTTGGTGATACTCCAAGAAAAAAAACTTTTCTTATTGTGTATGAGGCGTCTTTTTTAATTGTTTTGATATTGTAGGGGGAAATATCAATATATATCTCAATCTCATATTTTATGGAGTTTCATACAGTTAAACCTCTATAAATTAATAACGTTAGAACTAGGTCTGGCAATGGAACGGGTCGGGCCAAGCTGGGCCAAAAATACTTGGGCCACCATTTCTCTTAGCTCAGCCCAAACCCAGTGTTTACGCCTAAATCTAGTCGGGCCTCTTGGATCGGGCCAAAGTAGACCTGAACCATTTCTGGCTTGTGTAAGTGTAGGTCAGCCTAGCCCTATCCTCAGGTCGACCCACGGGTTGGGTTAGGATTTGCCGGCTCTAGTTGGGAGTGGCAAAATTTATTAATTTAACGAGATATTAAATAATAAAAAAAATTAATTTATAAACTACATAGGGAAACAAATCCATAAAAGATAAATGTTTAGAGGCAATAACTCTTTCAATTTTAGCTTGGACTTTAGATGTTAATGCGAAAAAAAATGTAAAATTACTTTCTGTCATTACAAACTTCAATCAAATAATATAATAGAGAACTTGGATGAACCGTTAAATGTGATGACATTTAAAAACTATAATGTCTAATAAAATAAATGGATTATTATTTAATGGAACCATGGACGAAGCCAGGGGGCAATGGGGGCACTGGGCCCCCCTCAAATTTTGAAAAAAAATAGGGATATTTTGGTTAATTTACATTTTAATTTAAAAAAATAAAAAAATAGAAAAATGAAAAAAAAAGTTTTCATTATATTGCATTCCTCTTTCCTACTTTTATTTTTAATCTTGAAAAATATGAGTCTTGATCATTTTTTCCTTTTCTTAAACTTTTGTACATTATTTAAACTTCGCCATAAACATTAACTTTAATTTTTGCATTATTCTCATGTGCCTCTATTTGTCCTTTTTGGTGTATTGATATAATTGTACTTAATTATATTTCAAAAAACTGATGCGGTATATTTTTCAGGTACCGAGTCATGGACCGGCCCCTAGAAACAAGAAAAAAAGACAAAGGAAAAATTGGAACTCAAAAATAGCTTAAAAACATGGTTAAAACTATTTTTATTATGTAGAAGTGGCCAAAAATTCGAGGACTATTTTTATATTAATATTAGTTGGGCCCCCTACCCGAAATTCCTGGCTTCGTCACTGAATGGAACGAATGTCGAATATATTTTGGAAAAAAAAATAGTAACACAACTATAAAGATGTTAACTAATGAGCAGACAATCGAGAGCATCATGGAAATTTATGATAAAGTTAAAAATAATCGTTCCAATGTAGAGCCCATTCTCGGAATGAAGCCCGTGAAGCATCAATGGTAACTTGATAAGTTTTTATATAGCTATGAGAAAAACATACTAATTCTTAGTATGTTAAGAAAAACCAGAATGACATTAAGATGACATCAATTTCAATAAGAAACAAATGATAATAGAGTATTTTTGTATGAGTTTTCATAAATTAATGTATATATTACATTGTCTCTATATAAATTCTCGTATATGTATTATTTTATAAATTTAGGGAATCATTAATTTAGCTTGTTGTCCCTATGTCAGAATTGACTAAAAATATTATTTAAGCGATGTTATTAAATAATTGAGAATTAAATTATTGAGGTTCCATTAATGTACTTTACATGATTTGATATGATACATAATCGGGAATATATAGCATTTAATAACATGCATTATTAGTATGAATATGTTGAGTATAAGTCGATGTGATGTTTTTTTCCGGGTAGGGCGATGTGATAGCTTGTATATCAACATACTAGAACAACACTCGTTTGTTACACGGAATTTGTCAAAAGATAAAATTTAGTGTCGCGGATTTATTTGTATAGTTATAGGAGATCCAAAATTTTGGTGTCACAAATATCTTACCTAAAATTAAAATCTTTGATTTTTTGGATTATTTGTTATCTTTTAGATTATCTATATCTATACTTATTATAAAAGTGTGAATGAGTTTAAAGGTTTCTTGAAAAATTTAATTTGCCAAAAATATCATTATAGTAAAGTTAGTTTTAAGGGAAATTAAGTGGTTTTCTATATTTATTTTGTCTTATTTTTTTTGATAATATGATTAGTGTCTATTTGTATTTCAAATTCTTCTTATATGCTTTCATTTACTTATAGTTCTTAGAATATTTTGAATTTTTAAATAATATTAATTTCATATTAAACTAGATATCGAGAGATTTTCAATAGTATGCCATAAGCATATATAAAAGACTTCATATGAGATAATTTTAGCTATTTAAAGTTGAGTATGATTATACCACTAAATGAAGATAAAAAAATTAGATTAATTCATTTAGTTTGATTTAAATAAATAGGAGGATTTCTAAACTCACTTTTGTTGCAAATATCCCATAAAAAATAATTAGTTTAAAGATTAGTGAAATATAAGTTATTACTAAAAATTTTAAAAAATATCTTGTTATCCAAGCTTTATTCATTAATCTTTATCTATATTTTTTTATTTTTTTGTAATAACGGATATACGATTTAACATGATTTAGATTCAATTTTTTTATTAGAGCAAAAACTTGGGTTATCAAATTTTAGCATGTAAAATTACACGATTAATTATTTATAATGCATCTAATGCAAAAAAACAAACAATAAAAGTAATAAAAAGGCGTCTCCAACCATCAAAACCAAAAAAGAGAAAATTTGATTATAAAATAAACATTAAAACATATATAGTTTTATAATGTTTTTAAGTTTTTCTTGGATTGTGTTATATAAACAATTAGTAATAATTCTTCTAATCTATACTTACTAAAAGTAAATTATATATTGAAACAATGTTGAAAATTTAACAATCATATCAACAATGTTATACATGTACTCACAATCTATAATTAACTTGTGTAGTAATTAACTAATTTCTATTTACAGGATATGTAATATTATTTCAAAAAAATTACTGATAAAATAGAAAACAAATCATACATAAAGAAAATGTCACTTGCAATAAATTTAACGAAGAAAATTTTGAAAAGACACCAACGCATTAATAATATTTGAAGTACTTAAATATTTTATTAATCCACCAAATACTAATCATTATTTCATGAATTTTATATATAGATTACAATTGAATGTGGTACAAAGTGCTTTCATTTATGTTTGAGTAGACAGTGACTGCATGTATCGGATCTCCAATAAGTGAATATTCGACATTGATTGAATATGTAATAATACTATATTATAGATTACTTATCTTTTTTCATATTTTTATTTTTCCTTTTTCATTAATATATAGTTCGCATAGTATGAAAATGGATCGTGGTTTAATAATTTGTATGATATAGACATGCGACTTTTCTTTATATTTTAATTTATTGACCATTTTCAATTGTATTGATTAGTTTATTTTATCTTCATTTCTAATATATAAATATTTAATTTAATTAGGTACAACAAGCGAGTAAGAACATTACATGGAGCTAAGGACTCATATGACCACATTTCAATCAAGAATTTCCATTTCCACTACTTCCTTGAGAGTGAGTGTTGGTTTTCGCGTGACAAATGAAAATATGTTTGGTTGAATGTAAAATTTTAAAAAAATATATAGGTTTAGAAATGAATTGATATTTGGTTGAGTATTTTTTAATACTTTTTTAACACAAAAATATTCTTACGAATAAAATAATTTTTTTATGTATTTGAAAATAATTTTATTGCTAAGTTAGGGGTTGGCCTAAACAATTAATTTTTGGTGAAAAGTGAGATATAGTAATGTAAATTTGACAGATGTGATTGAATAACAAGACAGGAGAATATGTAGGAAAAGTAGCTTTGAAAATTAATTTAAAATGAGTTATTTTTATTAAAAACACTTGAATCAAAAATATTTTCGATTTTATGAATAGTACAAAACTGAAAATTGGTGTTTGGAAATGAGAACATATGAAAAGAAATTTCACTTGCTCATCACTCTTAACAAAAAAGTAAAGGCACGGTTGGTGAATGGAAAACTTAATGTTATAACTTGGTCGAGAGATAACACACATTTTGGAAATGGAGAAAAAGAGGAAGACATCTATACGTCAATCAATCATGCTTGGGCTACGTATGCATTAAAAAAGTTGCAAAAAAAAATCATGAAGAAGAATGAGACACTTAAAAAAGTAAAACAAGAGTTGATTGATGCAAAATGAGTTTTTTTTAATTGCTCTTTAGTTTTTTTAAATATTCAATGATAATAATATATAAGTATCGTGTTCCGGTTCAAAATGTTCTAACCATATTTCATCTACTAAGAAGTTTAATTTTAATTTTGCAAATTTTATTTTAGGATCAAAGCAAGACGAGTGACACTTACTATATATCAAATATAATTTAATAAAAAAATTATTTCATTTATAAGATTTAATTTTAATTAAATAAAAAGGAATTATTTGGATTACGTGCAACGCACACCCAACTAGTATATAGAAAATATATATACGATTGCCATAATGGTAAATGTGAAGCCGCCACTTGGAATTAAGAGATTGAGGAGTTGATGGCATGTGTCATATTTATTTTTTCTTTTAGTATAAGGATTGATTTTAGTAAATCAAAATTACATTTCGTATAATAGCTTATACGATTGATAGCATAAGATACATCATGGAAATTTTACCGCGATATAGTGGTAATTAGTAACTAAATCAAAGTTTCTTTGAAAGTTTAATAAAAAAAAATCTTTTGACACACTTACCATGTTTAATGAATCTCATAAAAGATTATGACATAGGGATATTTATAAAAACTACCTCTAAAATTTAGTCAAACCTCCAGTCATTTTTCAAAATTACGAACACCTCACAACCCACAACAACTCACTACAACTCAAAAGCCTCCAACATATTAACAACATTTATATCTAAAATTGAAGTATAATCATCATCATCACCATCAATCAGACATTATCCCACTACACCTGGTGTGAAGTTTATAGTGTCAATTAATTGTCTAAAATTAGTTAACACCACAAATTCACACAAAAGGCAAAGTGGCAAATTTTTACGCCGGATGCCCTTCTAAACCTTCCTAAAGGAGAAATGAGATGAAATTCCAAAACCATCATCATCATAAGTTTTTCCACTTGCATGTACGATGAGACCAAAATTGAGATAATTGCTCTAAATCCCATTACATAATTGATATAATAAAATCAACATTTATATCATAAACATGACCAAATTGAAGTATAATCATGAGTTAAACAAATCGAAGTTAACCAGATAATGCATCATATTCAAGGCCTTAAAAAACTTAACTATATAAAATTAAAAAAAAAAAGAGCAAAAATGCAAAATCTCAACAATGTTCTTGGTCCTATGTGATAACACATCAATCAACTATTCTATAGATAAATAAACCCCAAACACTTGGGAATTAGTACAGGATATTATTGTTGCATCACAAGGGGAATAAGAAATGTCTATTGTTGCTTTCAAAAAAAAAATGTCTATTGTTAAGCTTTTCTGAACACTACAACAAGAATTAAAATGCATTGTGAAAAGACTAGCCAGCATGCTGTGCAATTTTCTTTTCAAGTGAGTCTTTGTCGGCCCCAACGACTTTATCGACCTCTTTACCGTTTTTGATAAAGAAGAAACTCGGGACACTGCTAATATTCCATTCAGCAGCCGCATCGCTTGCCTCGTCAATATCGACTTTCAAAAATACGACTTTCGGATATTTCCCGGCCAAGCTTGAGAATACAGGAGAAACATAACGACAGGGGCCACACCATGTTGCGGTGAAATAGATAATCGCAAGCCGTGATGTTTTTTTAGCAGCATTCAACTTATTTTTTAATTCGTTACCAGAATGAATCCCAATTACTTCTCCTGTAAGGCAAATTAGAACAAACAGAGAAAAATCATTCCAAGCTCATATAATGGTAGACCCATTAAACCAATCAAAGCACTTGAACATTGAATGATATGCAATCGTTCAAACCATTTTTTAGGTGATGAAAGTTGTCCCTGGAAATGGCCTAGAAAAGAAATCGAAATATAAATGATAATGGAAATTTTGTTTTAAGTTACTAAGAGCTCAGATCGCAGCAAAGATTTTAGTCAGACATACAGTAATTATAGACAGTAATTTATGAAGATTAGTCAAATATAAAAGGAAATGAGGAAAAGGCATTACATTGTCCTTTGTGCTATAAAATTAAAAAGAAATATGTATGCTTCAATAGAAAATGATATATATATATATATATGTGTATATATACATATAGATTATAAAGGTTACTGATATAGTGAACCAGTCTCCAAAGGAGTAATAATCCATTTGTTTGAAATTCTAATACCGACACCCTTAAACAGTTGTTTTTCTCAATCATCTTCATTCATGCGCATTAGTTAAATGATTTTTCTCAACCAGTAGTTGACAATGGCTATTAGATGTGCACTGCTGAGGAAAAGGGCAAAAAAGATATCCTGAGCTCAATTATGTAGTTATGAAGCACCTATTTATTGATCAATAATGGACACTTAAGTACTTGCAGGGATTTTATTGTATTTTTTAATATACAATTAACAATTCGACAAAATGAATAGACGTCCATCTTTTAAGACAGAAGCAGCTTCAGCATCCTGCAACAAAATCAAAAGAAAGTAATTGCTCATTTAGAACTAGAGAACATGACAAAAGATCAGCTAAGTGTCAAGAAAGAACTGTAATGAAACTATAAATTTTTGAGCAAGTCTCTTGTGAGACGGTCTCACGGATCTAAATCACCTGAGACGGGCCTCCTAAGGGCTCCGTCTTGAGAATATGAACCATGAAAATAAATTTAAAAATAATAATGAAATGAAGAAACAAAAATAAACCTAAAAACATGAACCATGAAGAATAAACCTAAAAACAAAAATAAACCCAAAAAATAAAAAATAAACCCTAAAAAAAAACTAAAAATCCTAAAAACCCAAATCAATTAAAAATAAACCCAAGAAACAAAATAAACCCTAAAAAAACAAATATAAACCTAAGAAAAATAAAATCAAAAAAAAAAAAACCTTTAAAACTATGTGAACTAGAGAACGTCTCACGGATCTAAATCAAGTGAAACCGTCTCACAGCAAGTTTTTGCCTAAATTTTTTAATGTCTAATTAGAAATAAAACATGATGAACAGAGAATAAAGGTCAATTTCTATTATCAACCGGCCAATAATGAAAGGGGTTTTGCTTATATAATAAAGAGAACCATTTGACGATAAACAATTAAATGCTACAATAACGAGAATACCTCGGGCTTAACTTGACGCCTCTTCCTTTCGAGCTCAATTTTTCTCAGCTCCTTTTCTTTCCGCAAGCGCTCATATTTTCGGCGATGCTCTTCAATTTTGTTTGCATTGGGTTCAACCTGAAAAGTTCTAAACAAAATCTGCTAAGGTATCTCACTTTTAAAACACTTCCATGTTGGAATTTATCACGTAAAGCAACCCAAAATTAAATAGAAGCCCACAAAGTAGGCACCAATGGCGTTTAGGTGTGACGTAAAATTACCTTTTTGAGAATCAAGCCAATCTCTTCATCAAAATCCAACTTTGATGCCACATGCAAATCAGAAGCTGCCTCTTCCCATAAGCCCAGCATTGCTCTTGCCATTCCTCGTGCTTTATATCCTTTTGCTGAGTCAGGGTTGATCTAACACAACATTTCACATATATATCATCATTCCATTCAAGGAGATCAATATTTACGCAAGCATCAGTATCAAGCTTCCTCAAACCCCTTTGTGTAAGTAGCAACACAATGTACCTGTAAAGCTGCATCAGCATCTCGAATTGCCGCATTTGGTTTCTTTAGTTTGAGAAAGACACTGGCTGCAAAAGAACTTTTCAGATAAACACCAAAATGTTGATATAATAAAGGTGGATATTGTCTTTTGAACTCACTTTTTGTCCCAAGGAAAATTATACAAATCCGTTCGATATTGACGTATAAATTGTTGGATTCTTTGGTCAATTTTTGAACAGAAATATAGTTCGCAGGTAAACTTAGCTGATAAGGATTGAGTCATTGTGAATTTAGAATGATTTAGTAATACTTTTGAAAAAAATCTTTTTTTTTTTTTTTTTCATTTGTGGACTATCCCTAATTAACCTAAAAAAGCTTAACAAGGCAAGTAAATTAATGTACAACCAAATTTCGTGGTATGAATACAAATGGACTACCGACTGGATTCACCAAAAAAGTCAATTTTGGTAAGTCAATTTTCTGTAATAATGTAATGAATAATGTAGAATAGTCCCCTATAACTAATATATATATCTATAACAAGTCAATACAATACATATAACATAGATTCTTTTTTTCTTCCACAAATTTCAGTAAAGATTTAAAATTTAATACTTTAAAATTAGGAATAGAGAAAAATATATAATTAACAATGATATAACAGTAATTATGGAAAATGTAAAATGTAAAAATTAGATGCAACTCTCAGATGTAAATTACAAAAACAAAAGCCTTTTAGACTGACAATTACCTCTATTTGCATATAATATAGCTGACTTTGGATTCAGCATGATTGCTTCCGTTAGATAATCTATGGCTTCATTAAACTTACCTGAAATTCATACATCCCCGGGTGCAGAGATTATTTGTTTCAATAAACAGAATATAAATAAATTAGCCACAAGAAATTCCAAAGAGTAGTACCATCAGCTATTGCATCCATGGCTTTTGCTTTTGATAATTGAGCAGCTTCTTGATTTTCTTCGGTTACTTCAATGGAAGGGTCTCCCATCTGCAATAACAAAGTAAACAAACATATAATAGGCACGTACATACGAAGATATAATTTCATCAATTTTTTTCAGCTACACACCTTTTGTGGAGGACCATTGTCAGGCGCCACAACATCAGAATTATCCAACTCAACATCAGATTCAACAATGTCCTCGTTTGAATCGGGATTTTTAGATTCAAACTGCTTCTCATCTTGATGGTCCTTGCCATCTTTACCCTGCATCAGATTTTCGGTTATCAGTCAAAATCAAATAACCCCTAGTCATGCACTTCAAACACAACTTAGGTCATGGTGTTACAATGCTTTCATGGAATATCAAATTCGTTTCGGAAATATTGGATAAGCATAGTTAAAGAAAGTGAGTTGGAAATTTTCAAAAAAGGAGACATGTTAAATCTGTAGATGTTACTAGTTAACTTTTTTATACCATAAAGACACAATCTAAAAAGATCATGAAAGTATAGAAATTTGTAAAAACAAAAATCATACAAAAGTTAACAAAGTATCTACGAGATCAAAAAGTAGTCGATGATATGCAAAATTATTCAGCTGTTTTCTTTAACAGTAGGACATCTGGGTACTAAGAGATATTACTTTCAAGAAATTGAAAATCACCAAATGAAACATGAGTCCTTCAGATCTTTGGCCATACCATAGCAAAAATGCTTATTAGCCATGTTTTTAAAAAAACATGTTTTTAGCCATTTTGAGTTAAATTGTCCAGTTTCCCCTTTTTTCACTTCTCGGGGCCGAGAATCATTTCTCGGTGCCATAGCGCATCGACTTTTTTGAAAAATAGGCAAGTACATCACCAAAGAATATAACAACAGTGTGATCGTTAGTTTTTAGTCAAAATGGCTAAAAAACATGCTTTTGAAAAGCGTGGCTATTTTCATTTTCAAAAAACTTAAATGGTCAATTTGGCTTATTACCACAATGAAACAGGCAATAGTACTTTACAGTTGTCTCCAAGCAAAAAAGGATATATCTTGATGTAACATACTGATCGGAACAACAACTGAGCTTAAAAACTGAAGAGTTTGTTCAATTTCCAGAAAACTCCAATAATGTTTATGTTTCGTGTTCGGCCTAAATCAATCTCAGATCCAATTAGAAATAACATAATCCAAGAACCGACCACACAACTTAACACCCAAAAACACACTAACAATTTCCAAAACTATGAACTGAATCAAACAACTACAGAGAAGTTAAGATTTTTTTGCTTATAATGCTTTTGATCAAAGACGCACGTGGATTAATCGATTCATAGCCAGTGAAGAAAAATAAAATGGCTGCTTATGAGGGGCTTACCGATTTTGCAGACGATGGAATTTGAGCACCCAGGCTAAAACAAAACAACAAAAAAACCCATAAAAATATAAATTCATCTCCACATCACAATTAAGGATAAAAACATGTCCAAAGAATCAGATTACAGAAAATTTGAGAAAAAAGAAAAACCTTTGGAGAAAATTCTTGAAGAAGGCAAGAGGTGGAGTGTGCAAAACAGAAGGGTTTTGTTTGCAATGCTCCACGAAGGTCTTAAGCTCTTCAATCTTTTTCGCATCCATTTTTTCCTCTGCTTTTGCCTTCACTGCGAGTCTCCACCAAGTGTATTTCTCTTGACTTCCAGAATACTGTGTAGTTGTTCTAGTTCTAGAAATGATTCGCATAATGGGCTCATGGGCTGATCCGAATTGGCCCATATATCAATTGGTCCATAAAGCAGGCAGGATCCATTTAAACTTGGGCTGGGTAGTTTCACAAATTCTTTTCTAAAAATTTATATTTTATTTCTTTCGAAAATGTGGATGATTTTTTTTTTAAATCTAATGGTCCCCCCCCCCCCAACTAAGTGTTAAATCTAGGTCATAACAAAGAACATATATATATTTTTTTTGAGGAAAGCAAAGAACATATATTTGAGTAACTATTACTTCCAAATTGCATGTATTTTTTTATATCTTCTTTTCCAAGTTAAAGCCGATTGCTTTGTTTTCGGTTTTAACAAACCCTTATCAATTCATTAATCAAGAAATCAAAATATAGCTCTCTCCGAGTGGCCAAGTGGTGTGAATCGATTTCTTGAAGCCAAATGGTCTTGAAATCCTCACACCATTTAGTCAATTAATTAATCGTGGTTTGCGGGCTAAGAAAAAAAAAAAAAAAAGTTTAAAAAAAAAAAAAATCAAAAATACAATTGTATAATATAAAAGTTGAAATTATTGTTAAGAAATATTTAATCCCTAAATTCATATCCATATAAGCAATAAAAATAGGAATTATTGTTTACAATATGGAATAATTACAAGAAAATAACCCGTAGATCTAGCTTAATTAATAAAAAAAAAACTCAATTATCTTCCAAAATTACAAATAATATCTTGACAATTGCTTATATATTACAAATAACACCCCCAAGATTAGAACTAGCAATGGATTGGGTCTGGCCACCCAGCCCGAGCCCGTCAGGCCAAGTCGTAAAATCGAGTTAGGTCGGATCATCATCGAGTCGCATTTCTTATGGCCCAGCCCATTCAAACACGCGTATTTATGATCGAGTTGTTAGGGTCGGGCCAACTTAGGTCCGATCTTTTCGTTCCATCATTGGGTTGGTCAAAACCAATCAGAACGGGCCAGTTTTGCCAACTCTACTCAGATGGAGGTATTTGTTAGTATAAATAAAAGCTTGAAGGGAGTGTTTGTAACACTTTAAGGGGTATTTGATATTTTGAAAGATAATCGGAATTTTCCCTAATCAGGCTAAGCCTCAAGAACCGTAATATTTTAATTATCCCTAACAATATATGACAAGTAACGTCTTGGCGTTTTCGAGTATTTACCTATTTGTACAACACAAAAACTCCCCAAGTCAAACCGTCTAACAGTCGACTGCTAGACGGATCGACCATGATCCCGGTGGCATTTCCGTAATATTAGCAAAGGGTGTTTTAGTAGTTTTCCGGACCACCAATATTAATATTCATTAAAGAAAAGTATTAGCCGTCCTTCTAAAAAGTATTAGCAGTTCTTCTGAAATGTATTAGTAGTTCCCTGAAGAGTATTTTAGTATTTCTCATGAATATACTCCCGAAATGTATTAGCAGTCCCTCAAAAAAGTATTAGTAGTTCCTCGAAAAAGTATTAGTAGTCCCATGAGTAGTATTTAGTAGTTTCCCTGAATATAATTAAAATTTCTCCCGAAATGTATTAGTTGTCCCTCGGAAAAGTATTAGTAGTTTCTCGAAAGAGTATTAATAATTTTCTAGAGAGTATTTTAGTAGTGCTCCTGCAAAGTATTAGTTTTTCTTATAAAATGTATTAGTATTTCTCCATTAAAGTATTAGTTGATACTAATACTTGGAAAAAGAAACATTTCCCAATGCGCAGTTGCACCTCCATCATATTTGACTTATCCCCACTTCTCATCCAGCCTGTTTCAACTTAATTCCAGCAAACAAAAAAAAAATATTAAAAAAAATGGCCATGAAAATTGCTCTCGAATTTCCAGTACTAATCGTAAGTAGCAGAAATGAAGATCATACAGAGAACGAACAAAACCAAGAAATCGTAGCCGAAACTCAGATTGATTCCCTACCAAACGCGATTTTGGGCGACATACTAACACGCGTTCCCGCAAAAACCGTGTTTCTCTGCAAGACGTTGGCCAAACCATGGCTGTCCGTGATAGACTGTCCCGTTTCGCCAACGGTTTGTTTTTGGTTTTTATTTTTTTGCGAGATCCTAGGATATTTAGGATATTTAGATCCATCTAACGGAGACTAGCTCTTTGTACAATTGTACCATTGTTTCTTTGCTACTAAAGAAAAGAAAGAAATAGAACTTGTATAGATATTACATGTTCAGGCTTCATCCCAGAATTTTCTTGGGGCCATATTGGTTCATCAAATTTAAACTTCTGGCAAAACCCATATTGCACATAAACACAAAGGAAGATAACAAATGATCATGATCAGTACAACAGTTCTGACTGGTGGAGTTTCTAACAAATAGGTCCAGGGGTTATTGTTAGCTTAAAACAAGTAGAAGAGAGTTCAAAAGAAATAAATATTGATATTCTTAATGTAAAAAATAATATTTATACATTGTAATTCAGATTATATAAGCCTAATACATTCTAGGTGTAAGATAACAATGAAAACAAAAATTGACTACAACCATGTCTAATATACAAATTAAACACAGAAGTCAGAATACAATGTATAATGCAGATTGCAATGGGAAATAATGTCTCTATTTGATCTGCCAACTTGGCCAAATCCACCATTAATTGGTTGCTGGCACAGGACAAGAGCCTGATGAGTTCACAGACAAGCTTATGCTAACAGCTCCTGGATTGCTACAATCTGGAGATTGCTTGTCACCATATGGGGATGCACTGATTACCCTGGAAAAGATATTAGCAAAATCTTTAGACACTAATACAGGTAATCGACAATTGGAGTGTAAAAATAAGTGATTCTCAGCTTCTAGTTGGGAAAAATAGATGTTTTTTTGGCCTAAAAGCTGAGAACTTTTTTGTAAGAGTTTGCAAACACTCCCAATGTCTAAAGGTCATCAAACGGTTCAAAACTCCAAATGTTCGAAGGAGAAATGATATTGCAAATACATTAAGCCCGTATGATCATATACTTAGCTAGAATGACAATAAAAAAATCATATTATCCTAGTGGTGGACATGAATAAGATAAATCAAAAGGTTTAGGGTTCAAATCCATGTGAGACCAACAATCCCTCTCTTAGCTAGTCTCTTAGCTAGAATGACAATAGAACGATAACGGGACTAAACCAATTTGCTATATCAGGTGCTAAATTTCTTGTTACTTTCGTTGCGTATATTAGAGGGATAATTACAAAAGCCATCCCGAGGTTTAGTTTAATTAAAAAAAAAAAAACTATTATCTATTAAAATTACAAATACCTTGATGAGGTCTTACAACTACCCGATTGAGGTTTGTATTTGCTTTTTACAAATTACCATGGTGGACTTTTTAAAATAGAACCATATGTCAAGGTGCTATTTGTAATTTTGAAATATAACTGAGTTTTTTTTGTAATTAGACTAAACCACCAGGGTACAATATGTGTTATAGGAGAATGCATCTTGCAAGGGCATGAAAAGGACTAACACAATAGCAGCAAAACTCATATTATCTCAACTAGTACAATGATGGTAACTCCCATAAAAAATTTGAGTTAACCAAGAACTATAATCATGATCTTTCACATCAATCAATGGAAAATATTTGGTTAACAGCAGAGAAATTTCACTATCAATATTGGAAGGGTCACATAAATACTCATATTTATCATTTCATTCTAATGAAGGTGAAAACTTTAAAATCTTTAAGGCTAGTTCTATGTACATCATATAGGAGACTTCCATAATGAACTGAAAATTACCTTTCCTTGCGCTTCTCCAAAAACCGAGCCAAAGATTTTCTGCGGAACTGAGGCACAGTATCTGAAAACATTAACAAAAAAAAAACGTAAATGAACAAGCCATGAAATCTGGGAAAAAAGTAATGAAATTGGTTTTAAAAGAAACAAGAAAGAACCTGATGAAAGGAAGTTCGTATTAACAGATCCTAGTGAGTTAACAACTTTCAGGGGCTGAGCAATGTTCGAAGAAGATAAAAGAACTCCAGCTGGCTTTACAGCGTTCATTTCGTTTTTGGCACCGGACCGGCCAACACACTGAGAAATACTAACGGAGTTTACATGAACGGGGCTTGAACGACGTGTCATTTTTCCGTAAGGCTGACTTATTACAAACCCGTCAAGAACATTAGACCTAGGAATGGAATTAGCTTGAACTGGAACTGCAGGGGCTGGTGCAGTAGATGTCATAGGCGGCCCGTTACCAGCCAATAACATAATCGCCTGAGCCTAAAACCATTAACGATTAAAATTACAACGAATAACATAAATTAAGAATACGCTACTCGAAATCGATCGTTAAAAGCTCGTTTGAGCTCGATTCGTTAACATAACTAACCAAATCTAAACACATTTTTCCGTTCAATAAAATAAAAAAACTCGGTTCGAGCTCGATTCGATTAGTTAAAAAAAGAATAAATTAAGAGAAAAATATCAAACTACTCAGAGCTTTGACTCGACTTTAAAAAAAGAATAAATTAAGAGAAAAATATCAAACTACTCAGCTTTGACGATTTGATTAATAATCAAACAAGCTTAAACGCAATTTTTGCAGCTCGAATTATATTCAAACAACCTTGAATATTAATGTGTTCCGTACACCCCTAATCAAGAGGATTAGAAAAAAGCATAAATTAAAAAGATATCAAATAGTATACCTTTTCAGGAGAAATGTTGTCATAAACACAAACGGAGCCGTTGTAAAAGATGGTCAACTGAGCAGGAGCACCCGGGATTTTCGAAGCATTTCTGAAAAAACATCCAGTTTGATTTAGCCTTAACCTTTTTTTTTTTTTTTTGGGGTTGTTTTAATAAAGTGTCTATTATTAGCATACCTCAAATCAGTGGTTCCGACAACAGGGGTGTTAGAAGGCATAGCTGGGACAGGATTTGTTATTGCAACTCCAGAAAGAGATTGTGAACTTAAAGAACCAATCAGATTCTGTCTGGAAGTAGCAACTAATGACTGGTGAATAGAAGTTGTCACTGCAGGTGAAATCGTTAGATTTGTTTGATTGGTGATTGGGCGATGAATAGCATACGCGTCAAGGTGCTTTGTTGGATATGTTGCCATTGTATAACGAACTCCGCCTTGCTTTTCAGTAACAATGTTTTTCTGAAAACACAAAATGAAGAAAAAATGAAAAACAAAACATCCAATAATCACAAGTATATTACATAAAGCTTAAAACTGTAGCTCCAAAATACATGTTAATCAAAACTGAGCGAAGAATAATGTATTTTCTGAAAATTTTTATAACCAATCGTAAATTTGGGCGAAAAAAAATGTGAAATTTTTTGGTGTCCAATCGCAACCTAAAGGCTCCCATAGTCATATATACAAGAAAACAAGTTATTAATTCTTGAAAATCTTCCAAAGCAAAAGGCTCAAGATAGAAAAAGAAGGCATAACTAACTAACCTGTGCAGCAGGGTATGATTTGAGTTCAGAGTCGAAAGCTTGTGTAGTTGTTAAGGTTACCAATCCAGTTGATGTAAGAGAATCAAAGCCAGTCTTAGGATTCTCTTCTTGAACACCATGAAAAGATAAGAGATGAGGAGGGGCAGAACCCTTCTTCGAAAATGACCACTGCATTGGTAAACTTCTCACCGGAGCTACACAATAAAAAAAATATGAATCGAAACGATAAAGTACTGAGTTAAATCAGAGGAGCAATATAGCCTTTCACTTTTTTTCTAAGCAGCAGCTCATTTAAAGGCTAAATTACCTAATAATTAACAACTAAGCATTAATTTGGTAAAGTGTAGTTTCAGAAAGTTTGCATTAAAAAGATCACAGAATTGGCAACTTCTTCAATATTCTAATGCCATTTAATCATTAAATAACTAAAATGTGCAGCTGTAAAAAAGCGGATGGGATCTTCTATTCCAAAACCGTGTTTCATCTCCTATTCCAATCGTGTGGATGATTGACACGTGTATTACACTTACTATATTAGAACCCTATAATTTCTGTTTGATTTGTGCTTAAAAATTAACATGGTAAGTGTAATACACGTGTCAATCATCCACACGGTTGGAATAGAAGATGAAACACGGTTTTGGAATAGAAGATCTCATCCAGTAAAAAAGGGGTGAACATGTTGATCAACTTAAAAAACATCAATAGTGAGGGCATCTCATGCACGTTATAATAAATATAATTATTGGACTAATCAATGCTGAACGACTAAAGAATATGGAAAACCACATCTAGTCAAAACAGTTTTAAATATATCAAATAAAATATTTGGAATTTAAAAATGCCCTTTATTTTATTAGCAGGCATCACACTATAATTTATTCTCTCTTTTTTGGTGGTAGCAAGCAATAGAAAAACAAGAACGTGGGGTGGTGACTGGAGACTTCTTGGAGGGAACAATTCATTCAATTAAAAAAATTGTTGCTTTAACAAATACATAAAAATAATCAAAGATCTCATGAGGTGCATGTTAGCATAGCACAAGCTAACTAACACAAGAAACACGGAAAGGAATTATAAAATTCTAGGGACTGTACTAGCATACGCCATAGGTTATAAAAAAGAAAAGTTGAAGACTTGAAAAATACACCAACCCTGATGTTTTTATAACAACACAAAAACCAATAAGAATAACATTATTTTAGTACCCATTTGAAAGTTTCTTACAAAACGTGAACAATCCACCTCTGACATCATTTACTCAAAGAGAAGCATATGAATTTTAAGCTCCAGTTGACAGCTGGTGATATGCATAAATACTTTAAAATAAAAGTTTTATTGTGTTAATTTCTCTATGCCTCCAAAAAAATAAAAGAAAATATATTTATATTTCTTGAAGCCCCATGTTTCCTTTTCGGTTCTTTGAGCAGCCAAACATAGATTTAAAAAAAATAATCTAAAAGCCCATGAAATTTCCATTTTCATGTCTCTGTTCCTCATAACAGAGTCATATATTCTGCTCAAAAACAAGTGTAGAAACTAGAAAAAAATGTTTGAAAAATCCAGGCTTTAGTTCCTTTAATTTAATTTTCCTCTTAATAATACATGAAGAATTCAAGAAAAAGGCTAGCTAGCAAAGCATAGACACAATTATTTCCAATATATAATTACCAGCATCAATGGTTTCATCAGACGTCTCCTGCTTCACAGACAAGCCCATGAAATCTCTCTCCATCTTCAGCTCCACAATAATTCAGGAAAAAAAACAACAATCTTTGCAAAACCCAAAAAAAAAAAAAAATTCTACTGTGTAACTTATAAGAAAAGGAAAAAAAATAAACAGCTGCGTGATTGGTTTTGAGGGGTTGCTCGTGAAAGAGAGAGAGAAAATGGGAATTTGAGGAGACAAAAACTTAAATGGAAGAGAGAGAAAAGAGGTAGAAGACTTTGGATTAGATGTTAATTGTAAATTTGTAATACACTGTACTATAAACAGATGTTTTTTTATTTTTCAAAAATTTAATACTTTTCTCGTGGCAATATTAGTAACCGGTTATTCCCGGTCATTCGGATTCAGACATTAGGATTGAGACTTCGTTTACAATCAATAAAAATAAGTATGTCGAAATTTTTGTTTTTTCTCTATATCAAAAATATTTTTGAGCCATATTTTTAAGTCATTATGGAGTTCAGTTAATAATAATAATAGATTAACTAATTAATTAAATCCCAATAAGGGTAAATTTATCAACCAAAAATATGTGTGGACCGTGGATTAAGAAATCAGTTATAGAGAGAAAGAGAGAGAGAGAATCGCTCATTGACACGATCCTTCTTCTAAAAAAAAACGGAAATCCTTCGTCATATATATGCACCACTACCATTGATGAATTCTTCAAACTTGCAGTCAAAAAGGAAAAAAAAAGAAAAAAAAATTTAATATTACAAAGAAATAACCAAAATCAATGTAATGAGTTCGAATCATAACGATGAACAGTCATCAATGGCAGAAAAAACTTCATTCATGAATATAAATAGCGTAGACATCGGTGGAGAATTTGAAACTGGCCATTAACAACAAACTCCTAGAAAACTATGATTTTCATGAAGAAGACGATGCATAGATACTTATAAAACGATGCATATATCTATAGGATGTTACACAGTTGAAACTATGCAACAAAAATCAACTAACTATGCATTATCCAAAAACTATTTATGCAGTGTAAAAAAAACTAATATGCAGTACATTATACACAATTATGCAATGTGTCATAACCTATGCAACAATGATCATCTTACTATACATTATTTAAAAGCTATCTATGCGGTGTATAAAAACTAAATATACATTACATTTTAAACAACTATGTCATAGTGTCTTAAACTATGCATCAAAAATCAACTAACTATGCATGATCTAGAATATATCTATACAGTGTAAAAAACTAAATATGCAGTACATATACCCATGCAAAGTGTCATAAACTGTACATCGAAAATTAACTAATTATGCATTATCTAATAGTTATCTAAGCAGCAAAAGAACTCTAACTTTGTTGGATTCCGGAAAAAAAGGAAATAAATAAAAATAAAAGATGTCTCCTAAAATAACGCCATTAAATAAGGCAGTTACAATCTTATCCCATAAAAATGGTTTCAAAAAGTCAACTCATACAAAAAAAAACCGTTGGATGATAAAAGTACAACTTTATCCTTAATGAATTAAAATAAATAAAAAATTATCTTAAAACATGGAAAAATCACAACCATAAAATAAATCCAATCAAATGCTAAGATTAGTTCACCCTGTCTCACCCCAGGAATGTGGTCTCATTTGATCTAATTTCTAAATATATATATATATATATATATAGGAATCGGTTCAAATGATACCAATTTCCTGGGATGAGACAATGTGGATTACTTTTAGCCTTTAATTGGACTTTTTGAATGGGTGTAATTTTTCCAGGTTTTTAGGTTCTTTTTCTTTAAATGACTTTCATTAAGGGTATTATAGGTGCAATTTTGGCAGTGTTTTTTTTTTTCTTGGGAGTCAATTGACATTTTAAACCCGGTTTTTATGGGGGTGTAATTATAATTGTTTTATATAGTGACATGATTTTAGGGGGCAGTGTTTTTCAATTTTTTTCTATTTTTCCTAATCATCATAGTTAGTGTTCTTTTTGTTGCTTAGATAGTTATTAGATAGTGCATATGTAGTTGCTTTTTGATGCATAGTTTATAATACTTTGCATAGTTGGATATAATGTGTTGCATATTTAATTTTCTTACACTGCATAGATAGCTTCTAGATAATGCATAGTTGATGTTTGTTGCATAGTTTATAACACTTTGCATAGTTGAGTATAATGTACTGCATATTTAGTTTTTCTACACTGCATAGATAGTTTCTAGACAATGCACAAATTGATTTATGTTGTATAGTTTTCAACTATGCAACACCCTATAATTATGTGCATCGTTTCGTAAGTATCTACGTATTTATCATCTTTTTCGTGAAAATTACAGTATTTAAGAGCTTTTTATTAATGATCATGTTTAAGTTCTTCATGGATGTCTACTTCATCAACATTGTCCATGTGAGTTTCTTGTGGAATTACTGGTGTTTCCTTGCTTAGAATTGAAGTCATCTTCTTTCTCTATTTTTTTTGTTCTCTCTGTAATTTTACAGAGATAGTTAATGGCGTGGAGGAAAATTTTTAGTTTTTTTAAGATATGACAAGATGTAGGAGTGGTAGTGATCGATAATATATATGGTAGGCAAAGATCATGATTGATTCCATTCCTTTATTATAATTGTTCTGTTATAATTAGACTACATTAATTTTGATGTGTTTGACATTGATACCATTTAGAGATTAAATTAAATATTTAATATAATATTAATTCATTTAATTTTAGCCTTTGCTTATTGTATGGAGATTGTTGAGATTAGTCCACCATAGACATTGTCTCATTAGATCCAACCCCTATATATAATTATGTATATATGGCATGAATCCAATGAGACCACTGTTTGGGGTAAGCTGTATAGACTAATCCTAGCCAATGATGGAAATTAGACACTACATAGATTAAACTACGTAAATGATTATTATTTAATTATATTATTAATAATAAGGGTAATTTTATAAATTAATACAAACAGATAACAACCCACAAATGGATGGTTACACAATTTATGAAGAAAACTTAGTTGTTTTCATCCCATCCGATTTATAACCAATCACGAAAAATAGGGATTACAATTTACAGCGGATGCAACTGAATCAGATTTATTCTCCTTCTCCGTTTTTCTTCTTGTGGTTCATCTTCATGTTAAAAGAATACAACTTCTCACGATTAGAAAATACGGTGAACATGCAATGACTTCATTTTAAGTATGCAACAATATCCTTCTAAATATGCAATGTCATCATTTAAGAAAAATGCAAAAAAAAATGTAACTATGCAATAATGTCATTTTTAAACATGCAGTGTACTGATATAAATTTAATAAATGATCGCCACAATCGAAACTAGAAAACTGAAAAAAGAAATATAATGTGGTTGCCAAAAGTAATTCACTAAAAAAACTCTCAAACTTTCCAATTTGAATTAAAACCACCCATCAATTTTAACCATAACTGAATTTGAAAAAAAAAAACGGCACCTAAAATCATTGGAGTTGGAATTATTGTCTTGTCCTTCATGTCTTATCCAAAACTCTGAAAATTTACTAGATTACCCATAATGCCAATAAATTACTCCTTCACCTCCTAAAATCAAAGAAAACATCTGAGTCATTAAAAATTATCTTCCAATGGCCGAGATTAGTCCCTACAATCTCACCCCAGAATATGAGTCCTATTTGATTCAAATCTTGTGTGTGTGTGCGCGCATGTGTGTGTGTGTGTGTGTGTGTGTGTGTGTGTGTGTGTGTGTGTGTCTGTGTCTGTGTTTGTGTGTGTATTTCAATAAATAGAGATGGTAGTAGAGTAGTTGCACAATGGAAATTCTTAAAATTCGAGAATCAAACGTTCAAAAATATTTTTCATTAAATAGATATAATAGTAGGACTAATTTAACTGAATATTAAAAATATCCGATAAAGATATATTTGTTGGTTATTTGACAACCTCGTCAATAAATCAAGTGTAGGTGCCAATGAGATTAGCGCCTTTAAGGTAGGCGCTATCTGCATTGTCGCCTACATAATTTTTTTTTTTCCGGCTGAACTAAGCGATGGTCAAACCAGCGCTTCCTGCAAATTTATGCCATCAAAGTAGGTGTCAATTGTAATGGCACATGTTCCCTTTTTTTTTTAAAAACCATCCTTTTTCAACTCATTTTGCTCTCTCTCTCCTCTCTCTCTCTCTCTCTCTCTCTCTCTCTCTCTCTCCTGCTAAGCTCCTACAAAACATCCTAGCCTCAACTAGGGATGTAAACAAATCAAATCGAGCCCAATATAATCATATTCTATTCGTATTCCCCTCATTATAGAATATTCTTATTCGAATTCTTTTAGTATTCAAATAAAAAATCTGTTTCTCATTCTTATTTGAAATATACTCGAATATATATTAATCAGTTCGAATATTCCAAAACCTACAATGCCATAATGTTTTCTTAAAAAAATAGAATTAAGACAACAAAAGGAAACACATTCATTACATTGATTGAAACTAAAGTTGAAACGATACAGAAAATGATAGAGAAATAATACAGAAAATGGAAACACTATAAGTCCAAGTGGGTACGATAATCTAGAGGGAAGGTGAATAGATTATGCCCATTTTCTCAATTATGCCCTCTTTTTCGAATGTAATAAGCCAAGACAAGAATGAAAGTGCGGGAAGTAAACAACACGCGTCGATTTATAGAGGTTCAACCCACCTAGGGCCTAATCCTCTACCACCCCAGTATCTCCGGGATGGATTTCAAAAAGAAAAAAAGATTTTATTAATTACCACAATTAATACAACATCACCTTACAACACATCTTTGGAGATTACCACAATATCCCTTCAAGATTACCACAATCTTCAACGGCACCTTGTGAAGATTACCACAATCTTTCACCTTGAAGAACACCAAATTCTTCAACATCTCAAAGAGCACCAAACTCTCCAATAAGAAGATTACCACAATCTTCTAACACCTAACACCTAAGAACACCCAAGTGTAAGTCCAAGCGGCTACGATAATCTAGAGGGGGGTGAATAGATAATCTCTATTTTCTCGATTTAGCCCTTTTTTTCGAATCAAACAAGCCAAGACAATAGTAAATGTGCGGGAAGTAAACAACACGCATCGATTTATAGAGGTTCAACCCACCTAGGGCCTAATCCTCTACCAACCCAATATATCCGGGATGGATTTCAAAAAGAATTTTTTTTATTAATTACCAAAATTAATACAACATCAACTTACAACAAGACCTTGAAGAGCACCACACTCTTCTTCAACACCACCTTGGAGATTACTACAATCTCCCTTGAAGATTACCACAATCTTCCTTCAACGGCACCTATGAAGATCACCACAATCTTCAATCTTGAAGAATACCAAATTCTTCAAACACCTCAAGAGCACCAGGCTCTATAAACACCTATCACCTAGATCACCCAAATGTATTTTTTCCACAAGAATACTCACAAGGATGTCTTGTGTTGAATGATGACCAAAATCAAGATTACAACTCAATAATGAATGATACAATTTGAGTGCAAGTGTAATCAAGAAATAAAGCCTATACCTCAAGATGTGAAAAGTGATAAGCTAGACAAATTACAACAAGAATAATAATAATGAAGAGCCAATGTGTTTGCTTGAATGTATCTTATTGTGTTGTATCTCAATTGTTGTATAGGTTGCTCCAAAACTTCCTCTATTTATAGGAGATGATTGATCGTGTATAGGCTCCTCTTGGGGATTGAAAATCTACAGAAAATACAATTAAAATCAAGAATATAGCTGTTAGAAATCAATCCCACAATTTAAGGAAAGTTGGTCTCACCGCACAACGGAAATTTCTTTGTCAAAACCTTAGGGCGACGGTCGCGTAGAAATGGACGTTGGAAAATAACACAAGATTTTTTTACATAGGGCGGCCGGCCGATCGATGGGTCCGACCGGTCGACCCTGTGTCCAACCGGTCCCCCTTGTATTTTTGAAGAACAAAAGAGAGAGACACAGAAGCGTGCACCGGCCGACCCCCTGCACGGCCGGTCCGACCTGCAATTTTAAACTTCAGTCTTTTTTTGTTTCAACGTGCACCTTCAGTGCGGGTTGCCTATAGATGCCGTCGACCACGAGACAGAAGTGTTGTCCAAATTTTTATCAAAAATAGACTTTAAGAAATACTCCGAAAATTAGTAAAAATTTTTAAAACAATCGGGAGTATTTGGACAACATTTTAAAACATTGTTTTGGTGTAAAAACAAAATCATCAAAATCATGATAAAAACATATATCAAACACCAAGTGTGTTCTTACCACAAGAACACTCACAAGGATATCTTATGTTGAATGATGAACCCAAATTCAAGATTACAACTCGATAATGAATAATACAATTTTGAGTGCAAGTGTAATCAAGAATAAAGCCTAGACCTCAAGATGTGAAAGTGTAAGACCTTAGGCTATTACAACAAGAATATTGAAATATAAGAACAAAAGTGTTTGCTTGAATGTATCTTGTTGTGTTGTAGTATTATATCTTGTTGTGTTGCTTCAATTCTTCATCTTTATAGAGGATGTCTTGAACTTGATAGGCTCTTCCTAGGAGATTGAAATCTGTAAAAAATTGCAAGACAAATGAAGAATATAGATGTTAGAAATCAATCCCACAAATTAAGAAAAATTTGTCTGCTGAAAAACGGTATGGCGACCGATCGCACAGAAATGAGGAAAAATTGAAAACACTGAATTTTACACAGGGCGACCGATCTACTAGGGGTCCGACCGGTCGACCAATGTGATGACCGGTTGCCCTCAAGAAATTGCAATACAGAGAAGATTTGTAAGCTGCAAGAACACCCACACACCGGTCGACCTCTTGCAAATTTCATCCATCCCGTTTTCTATTTCAAAACACAACTCAGACACAGGTTGTCCTATAGGCGACCGGTCCAACCCGAGACAGAAGTGTTGTCCAATTTTTGTCGAAAATAAATTTCAAGAAATATTCCAAAAAATTAGTAAAAATATTTTATATCGATCGGGAGTATTTGGACAACATTTAGAAACATTGTTTTGGTGTAAAAACACATTAAAATAAAATTATCAAAATCATGATAAAAACATTTATCTAAGAAACTCCCCCTTTTTGATGATTACTAACCAAAAACAATTTTCAGAGATATAAAGAGGTCGATTTTGAAAACAAAACGAATTTTCTGGTCAAAAATTAACTAGCCGTTTGAAGCAACAAATATTCATACAATATAGCCACAAGGATGGGAGTAAAGATTTTCAAAAAATATTTTGCAAAAGCTCCCCCTATCAACATGAACAATAAGATAGAGATAGAAGCAATTTAAACAAAAGCTAAAAGCTTAGCTTATACCATGAAAGCATAAGAATCATGAGCATAAGCTCCCCCTGTCAAAAACAACCGTTAATCAAGTATCACAAGTCCAAGGTACATCCAATGGACTAGTTTATGTCCACAGCTTTTGGCTTTAAAGAGCCATAGCTTATAGCTTCTTTTGTGAGCTTATTTTAGCTTCTTTGAGCTAAAAACTTATTTCCTGTTTCTCCCCCTTTGGAATCATCAAAAAGAATGTTAGCACGATAAAAACATCATATATCCATATCAAAGTGCGCAATTTAACCGATTTATCGAGCTATTGATCATTAAGCTTTAAATTCCAAAAACTAAGGGAAGAGTTGATCATATGACTTGTAAAAGCTCGTAAAAGCTCATTTTGATTTGCAAAACATGATCTCTATAAATATATAAGACATTTGAAATCGAGAGAATCATGTAGGTGATGAATTTTTCTTTGAAACGTTTTATCGAACACTTGGCGGGCGTCAAATAATAAAGAAGATGTATATAGCCCTTGTAAAAATAACCAAGCCAAATTTTTCATCACCAAAAGCAATTTTACAAATATCATCCAACAACAATCATCATGTCCAACACAAATACATAAGAATTCCAATAATATATCAAATATGAATTACATTCTCAAGGTTCAACCCAATTGAGATAAAGAAGAAGAATTCTTACCATTAAATCGGTAAAGATGAGTAATAATGATGATAAATGAGCAATATAAACCCCAAGATATAGAAATAATACAATAAAACTCATTTGGAGTGAATTGTGTGTGCAAATGACAAAGGGGTCGAAAAATGGAGGAGTAGAGCCAAAATGGCTAAGTCTGGAAAATAGAAACATTTTAACCAAAAAAACTTATGGGCCGATCGGTCCAGGTTGAGGGCCACCGGTCCACAGGTAGGCCGACCGGTCGACCGCAACCCAATTTGGCCACTGGATCAGTCTGTTTACAAAAATCCGAAATTTGATCCAAAAATCCGATTTTTTGCCCCTAAGTTTAAAAACGTACGAAATGCAAACATAGACCTCATTCAATATACATTATGCCTAAACAAGCTCGAAATGAGGTAAAAAAAACTCGGCGGTTAACGATTAAAAACAAATATCCGCGAGTTATCCTTGAGACAAAATTAAACACATCTCAATTTTTCGTTTTTAGAAATGCAATCCCTTAGAAAAATATATCAAATCTCAATATGTTTAGTTCGATTATGACGAACCATATTTTGAGAAACTATAATCACCGGACTTGTTATCCCGAAAAATATGAATGTTTTAAATCTTTGGATAAACAAACCATAAGAGGAAGTGCCTTTCAAATATTTGAAAATTTCTTTTAACGACACTTTAATGAGATTCATTGGGATATTTTTGAAGTCAAGCATATAAACATAAGGCATAAAGAATGTCAAGTCTATGGGAGTAATAAAAGTAGATAAACATACCTCGAATTTGTTTGTCAACCAATATGCCTTAGCATCTTTATCTAACTTGATATTGGTTGCCATAGGAGTAGAGACGGTTCTTCCTTCTTCAACGCCGAACTTCTTCAAAAGTTCTTTTGTATATTTTGATTGTGAAATGTAAATACCTTCTTGACATTGCTTAATTTGAAGTCCAAGGAAGAAATATAGCTCCCCCATCATGCTCATTTCAAATACACCTTGCATTAACTTAGAAACATTTCTTGCACAAGAATACATTAGTAGCACCAAAAATAATATCATTAACATAAATTTGCACTATTAAACAATCTTGCCCTTTTTCAAAAACAAAGAGAGTAGTATCAACTTTACCTCTTGTAAAACAATTTTGCAAAAGAAAAGAGCTAAGTCTATCATACCATGCACGGGGTGCTTGTTTTAACCATATAAGGCATTTTATAAAAATTATTTGGCCAAGAAAAATTTTTAAACCCCGGAGGTTGTTTTTCATAGACTTCTTCTTGAATAAAACCATTTAAAAAGGCGGATTTAACATCCATTTGGTAAAGCTTGAAATTTTTAAAACAAGAGTAGGCAAGTAAAAATACGAATAGCTTCAAAACGTGCTACGGGTGCAAATGTTTCATATAATCAATACCTTCTAATAGACAATACCATTGAGCTAGTAGCCTTGCCTTGATCATAAAACTTGTTCCGAAATACCAAAAAATTCTGCAAAATCTTAACAAAATATCTTGCACAAGAGCATAGTAATATCGAATAATATAGACACTATAACAAGTAACACATACTATGCCAAAAAAAGCATCAAGAGTTTAATAAAGCATGTAAGTTCAAATATGCTTATAGTAAGCTATATAAGGTCTCTTTTGAAATTTGAAAATCCGAGAGCATATGGTTGAGACCTCATTTAAAAGAAGTATTTGAACAAGATTTTTGACAAAGCAAACAAGAATAAGGACAAGAATATGTGCAATCAAATGCATAATTTTGAGAGGAGGATAAAAATTGAATGTTTTATCAAAACAAATATAATCCTTTACAAGTCTCGGATAAAATAAGCTTTATCGAATAGTGCCTTTCAAAAATCGAAAAATCCTTTTAATGGCACTTATATGTGATACTTTAAAATTGCTTGAAAAACAAGCACATAGACATACATCATGAAGAGTATCGAGTCTAAGAAAGTAAGAATAACACAAGTGAGCGTACCTCGATAGTTTATGATCCTCTCTTGACAAATTATGAGTAGGTAACCATTGATAAAGATATATATATATATATATATATATATATATGTCCTACACAATTCTTAGAAAGAGTTTTCGCACAAAACATAATGATACAAGTGTAGGCTAAAACAAAGAAATGTTACAAATATGCTTGTGCTATATAAATCCGTAAGGGACAATGAACATATAAGTTCTTGTAAATGCACAAGAGTTTAGACAAGCAATATACAAGGTCTTCTCAAATAATAATAATTTGTGTACGTAGGCGTCAATGCACTAATCTCATTGGCGCCTCATTGGCGCCTACACTTGATTTATTAACTGATTGTCAAATACCCAACAAATGTAAATTTGCGGGGTATTTGCTATATTCTGTCAATAGCTTGGTAGCAGAGTAGTTGCTCAAGGAAAAAATTGAAAATACGAAAATCAATTAATTGAAATTTATGGGATCCGACTCCACACAAATGTTTACCCTGAACATCATTGATTGAACTCATAAATACATTAATACAACTAAAATAGTAATATAATATAAATACATATATAATATAATAAAGATAGGATCTCATAAGGCAACATCTTACTTTAAGGCAGTGTGGATTAATCATATCCATCCACTCCAGTTGATCAATGGTCCATAATCCTATTAAGATTACATAATTAATAAATTAATTAAAATCTAAAAGGGTAAAATAGTAACTAGGAAAATTTTGTAATTGTCTTCCCATAACAACACCCTACAATCATGAAATGATGAATATCACGTTTCCATAACTGAAAAACACAATCATCTAGAATATCATATTTCCATAATTAAAAAAAATAATAGCTTAATTTTGGTCCACTGGAAAAAACAATGCACAATTAGTTTTTCTTTGATGCATATATAGTGTATACTTGATGCACAATTAGTTTATTTCGATGCATATTTAGTGTATACTTGATTCATTAGTTTATTTTGATGTATATATAATGTGTACATGGCGTATAACTTTATAAGAAATGATCCATATTTAGTGTTTATGTTCATTTATATATTAATAGATCAAACGAATCGGCATATTAATAGATCAATTTGATACATTTAAAAACTCAGTGCTTACAATCTGAATTTTTAATGATGAATGTATTATGTACAGTTACATATTAATAGATCAAAGGAATCGGCATTATATTCTGCATATGCACAACATGACCATTCAAACTGTGCATTTTAAAAATTAGTTGTGGATATCGAAAATGCATTGAAACAATACTAATTATGCACCAAATAATTACTAATTTTATGCACAACAACGGTCATTAACACTTGCGTTGAAAAAAAATGCATTGTGGAAAGCTTATATACATCAAGACACTACTAACTATGTGTCAAAAAACTACTAACTGTACACTACAAATATCACGAACTATGCACCAAAAAAATACAGTTGTGAAAATAACGTATTTGCGTCAAGATAATAATAACTATGCTCCAAAATGTTATTGGATGTGCATTATTATTAAACAAGAAAATTTCATAAATTTATTATTTGTGTACATAAAATTCGTTAACCATGCACGAGTATATTGAACAAAAAACACAATTCCATCATAAAGCTGACAAAAAAGTGAACACATCCAATTAACAAAAAAAAAACACAATACTGCAAAAGTGAAAATCCACATACTTACATTCAAATGGTATCATTAACACTATTAAAACTACATCATCATTCAAAAATATACTACACTAAAAAACGACATTGAACATACCCATAAGAGAAAAACATTTTTCAAGTACAAAAAACATCCCATCAAAATCAAAAACACTGTCCCTACGAATTCTTCTTATCATTGAAGAATTTATTGGTCGAATCTAACACCCTTCCCTTCTCTTGGTTCAAATCATCCATTTGATTTGTCTACCTTAGCCCTCTTCTTAACATTCCGTCCCCGTCATCCGCCCCGCTAGCAGCTGGTCTTTTCTGGTTTCCTTTAGACATATAAACTTCTCAACCTACCATTAACAACAAGAAGAAAAATAAGTAAACCTCAAAACCAGAGAAACATAAAACATGTCCATGTTGAAAATGTATTAAAAACACAATTGATAAACTAAATATGCACTATATGAACCTTAACTCTGCACCAGAAAGGACTATTTACACACCATGTGTGTTTATGCACTTTGTGAACTAATGCACAGAACTAAAACTAAATCATCCACCATAATACATCTTCATATGCACAACAATATCACTAAATATGCACCATTGAACATATGTTAATGCATCAAATTTACCTTCCACCTACACTTCAGATTGAGTATTCATTTTTTGCACCAAATAGTCATTAACAATGCATAATATAACTCATAACTATACAACAAATACTCAACTAAAAAATAACATCACATATTATTCATTCTTTATAATATAATGGAAAAAACAACACCATACCCATATATTCTAGAAAACTGTGCATCAAACTACAACTAAACATGCATCGTTAAGGTATAAATGTACACCAAAAATCTAAAAGAGAAACAAGAAAAACAGAGTACCCTAGCACATTTCCAAAACACAAAACACACAACTATCCTAAAAACTCCTGCCTGCACAAATATCAATACGCATATCCTCCCCCCCAATAAAAAAGTTGCACCAAACAACATATAAAATTACATCGTTTATGTTAAAATCTACACCAAAACACCAATCAAAAAACAATAAGTAGAATAGTACCCTAAAAATCATTCCAGAAACACATTTCAAAAACCAAAAAAAAAAAATTGCGCATAAAACAGACTGAAAAAAAAAAAAAAAAAAAGTAAGAACCCTAGTATCCAAACAATACAACCAAATGTCTAGTCTCCAACAAATAGACTCCAAAAATAAAAAAACTTAACATTACATCTATAAAAAAAACACCACCAAAAACTGGAAAAAAAGAAAACCTCAACACAAATTTTCGAAAACAAAACAAAAAACAGAACCAAAACAAAAAAAAAAGCATGTCAAAAAATACTTACCTCAATCAAAACACCTTAAAGAACAAACCAATTTACAGATCGAACTGAAACCTTTAGTCGATTAAGCGAAAAGAATGGATGAAAAAATGGGAGAGAGAAATTGCCAGTCGAGAGAAAAATGGGGAGAAAAGAAGTGAAATAATTCAAATGAAAGAGAGAACTGAAAGCGAGAATGAAATCAGAAACCATATCCCTTGAAATCGAAAGACACAATCAGTTACCAAAAAAACTAAAAAACTGTTTCATCATAAAGACCAATTTGCCCTTTATGGGCAAAAATAAATTAAAAAAGGCAAAAAAATAAAATAAAAATCAGATCCATTGGATTTGATAAATTAACGTATATGATTAGTCCACACTGCCTTAGAGTAACCCCCTGCCACATTTGATCTTATACCTAATATAATAGGTTAAAATATATGAATAATTTAAGGGGCAGATTTGAAAATAGACAATCAACATTTAACCCAATCCATTTATAATTCCCCTAAAAAAAGTCCATTTATAATTTCAAGGGAAGTCTTAGTTTGGCCAGTCTCATTGGCGTGAATCATGATGGTCAGAATAAATTAGCATTAGCGAGATCCATATTATGCATAAATATAAGTATATGACAAGTTTTTCATTATGAATACTCAATATAAGTAATTATTTTCCATTAAAATCAATCTACTAAAAGTAAAATCTTGATTCACAGTTGATTGGGTATAATAATTTTTTTTTAATTAGCTTGTTATAAGCTGTAGTAAAATTAACTTTTCGTCAATTATATGTTAGAATTCATTTTTTTTTCAATTTAATTACTATAAAAAAATTATTTTGTTTCGATTAAATAATTCTACAACTATAATAGAAATATTCATAAATAACTAAATATTGACCTTAATACTCGCACATTTCAATTTTCATTTAGTGTTTTTAAGTTCCACGCAGGATTCTTTTAATTAAGTGTGCAGTCAAGGATTAAATTGTTAATTTAAATATCTTCAAATTGCCATTAAATTAAAACTGCGCACGCTATGTTTTCATTTTGACTTTTTCCACCACAGTTTAGATAATTTATATTAGGGGACCCCTATCAAAGTTAGACTAGGGAAAATTGTTTTGCTAACTTTAACAAGTATTTAGTTCAAAAAAATAAAAAAACTTTAACAAGTATAATTGACTGTATTAATTTATGGTTATTATTTTTTTGGGAATTTTGTTTGTGATAAGATTGATGGACTATATATATCATATGGATAAAACTTCAAAGAGTAAAATAATCTTTTTTTTTTGTTATCCGATTGATTTCGTGTTTTTTTTTCATCATCGAACTCAACAGAAAAATCAAGAAGAATGAGAATCCTAGTCAATAGGTTTTTTATGAGGAGGCTACATCCGATGTACTATATTTGGTGGATGGATCAATATTTCCTTGAACTATTTTAAATAATTACGAAAATTATTTATTATTTATAATTACAAAAATTAATTAAATATTTAATTTTAATCTTATAAAAGAATAAGTGAGGCATTTGTTATCCATCCACCCACCAAAATGCGTGTGTAACCAAACCCACAAGCATGTGGTCATCTCCCCTTTAATCTACAATACCCCACATTGATAAAGAATATGTGGATCAATTATGATTTACAAGCACCATTTATTTGATTAGCCCCTCCCCTTCAAGAAATAATTTTTCAGACAAACTCGGTTTATAAATTCCAAATGATATTCTCAATATTTCTTAGTAGAATTTTTACAAATAATTTAATTCCACCCCATGTCACATTAGTTCTAAAACTTAGTGATCTCACAAGAAAATTAAGAAATCTTTATTAGACGATATACTATATTTGCCGGATCAACTTTTATTTTTATGAGTTGGTGAAATTTTTTTAATAAGTGAAATTTGATGTGTATAGAAAAAATAATGATTAAGTGATGTGATAAAGAATCTTTTAGAGATGTTGATTGTTTGTAGATATTTTTTCACATTAGTTCTAAAATTATAGTCTCACAAGAAAATAAAAATATAACACAAGAAAATTGAATAAAAATAAAAAAAATTGAACCTAAAATAGGCAATATGGATCTCATTGATTCATTTTGTTATCAAGGTTATAAGAGAAAAAAAATAAAAATGATGAAAATTTTTAAAAAATATGGATCTCATTGATTCATTTTGTTATCAAGGTTAAATTCTTTATATAAATAAAAAGAGGATAGAGAAATAAATATGAATATAGTTGGGTATTAGAAAATGTGAGAGGTAAAAATAAAAAGGAGTTGATTTTTCAGAGAAATGAAATTTTCGTTATAAAAATTTATTATTTTACAAACAATCACATATCCTACAAAAAAAAATTTTCAATCAAAGATGAAAATTTTGGAAATAAGATGACAACCTATGAGAGCCATAATTTTTAAAATTTGGGAGCTTGTTTTGTGTTAAATGTGATACTGAACCAATTTGATTTGGTCCAGCTACATTTTTGTTTTGTTTTGCGGTCATCGTTTCTAATGATTAATGATTTGTCACCTTTAAGAAAGAAAAATAACCTAGCAAACAAACAAATAAAGTGGAACAAATATTATATGTGGTTCACAACAAAATATTTAATATATGAATTTTGGAAATGAGCAAGCCTTTTCTAACTTTTAAAATTGGAAATGAATTAAACAGGCAACAGGTAACCGGCGGAAGCAGTAAAGGTCGGGTAAACACCATGTGAGCCAATCGGTTTATTGACACGTGGTGAAACACGTGAAAATTCTCTTTCAAATTTGGGGTCACGCCATTCATCTGATAATCTGTCTCACCTTTTAAATAAATGAGGACTGGTAGAGTCACACCCACGTGCCACAAAAAACTCCCAAAATATCCTCCACGTGTCCGATAAGTACTGGACCTTCATGTGCACGATAGCTGTTATTTTAGCATTTTGCCTCACCAATTTCGCTTCATCCTCAACCAATAATATTTTGGTACGGTAAGTATTCAATAATTGATGAAGGTGCTGCAGTTGCATGGACGACGTAAAAACGAGTAAACTGTTACCCTCATAAACTTGAAAAAATATCGAATAATAAAAAAAAAAAAATACTTACAAATTAACCGTAAAGCACTAAAGATTTATTGAAAAATATCTTCAAATATTTCCAAAAAATACTTCTTCAAATAAAATTAGTTATGCTGTGATTGGTTGTTTAAAAAATTATTTTGCCCCAACATCGATTGCTTGTAAAAAATTCATAGAAATACAATATTAACTCATTATATTCTTCCATCATGGATAGTTATTTTGTTTAGTTATACTGTAATTGGTTGTTCAAAAAAACTATTTTGCCTCGTCATGGGTTGCTTTTAAAAACTTTTGTAAAAACACAACATTAACTCATTCTATTCTTCCAATCAATCATCACATCAAATTATTATTTTACTAAACAAATAACTATCAACGATCAAAATAATATTTCCATCATACATCCAATTAATCACACTCTTAAAATTTATACCCGTTTTTTCAATTAATTTTTCGCACTATCTTCTACCAAAATAGAATGGAGCCAAACGAAATATCAACCAATCACTTGGTAGTTCGATCATATCTTGTTTGAACTCGACCTCTTAATAATCAAACTAAGAAAGGTGTTTTAAATTTGACAAATATTCATACAATTTAAAATATCTTATAACTCTCAATTTGTTTAATCTATGTTAGAGTTGACCTATTGATAAAACTCTATTTTTAAATTATTTTTATCTTATTATTTTGCTCATTTCTAGATGTTACTAATTTTATTTTAAAAATAGATACGGATCGGTCAATTTGGGTGTTTAATAGGATAAAATAAGATAGTTGAACTTATAAGATGTTTTTATATCTTATAAATTTATTAAAAAGATATTTTTGTCTTTTGGATATTTAAAATAAGGAAATCATAAAATTTTAAAAAAAGTCCACCGTTTTTTTCACAAGAAGATTTCTTTTTTTAAGTTGAGCACCTTATAAGCTCTCTTGAAAGTTGATTCTTCTTGGTAGTTTTGAGAGACGACTTTTTTAGAGCTTATAAGCTCTTTTGGAAAAAAAAATTACTTTTTCAAACACATTTTAAGAGCTTATAAGCTCTTAAACATCTTATAAAATCTTCTTGGTTTTTGAAGAGCAATTTATAGTTGTTTCTTCACCCTAAAGTTCAAAATCAATTTTAAATTTGACAAATATTCATACAATGGTTTAAAAATATGTTATTCGAATTTTTATTCCTCAGGCTCAATTTGTTTAATTTAGATAAGAAAAAAAAATAATCGAATCATAATAATTACTTGAATCCAATCCACCAAATTCTTCTACAAAGGAGTTCAAGTATCATTAAATAACATTGGTTTTATTAAGGGATTCAAAATATTTATTGACCTTTTAGTCCTCATAAATTAACATATAACTTTAGTCTCATTGTTAACGATGGAAAAGGTCAAATTAAGAGTATAGAATCTTGATATAAAGAAGATCATATATGTTTTAGGCCATTTAATAATATGCATTTTTAAAATTCTGAGAAATCAAAATTCAATCATATAGTTGGATGCATGAATTTTCCACTTTATATATTGAGGCATGTGAGACATGATCTCGATATCTTGAAAATATGAATTAAGGGTCCACTTAAGTGGTCCTTGAAGGTTTTGAAATTGACTTTGATTAGTAATCAAAATATACAATGCCCATTATTAAAAATAAAAAAAATAAAATATATATTAGTATAAAAGTGGAGTAAATTTCTGCTGCCTAAACATATTATAACAAATTAAAACTATTGATGAAACTCCAATGATATATAAAATGTTTAAATATATGGTGAAAAACAGGGCTTGATGGCAAATGGTAGACCTCATATTAAATTAAAGGAATTATGTAGAAGATAATAAATAAATCTGGGGTTTGGGTCAACACATATATTTTAAACACAAGCCAACCAAAACAAGACACACCGAAATAATACTATAACTAAAACAAGTTGTAATTTGCAAGAAACCCAAAATAAATGATTATTCGTTTGTTAATCCACCATTGTGCTTTAATTAATCAAGGTTTAGTGGCGTCATGATTATTTATAACGTTTTTAAGCAGACGGAAAGTTCTACTTCACCTAAATAAATAGCCAAATAGGTGGACTCCAGGATGTGCAATTAATGTGCGTGGTCTAAAAAATAAAAACTGAAGCTACAAAATTATGGCAGATATTTTATTTTCATTCATTTTGCATATTTTATTTCATATAATTTTCATGTACCGTATATCTTTTAAATATGCACTTAGAATTAATTAAAATTACGCCACATATTTATATATTATATGGAAATATTGGAGGAGTTGTTATTTAGTTATAATTAATGTAAACCATTAAGGCATTAGTGATCCAATAAAGAAAATATCATACAGGTTAATTATTATATTTTAGAAGTATATCTTCAAAAAGTTATATACATAATAAGGTTAACGCCAATCTAGTGGCTTATGATGCCCAAAAAGAAAAAAAAAATCTCTTGAACTTTGTAGGTTCTATTATGGGTCTTAAATATTTCAATAACCATAGACAAGTTGGCATAATATATATCAGAAGAATTGATTTTAATAATCAATTAGACATTTTCTCATAGTTATAGTTATAAGGCTCAAAAGTTAAATAAAACTTCATAAAGGCACCACAATAATAGAAAACATAATTACCGAAGAATCATTTATTTACCCATTAATGATAATTCTGTGTAATTTATAAAAACACAATAATAATAATATGAAACATATATAAGTATATAGTAATAAAAATTATTATTATTTTAGGAAAAACAATACAATTTTTCACTATGCCATGTGCATTGAGATTGGAGACCTCCACCAAATCTAACAAGGTACGTGCATGTTCTTTTTTATACACTCATGTTTTATTTTACTTTCAAAAAAAAAAAGTTTTCGTGTCAGGGAAAAGAAACAATAAAATAACTATTATAAAAAAAGAAGGATGAGAGGGACAAGTGCTCAAAGGGATAAGAAGGCATGTTATTGGAGGATCATGAATTAAAATATAATTTGTGGAATTGGTCTACAGCCTTAGCCCAGCGGAGAGTGGCCCACAATATTCTTCATTATTATATTTATAACCCCAAAATTCGGACGTCATGTCTTGCGTCCAGTTTCTTCCTTTCGCACGTGTCGTCTGTCTGATTTATTTAATATTATATAGTTTTTATTGTGGGCCCTTTCTTTTGATTTCTTTAAGGATTATAATATGGGGTTTTATCCAAATTTGTTGTCTTGATTACAGTCCTGTTTGTCTGCCACATTTTCTTTTCCACTTATTCCAAGTCCACCTAATTCACATACACAATCTAAGGGAGTGCTTCCTTCTTAATTAATTTTCATCTCCTCCACTTTGACAAAAGTTTTCATGGAATTGTGCTGAAATTTTTTAAAAGAACACACTATTTACTTTTCTCACTTTTAAATCATCATTACATTCATTTATAATTTAAACAAAAAAATATCACATCAATTATCATTATTATATAATCATATCACAAATACACCATTCACACTCTTTTATATTTCAAATCATCAATCACGTTCAATCATATTATACTAAAAAACAATCTCATCAACTATCATCATCACATTTTCATCTTATATCAAACTACACTATCACATTATCATTTTTTAAAATAAAATTTTCTCACTATTCTTTCCAAAAGTAAAAACGAACAAAACAAAAGCTCAAGAAAATATTGCTCCCTAACATAGTGGGTTTTGGGGGGTTGAGGATGATCCTCAAGAAGACATTATTTTCAATAATAGTAGTACTAATTTTAATTTGGAAATTACTAAATTAGTAAAATTTAGAGGGTGTTTCACTAAAAATCTTATAAGCACATCCATCTTATTTTTTTTAAATAAGTTGGGAGTATTGGTTGGAGATCGAATTTCAAATAAACTGAAAGATACAGGGTTGGAACCCTGGTTAACACTCTTATAAAGGGTTACTGATACCACTTGAGCTACAAGCTAGTGGTAAGCACACCCATCTTATAAGATGTTTAAGATTTTATTTTGAAATTAAGTTGTTAAAGTGTTTCGATAAAATAAGATTATTAGATGTTAGTAATACCAGTTTTGTAATTAAAATTGCCAAATATAAGGAGATTGTTAAAATAAAATATTATTTTAAAAATAAGTTGGGAACCTCCATATCTTTTAAAAGTAATTTATAAGTTTTAAACATCTTATTTTAGGAGCTTATAAGATCTTTTTCTAAAAAAATTACCAAATATATAAAAAAAAAGCTTATAAGCTCTCAAAATCTTGTAAGATGATTTTTAATTTGCGAATTTATAAACTCTGCGTAACACACTCTTAGCGTAATATTTAATATGATAAGAGTTGTTTGGATAAATCTTAATTCAAATTTCTCAGTGCTTAAATTGAAAGAGTTGGGAGTTCGTACAAACTACGGAGAGGTTAAATAACGCGCAATATGTTGCTTTAATAGGAAAATGAAAGGTAAATTGAAAATCATTTTAAGTGAAGTTTGTCATATAAACTGAAATGATCGTGCAATTTTAGAGTGTAATTACATATTCATCAGTTAGATGATAAGATGTGAAAGCCGATCATAGTCATAGCTATCAATTTTGGACTCCCGTCAAAGTCCGACATGTCAGCAAGATTGTCACGTCATAGACCGACTAGAAGTATCTGGAAGTAGACTGACCAAATTAGGTCGGCCGAGTGGACATACCAGCAGTGGCGGAGCCACTTGGAGCTTTGGGGGTACAACTGTACCCCCAATTTGGAAAAAAAAAATTTAATTTAGTTTAAAAATAATATTAATAATATTTTGTACCCCCAATTTTTATATAAAATGGTATTTTTAACAATTAAAATCCAAAAAAATCAAAATATCTTACATATTTTTTACACAATTTTCCACATTTTCTCCCCCCTACAAATACTTTGTTCCAAAAAATAATGATAGAATCTAACTACGATTAGCCTAAAATTTATCGTACCCCCATTTTCGGATTTCTGGATCCGCCACTGTACCAGCAACCTAGTAGGGCAGAGTTCAGAAAGCCAAACTGAAAAGGTCAATGATGACAAAGATGCCACACGTCAAGACAACAAATCAACAATAAAACATTATCTGGCATGCGCAGAGACTCTGCTACGACTCTTAGCTTCGAAGCACGTGTGCCCCGTAAGTTTTTTCTTTTTTCTTTTCTTTTTTTGTATTAAATTATTTATATAATACTACCGCTATATTTATAATTTATAAAATATTAATAACATACTAATAAAATTTAAAAGTATTATATAAATAGTTTATAATAGTGTTGTATAACATTATCAATGTGATATAAAATTTTAAAAACTACATATTAAAATTTTGGCGTCGGTTGTGGGAACTACCAAAACACGAGAATGTATACAAGAACACATGCACATGGCGTTAACACCAAAGCCGTTGATTCCAAAGCGGGGAATGTCGGGAGAGAAGAGGGTCAGGCCACTTAGAAGATGTGGGGACAGTCTCTCTCCTCCTGGAGGGGCGCCACATCATCCTCTTAGAGGGGTTCCGCAAGCAGAAGAAGTCAACTTGGCTCAAAACGCCCTTTCAACCTCTACTAAAAGACGCTGCCCAAGACACTCTACAGTAGCAGGTCGCAGCAGCAGCTGCATGAAGACATTATATAGCTCCACCAGATGTGGATGACCTTAACTTGACTGTAACGAAAGAAATGAATGACGGACTAGAAGACAACCAAAGAGACCAGTACTCTACAAAAAAGAGAAGCAAACATTAAAGTCTAGCAAAGACACTCACAAGCTTACCACCATGCTCCAGCTGAGAAGTCAAGAGCCATCCAGCCTAATCAAACTAACTCTAGAGTGAACAACTCCTTACAAAAGGACAAAACTCCCAATAAGACCTGATGACAGGCCCTATTTCAACTAAAGGAAACTCTACAGACTATTAAGAAGTATCTCCCAATACAGAAGGAGAAATAAATGTGTAACTCTGCAGAGAAAACGAAGACTCCCAAGTCGAAGAAAGCTTAACCACGAACGAATCAGCCGAAGGACCCATCGTGCATGAGACAAGAGGCGGCCAAGCGCCACTCCCCATCACACTAGTGCAGAAAATGCACTAGCCTGCCTTCGGCTATGCATTTAAGCATTTTCACTTGGCATCCCCTCTCCACGAGGGGCTTCCTCATATTTCCTCAGCTTCCTCATTTCCACTTGTCTAAATCCTCGAGGCTCAAAAATAGGAGCACAATTCGATCAACTATACTGGTGAAATCACTCCCCGGAGGAGTCAATACTTCAGAATTCCCAGAGAGCAGCAAAGCAAAAGATTACCCAGCGAACACTTGGAGAAATCTTAATTCTATACTAAAGTAAGTCATGAGGACAAAACTAATGTAACATACGATAAGACTATCTAGACACAATCAACTCCCGATGGATCTACTACTGACATGGAGAATTCACAAATAGCTCACTACAACAACTCGCCGAGTACACTGAACTTTATCAAAGAGGAAAATATACCCACAATATCTGAACACCAGACTACAAGCCCAATCTAATTATTGACAAGAGAACTCCCAACACCTAAGGTATAATCTCAGGAAGACCAAATCTGAACCAATTCAGTGCTCTCGCACCCAATGTCCACCTAAAGCTTAAGTTTCCAATAATAGCTACAGAGCCACTCGCGATAGGGTGCATTAGGCAACACGTCTATCTACGCTTGGGCGTCCGTCCTAGACTATCATGTAGTCCTAGGCCAACTCTCTTCTCATGTCTTGCTACACAACAACACTAAAGAATGCTAAGTCCCAAGAGAGGACCAGTAACCGGGCTCACCATCAATGGGACCAACGAAGCTCCTCATCTCATCTCCTTTCAACACGATGCATGCCCATGAGACGTTATTGCTAGAAATGCATCACTCATGCAGATTAACACCTCTCATCAAGAGGCAATGACCTACTCATACATAGAGAACATGACACCCATCCATAAGCGGTGGCTCCGGCTATCTCGAACATTTCAAGGTTTTATCCGTAAGAAGTAGTCTTCGGCTATCTAGGATATCACGATACCTTCGGCTATCCCAAACCCCTCTTGACTTCATCCTAGCATAAGCCCACTAAGAGGGGCTCTGTGCCATCCATGGTAGCTCCTAGCATAAGTCCTGCAATCGGTGGCTCCACGCCATCTCTATTGGCTCATCTTGTAAAGCCAGTAAGATATGGCTCTATACCATCCATGGCATCTCCTAACATAGTTAAGTCCTATAAGTGGTGGCTCCGCATCATTCCCGATGAATCCTTCTGTAAGTCAAGTAAGAGATGACTTCGCGCCATCCATGTCATCTCCTACTTAAGACCTATAACCAGTGGCTCCATGTCATCCGTGATGCTCCTCCACTCTCAACTTGTAAGAGAAACTCCCACCAAATAAGCTCATGAAAAAAGCCGCTAATGGTTGAATGCCAAGAAGACTAGAATAAGTCTTTCAAAAAGCTAAGTTCTTTGATGATTCTCATCTTCAAGTTACAGGAGGACTACTCACGTACATGAAATATTCTACCCCTCAACAAGGCTAAGTCCTATGAGGACTCATCTCTCGCAAGAGACTCAACTTTGGCTCTTAGCTTCAGCTCTCAAGTTTCAACTCCCAAGTTAAAGTCTTACTCAAGGGCGAAGTAGACTCACCTCTAAAGGCCACAACCAATTGTCACACTCCATGCAAGAGACTTAACTTCCATGTTGCTCATTCCACTTCCGCAGCCCAGGAGTTTGGGGGTAAAATCATAATTATATTTTATTTAGTTATATCATTATTTAATTATTCATCTCTAATATTCATTATTGGGTCAATATTATCAAGTGGCCCATGAGGCATAATTCACTCTCTACGGCTCACGAGACCTACTATAGCTCAAGCAACTTATTTTATTACACAAAGCTCATAAGACCCAACATTCCAGGTATAAAAGGTTCGTTCTTATTCATTTGTAAGTAGGTTCAATAAATCTGACTGAGTTACATTCATATGCTTTGGATTTTTC
>JABTTQ020002518.1:600028-840987 GCA_016081115.2 Rehmannia glutinosa | reverse complement strand
TCTTATTTTTTTGATAATATGATTAGTGTCTATTTGTATTTCAAATTCTTCTCACATGCTTTCATTTACTTATAGTTCTTAGAATATTTTGAATTTTTAAATAATATTAATTTCATATTAAACTAGATATCGAGAGATTTCCAATAGTATATCATAAGCATATATAAAAGACTTCATATGAGATAATTTTAGCTATTTAAAGTTGAGTATGATTATACCACTAAATGAAGATAAAAAAATTAGATTAATTCATTTAGTTTGATTTAAATAAATAGGAGGATTTCTAAACTCACTTTTGTTGCAAATATCCCATAAAAAATAATTAGTTTAAAGATTAGTGAAATATAAGTTATTACTAAAAATTTTAAAAAATATTTTTGTTATCCAAGCTTTATTCATTAATCTTTATCTATATTTTTTTATTTTTTGTAATAACGGATATACGATTTAACATGATTTAGATTCAATTTTTTATTAGAGCAAAAACTTGGGTTATCAAATTTTAGCATGTAAAATTACACGATTAATTATTTATAATGCATCTAATGCAAAAAAACAAACAATAAAAGTAATAAAAAGGCGTCTCCAACCATCAAAACCAAAAAGAGAAATTTTGATTATAAAATAAACATTAAAACATATATAGTTTTATAATGTTTTTAAGTTTTTCTGGATTGTGTTATATAAACAATTAGTAATAATTCTTCTAATCTATACTTACTAAAAGTAAATTATATATTGAAACAATGTTGAAAATTTAACAATCATATCAACAATGTTATACATGTACTCACAATCTATAATTAACTTGTGTAGTAATTAGCAATTTCTATTTACGGGATATGTAATATTATTTCAAAAAATTAATGATAAAATAGAAAACAAATCATACATAAAGAAAATGTCACTTGCAATAAATCTAACGAAGAAAATTTTGAAAAGACACCAACGCATTAATAATATTTGAAGTACTTAAATATTTTATTAATCCACCAAATACTAATCATTATTTCATGAATTTTATATATAGATTACAATTGAATGTGGTACAAAGTGCTTTCATTTATGTTTGAGTAACAAAGTGCATGTATCGGATCTCAATAAGTGAATATTCGACATTGATTGAATATGTAATAATACTATATTATAGATTACTTATCTTTTTTTCATATTTTTATTTTTCCTTTTTCATTAATATATAGTTAGCATAGTATGAAAATGGATCGTGGTTTAATAATTTGTATGATATAGACATGCGACTTTTCTTTCTATTTTAATTTATTGACCATTTTCAATTGTATTGATTAGTTTATTTTATCTTTATTTCTAATATATAAATATTTAATTTAATTAGGTACAACAAGCGAGTAAGAACATTACATGGAGCTAAGGACTCATATGACCACATTTCAATCAAGAATTTCCATTTCCACTACTTCCTTGAGTGAGTGTTGGTTTTCGCGTGACAAATGAAAATATGTTTGGTTGAATGTAAAATTTTAAAAAAAAATATATAGGTTTAGAAATGAATTGATATTTGGTTGAGTATTTTTAATATTTTTTTAACACAAAAATATTCTTACGAATAAAATAATTTTTATGTATTTGAAAATAATTTTATTGCTAAGTTAGGGGTTGGCCTAAAAAATTAATTTTTGGTGAAAAGTGAGATATAGTAATGTAAATTTGTGAGATGTGATTGAATAACAAGACGAGGAGAATATATGTAGGAAAAGTAGCTTTGAAAATTAATTTAAAATGAGTTATTTTTATTAAAAACACTTGAATCAAAAATATTTTCGATTTTATGAATAGTACAAAACTGAAAATTGGTGTTTGGAAATGAGAACATATGAAAAGAAATTTCACTTGCTCATCACTCTTAACAAAAAAGTAAAGGCACGGTTGGTGAATGGAAAACTTAATGTTATAACTTGGTGAGAGATAACACACATTTTGGAAATGGAGAAAAAGAGAAGATATCTATCGTCAATCAATCATGCTTGGGCTCGTATGCATTAAAAAAGTTGCAAAAAAAAAAAAAAAATAATCATGACGAAGAATGAGACACTTAAAAAAGTAAAACAAGAGTTGATTGATGCAAAATGAGTTTTTTTTTAATTGCTCTTTAGTTTTTTTGAATATTCAATGATAATAATATATAAGTATCGTGTTCCGGTTCAAAATGTTCTAACCATATTTCATCTACTAAGAAGTTTAATTTTAATTTTGCAAATTTTATTTTAGGATCAAAGCAAGACGAGTGACACTTACTATATATCAAATATAATTTAATAAAAAAATTATTTCATTTATAAGATTTAATTTTAATTAAATAAAAAGGAATTATTTGGATTACGTGTAACGCACACCCAACTAGTATATAGAAAATATATATACGATTGCCATAATGGTAAATGTGAAGCCGCCACTTGGAATTAAAAGATTGAGGAGTTGATGGCATGTGTCATATTTATTTTTTCTTTTAGTATAAGGATTGATTTTAGTAAATCAAAATTACATTTCGTATAATAGCTTATACGATTGATAGCATAAGATACATCATGGAAATTTTACCGCGATATAGTGGTAATTAGTAACTAAATCAAAGTTTCTTTGAAAGTTTAATAAAAAAAAATCTTTTGACACACTTACCATGTTTAATGAATCTCATAAAGATTATGACATAGGGATATTTATAAAAACTACCTCTAAAATTTAGTCAAACCTCCAGTCATTTTTCAAAATTACGAACACCTCACAACTCACAACTCACAACTGAACTCACTACAGAAAGGGTGAGCCTGAGCCATGAAGCCTCCAACATATTAACAACATTTATATCTAAAACCGAAGTATAATCATGAGTTAAACAAATCGAAGTTAACCAGATAATGCATCATATTCAAGGCCTTAAAAAACTTAACTATATAAAATTAAAAAAAAAAAAAAAAAAGAGCAAAAATGCAAAATCTCAACAATGTTCTTGGTCCTATGTGATAACACGTCAATCAACTATTCTATAGATAAATAAACCCCAAACACTTGGGAATTAGTACAGGAATATGATTGTTGCATCACAAGGGGAATAAGAAATGTCTATTGTTGCTTTCAATGTCTATTGTTAAGCTTTTCTGAACACTACAACAAGAATTAAAATGCATTGTGAAAAGACTAGCCAGCATGCTGTGCAATTTTCTTTTCAAGTGAGTCTTTGTCGGCCCCAACGACTTTATCAACCTCTTTACCGTTTTTGATAAAGAAGAAACTCGGGACACTGCTAATATTCCATTCAGCAGCCGCATCGCTTGCCTCGTCAATATCGACTTTCAAAAATACGACTTTCGGATATTTCCCGGCCAAGCTTGAGAATACAGGAGAAACATAACGACAGGGGCCACACCATGTTGCGGTGAAATAGATAATCGCAAGCCGTGATGTTTTTCAGCAGCATTCAACTTATTTTTTAATTCGTTACAGAATGAATCCCAATTACTTCTCCTGTAAGGCAAATTAGAACAAACAGAGAAAAATCATTCCAAGCTCATATAATGGTAGACCCATTAAACCAATCAAAGCACTTGAACATTGAATGATATGCAATCGTTCAAACCATTTTTAGGCGATGAAAGTTGTCCCTGGAAATGGCCGAGAAAAGAAATCGAAATATAAATGATAATGGAAATTTTGTTTTAAGTTATGAGGAGCTCAGCTCACAGCAAAGATTTTAGTCAGACGTACAGTAATTATAGACAGTAATTTATGAAGATTAGTCAAATATGAAAGGAAATGAGGAAAAGGCATTACATTGTCCTTTGTGCTATAAAATTAAAAAAGAAATATGTATGCTTAAATAGAAAATAAATTATAAAGGTTACTGATATAGTGAACCAGTCTCAAAAGGAGTAATAATCCATTTGATTGAAATTCTAACACCGACACCCTTAAACAGTTGTTTTTCTCAATCACCTTCATTCATGCGCATTAGTTAAATGATTTTTCTCAACAAGTAGTAGACAATGGATATTAGATGTGCACTGCTGAGGAAAAGGGCAAAAAAGATATCCTGAACTCACTTATGTAGCTATGAAGCACCTATTTATTGATCAATAATGGACACTTAGGTACTTGCAGGGATTTTATTTTATTTTTTAATATACAATTAACTAAAATCGACAAAATGAATAGACGTACCATCTTTTAAGACAGAAGCAGCTTCAGCATCCTGCAACAAAATCAAAAGAAAGTAATTGCTCATTTAGAACTAGAGAACATGACAAAAGATCAGCCAAGTGTAAAGACAGAACACAGCAATGAAACTATAACTTTTTAGTGTCTGATAGGAAATAAAACGTGATGAATAGAGAATACAGGTCAAGTTCTATTATCAACCGGACAATAACGAAAGGGGCTTTGCTTATATTATAAAGAGAACCATTTGACGATAAACAATTAAATGCTACAATAACGAGAATACCTCGGGCTTAACTTGACGCTTCTTCCTTTCGAGCTCAATTTTTCTCAGCTCCTTTTCTTTCCGCAAGCGTTCATATTTTCTGCGATGCTCTTCAATTTTGTTTGCATTGGGTTCAACCTGAAAAGTTCTAAACAATATCTGCTAAGGTATCTCACTTTTAAAACACTTCCATGTTGGAATTTATTACGTAAAGCAACCCAATATTAAATAGAAGCCCACAAAGTAGGCACCAATGGCGTTTTGATGTGACGTAAAATTACCTTTTTGAGAATCAAGCCAATCTCCTCATCAAAATCCAACTTTGATGCCACATGCAAATCAGAAGCTGCCTCTTCCCATAAGCCCAGCATTGCTCTTGCCATTCCTCGTGCTTTATATCCTTTTGCTGAGTCAGGGTTGATCTAACACAACATTTCACATATATATCATCATTTCATTCAAGGAGATCAATATTTACGCAAGCATCAGTATGAAGCTTTCTCAAACCCCTTTGTGTAAGTTGCAAAACACATGTACCTGTAAAGCTGCATCAGCATCTCGAATTGCCGCATTTGGTTTCTTTAGTTTGAGAAAGACACTAGCTGCAAATGAACTTTTCAGATGAACACCAAAATGTTGATATAATAAAGGTGATAGTACTCTAAATGAATTCACTTGAAAATCTTGTCTCTTGGACTCACTTTTTGTCCCGAGGAAAATTATACAAATCCGTTCGATATTGACGTACATATTGTTGGATTCTTTGGTCGGTTTTTGAACAGAAATATAGTTCGCAGGTAAACTTAGCTGATAAGGATTGAGTCATTGTGAATTTAGAATGATTTAGTAATACTTTTAAAAAAAATCATTTTTTTTTCATTTGTGGACTATCCCCTAATTAACCAAAAAAAGCTTAACAAGGCAAGTAAATTAATGTACAACCAAATTTTGTGGTATGAATACAAATAGACTACCGACTGGATTCACCAAAAAGTCGGTAAGTCAATTTTGGTGATGTACAACTGTAGAATAGTTCTGTAATAAGTAAGAAATGAATTTGAAAACCTATTCTAAGTAGAAGTCTAGAACATTAAATATCCTATAACTAATATATATATCTATAACAAGTCCTAACGAGCAATACAATACATATAACATAGATTCTTTTTTTCTTCCACAAATTTGAGTAAAGATTAAAAACTTAAATTTTTTAAATTAGGAATAGAGAAAAATATATAATTAACAATGATATAACGGTAATTATGGAAAATGTAAAATGTAAAATTAGATGCAACTCTCAGATGTAAATTACAAATTGAACAAAAGCCTTTTAGACTGACAATTACCTCTATTTGCATATAATATAGCTGACTTTGGATTCAGCATGATTGCTTCCGTTAGATAATCTATGGCTTCATTAAACTTACCTGAAATTCATACATCCCCGGGTGCAGATATTAATTTTTTCAATAAACAGAATATTAATAAATATTAGCCACAAGAAATTCCATAGAGTAGTACCATCAGCTATTGCATCCATGGCTTTTGCTTTTGATAATTGAGCAGCATCTTGATTTTCTTCGGTTACTTCAATAGAAGGGTCTCCCATCTGCAATAACAAAGTAAACAAACATATAATAGGCACACACATACGAGGATATAATTTTCATCAAATTTTTTCAGCTACACACCTTTTGTGGAGGACCGTTGTCAGGCTCCACAACATCAGAATTATCCAACTCAACATCAGATTCAACAATGTCCTCGTTTGAAATATCATCGGGATTTTTAGATTCAAACTGCTTCTCATCTTGATGGTCCTTGCCATCTTTACCCTGCATCAGATTCTCGGTTATCAGTCAAAATCAAATAACCCCTAGTCATGCACTTCAAACACAACTTAGGTCATGGTTTACAATGTTGTCATGGAATATCAAATTCGTTTTGGAAATATTGGATAAGCATAGTTAAAGAAAGTGCGTTGGAAATTTTCTAAAAAGGAAACATGTTAAATCTGTAGATGTTACTAGTTAATTTTTTTATACCATAAAGACACAATCTAAAAAGATCATGAAAGTATAGAAATTTGTAAAAACAAAAATCATACAAAAGTTAACAAAGTATCTACGAGATCAAAACGTAGTCGATGATATGCAAAATTATTCCGCTGTTTTTTTAACAGTAGGACATCTGGGTACTAAGAGATATTACTTTCAAGAAATTGAAAATCACCGAATGAAAAATGAGTCCGTCAGATCTTTGGCCATACCATAGCAAAAATGTTTATTAGCCATGTTTTTAAAAAACATGTTTTTAGCCATTTTGAGTTAAATTGTCCAGTTTCCCCTTTTTTCACTTCTCGGGGCCGAGAATCATTTCTTGGTACCATAGCACATCGATTTTTTTGAAACATAGGCAAGTACATCACCAAAGAATATAACAACGGCGTGACCGTTAGTTTTTAGTCAAAATGGCTAAAAAACATGTTTTTGAAAAGCGTGGCTATTTTTCATTGGGCAATTTGGCTTCCACAATGAAACACAATAGTACTTTACAATTGTCTCCGAGCAAAACAGGATATATCTTGATGTAACATACTGATGGGAACAACAACTGAGCTTAATCACTGAAGAGTTTGTTCAATTTCCAGAAAACTCCTATAATGTTTTTGTTTCGTGTTTCGGCCTAAATCAATCTCAAACCCAATTATAAATAACTTAGTCCAAGAACCCACCATACAACTTAGCAACCAAAACCACACTAACAATTTCCAAAACTTTGAACTGAATCGAACAATTACAGAGAAGTTAAGATTTTTTTTTTTTTGCTTATAATGCTTTTGATCAAAGACGCACGTGGATTAATCGATTCATAGCTAATGAAGAAAAATATAATGGCTGCTTATGAGGGGCTTACCGATTTTGCAGACGATGGAATTTGAGCACCCAGGCTAAAACAAACAAAAAAAAAAACCATAAAATATAAATCACTTCAAACAGCACAATTAAGGACAAAAACATGTCCAAAGAATCAGATTACAGAAAAAAAATTGAGGGGGAAAAAAACAACAACCTTTGGAGAAAATTCTTGAAGAAGGCAAGAGGTGGAGTGTGCAAAACAGAAGGGTTTTGTTTGCAATGCTCCACGAAGGTCTTAAGCTCTTCAATCTTTTTCGCATCCATTTTTTCCTCTGCTTTTGCCTTCACTGCGAGTCTCCACCAAGTGTATTTCTCTGACTTCCAGAATACTGTGTAGTTGTTCTAGTTCTAGAAATGATTCGCATAATGATCCGAATTGGCCCATATATCAATTGGTCCATGAAGCAGTCAGGATCCATTTGAACTTGGGCTGGGTAATTACACAAATTCTTTTCTAAAAATTTATATTTGATTTCTTTCGAAAAAGTGGATATTTTTTTTTTTAAATCTAATGGGTTTTTTTTCCCCAACTGTCTCTTAAATCTAGGTCATAACAAAGAACATCTATTTGAGTAACTATTATACTCATAATTGCATGTATTTTTTTTTTTTAATCTTGGTTTCCAAGTTAAAGCCGAACGTGCTTTAGTTGGGTTTTAACAAAACCCTTATCAATTAATCAAGAAATCAAAAATACAATTGTATAATATAAAAGTAGAAATTATTGTTAAGAAATATTTAATCCCTAAATTCATATCATATAAGCAATAAAGAGTAGGTCTCTTGTAAGACCGTCTTACGGATCCTATTCCGTAAGACGGATCCTACCCGCAACCCACGGCGCCCAGACCCACTGGCCGACCCACCCACCGGATCTGCGACCCGGACCACCCGACCCAGCCCACCCGACCGCGCCCAGCCCACCCGCCACCCAGCCCCCTTGTTTAAAAAAAAAAGAGGCCAGGACCAGCCCACCACCCGCCACCCACCCCCTTGTTTAAAAAAAAGAGGGCCACGAAATCAACACTAAACTTTAATAGACTTTAAGTGGTGTTCTACCAATATACCACTAGTGCTTATTGTGTAAATTTAGTATAACAATTTATATAACCTCATTCATAAACCTTATTTTAAAAAAAAAAAGAGCTCCACGGGGAATTGAACCCACAACCTTAATAGACTTAAGGTGGTGTTCTACCATTATACAACTAGTCTTATTGTGCATATTTAGTATAACAATTTATATAACCCCATTCATAAATACGCCCGGTAATTAAAAAAATTAAAAACACCTATAAATGTAAATGGTAAGAATCGAACCCAAGTCTAATAAAAAAAAACATGATACATTATATCAATAAATTGATACTTATAAAAGTGTTACTTTAACTACATCATATTTATTTTTTATTTTTTCTTTTTTTTTCCTATTTTGTAATCATTAAGAAATCGATCTTCATCTCAACAAACGGATACTTTTACTTATAAAAGTGTTACTTTAACTATATCATATTTATTTTTTATTTTTCCTTCTTTCCTTCATTTATAATTTGTGACTATATTAAAAAACATGATACTTTATCTCAAAAAATAGATACTTTAACGTATAAAAGTGTTACTTTAACTATATCATATTTATTTTTTATTTTTCCTTCTTTCCTTCATTTCTAATTTGTGACTATATTAAAAAACATGATACTTTATCTCAACAAAATAGATACTTTAACGTATAAAAGTGTTACTTTAATATGTTATATATATATTTACTATAGTATATTCATAATTTGTGGCTATATTAAAAACATGATACTTTATCTCAAAAAATAGATACTTTAACGTATAAAAGTGTTACTTTAACTCATTATATATATATATATATTTATTATAATATATTCATAATTTGTGACTATATTAAAAATATGTTACTTTATCTCAAAAAATAAATACTTTTACTTATAAAAGTATTACTTTAACTCTATCATATTTATTATTCATCTTTCTTTGTATTTATTATTAAAAAAATATAATACTTTATTTAAAAAAAACAGATATTTTTACTCTTAAAACATGATATTTTGCCTCAAAAATATATATTTTTACTCATAAAGGTGTTACTTTAACTCGATATATGTATTTGTCCTTCAATGTAATGTAATATTTAATATCATAAAATTATCATATTTAATATAAAATGTATCACTATTTCAAAGATACAATTGTCGGTTTTTCAATGGAAAAAACATTAGTTACAAGACTAGAACAGTACATTAAAAAATCTTATTTTTGAATATGTAAAAATTAAAGTATCAATGTTCACCTTAAAAGTATCATATTTATTATAAAAGTATCACTATTTTCGGATAAAGTATAATTTCCTATTCAAAGAATTTAAATTTTTAAAATGAAGGGATGATAATGAAGCTTTATATTCATGGATATATTAATGGTTATACAAAATATGCACAACAAGAACCAGGTGGTCTAGTGGTAAAACACCATTTTAACTTTATTAAGGTCATGAGTTGATTAAAATGTGGAGCATTTTTTTTATTTAAAATAAGAGGGCCTGGGTGGGCTGGGGGCGGGGCTGGGCTGGGTTTTTTTTTTTTAAATTGACAGCTGTCAAGCGGGTTGGGGCTGGGACGGGTTGCGGGTCGCTGGAGGATCCGTCTTACGGAATAGGATCCGTGAGACGGTCCTATATGAGTTTTTGCCAGCAATAAAAATAGGAATTATTGTTTACAATATGGAATAATTACAAGAAAATAACCAGTAGATCTAGCTTAAATACCAAAAAAAAAAAAAAAAACTCAATTATCTTCCAAAATTACAAATAATGTCTTGACATTTGTTTATGTATTACAAATAACACCCCCAAGATTAGAACTAGCAATGGATTGGGTCTGGCCACCCAGCCCGAGCCCATCAGGCCAAGTCGTAAAATTGAGTTAGGTCGGATCATCATCGAGTCGCATTTCTTATGGCCCAGCCCCATTCAAACACGTGTATTTATGATCGGGCTGTTGGGGTCGGGCCAACTTAGGTCCAGTCTTTTCGTTCCATCATTGGGTTGGTCAAGACCAATCGGAACGGGCCAGTTTTGCCAATTCTATTCAAATGGAGGTATTTGTTAGTATAAATAAAAAACTGAAGGGAGAGTTTGTAACCCTTAAGGGGTATTTGATATTTTGAAAGATAACCGGAATTTTATGTAATCAGGCTAAAACTCAAGAGCCGTAATATTTTTAATTATCCCTAACAATATATGACAGGTAACGTCTTGGGGTTTTAAAGTATTTACCTATTTGTACCATTGTTTCTTTGCCACTAAAGAAAAGAAAGAAAGAGAACTTACCCAGATTTTTCTTGGGCCATATTGGTTCATCAAATTTGAACTTCTGGCAAAACCCATATTGCACATAAACGCAAAGGAAGATAACAAATGATCATGATCAGTACAACAGTTCTGACTCTGGTGGAGTTTCTAACAAATAGGTCCAAGGATTATTGTAAGCTTAAAACAAGTACAGAGTTCAAAAGAAATAAATATTGATATTCTTAATGTAAAAAATAATATTTATACATTGTAATTCAGATTATATAACCCTAATACATTCTAGGTGTAAGATAACAATGAAAACAAAAATTGACTACAACCATGTCTAATATACAAATTAAACACAGAAGTCAGAATACAATGTATAATGCAGATTGCAATGGAAAATAATGTCTCTATTTGATTTGCCAACTTGGCTAAATCCACCATTAATTGGTTGCTGGCACAGGACAAGAGCCTGATGAGTTCATAGACAAGCTTATGCTACCAGCTCCTGGATTGCTACAATCTGGAGATTGCTTGTCACCATATGGGGATGCACTGATTACCCTGGAAAAGATATTAGCAAAATCTTTAGACACTAATACAGGTAATCGACAATTGGAGTGTAAAAATAAGTGATTCTCAGCTTCTAGTTGGAAAAAATAGATGTTTTTTTGGCCTAAAAGCTGAGAACATTTTTGTAAGAGTTTGCAAACACTCCCAATGTCTGAAGGTCATCAAACGGTTCAAAACTCCAAGTGTTCGAAGGAGAAAGGATATTGCAAATACATTAAGCCCGTATGATCATATACTTAGCTAGAATGACAATACAGAAATCATCTTATCCTAGTAATGGACATGCATAAGATAAATCAAAAGGTCTAGGGTCCAAATCCATGTGAGACCAACAATCCCTCTCTTAGCTAGTCTCTTAGCTAGAATGACAATAGAACGATAACGGGACTAAACCAATTTACTATATCAAGTGCTAAATTTCTTGTTACTTTCGTTGCGTATATTAGAGGGATAATTAGAAAAGCCATCCCGAGGTTTAGTTTAATTACAAAAAGAAAATCTATTATCTCTTAAAATTACAAATACCTTACTGAGGTCTTACAACTACCCGATTGAGATTTGTATTTGCTTTTTACAAATTACCATGGTGCACTTTTTAAAATAGAACCATATGTCAAGGTGCTATTTGTAATTTTGAAAGATAACTGAGTTTGTTTTGTAATTAGACTAAACCACCAGGGTACACTATGTGTTATAGGAGAATGCATCTTGCAAGGGCATGAAAAGGACTAACAAAATAGCAGCAAAACTCATATTATCTCAACTAGTACAATGATGGTAACTCCCATAAAAAAATTGAGTTAACCAAGAACTATAATCACGATCTTTCACATCAATCAATGGAAAATATTTGGTTAACAGCAGAGAAATTTCACTATCAATATTGGAAGGGTCACATAAATACTCATATTTATCATTTCATTCTAATGAAGGTGAAAACTTTAAAATCTTTAAGGCTAGTTCTATGTACATCATATAGAGACTTCCATAATGAACTGAAAATTACCTTTCCTTGCGCTTCTCCAAAAACCGAGCCAAAGATTTTCTGCGGAACTGAGGCACAGTATCTGAAAACAATAACACAAAAAAAAAAACATAAATGCACAAGCCATGAAATCTGGGAAAAAAGTAATGAAATTGGTTTTAAAAGAAACAAGAAAGAACCTGATGAAAGGAAGTTCGTATTAACAGATCCTAGTGAGTTAACAACTTTCAGGGGCTGAGCAATGTTCGAAGAAGATAAAAGAACTCCAGCTGGCTTTACAGCGTTCGTTTCTTTTGGCACCGGACCGGCCAACACACTGAGAAATACTAACGGAGTTTACATGAACGGGCTTGAACGACGTGTCATTTTTCCGTAAGGCTGACTTATTACAAACCCGTCAAGAACATTAGACCTAGGAATGGAATTAGCTTGAACTGGAACTGCAGGGGCTGGTGCAGTAGATGTCATAGGCGGCCCGTTACCAGCCAATAACATAATCGCCTGAGCCTAAAACCATTAACGATTAAAATTACAACGAATAACATAAATTAAGAATACGCTACTTGAAATCGATCGTTAAAAGCTCGTTTGAGCTTGATTCGTTAACATAACTAACCAAATCTAAACACATTTTTCCGTTCAATAAAATAAAAAAACTCGGTTCGAGCTCGATTCGATTAGTTAAAAAAAGAATAAATTAAGAGAAAAATATCAAACTACTCAGAGCTTTGACTCGACTAAAGCTAGTACGAGCTCGATTTGATTAATAATCAAACAAGCTTAAACGCAATTTTTGCAGCTCGAATTATATTCAAACAACCTTGAATATTAATGTGTTCCGCTTGAGTCGATTTATTTACACCCCTAATCAAGAGGATTAGAAAAAAGCATAAATTAAAAAGATATCAAATAGTATACCTTTTCAGGAGAAATGTTGTCATAAACACAAACGGAGCCGTTGTAAAAGATGGTCAACTGAGCAGGAGCACCCGGGATTTTCGAAGCATTTCTGAAAAAACATCCAGTTTGATTTAGCCTTAACCTTTTTTTTTTTTTTTTTGGGGTTGTTTTAATAAAGTGTCTATTATTAGCATACCTCAAATCAGTGGTTCCGACAACAGGGGTGTTAGAAGGCATAGCTGGGACAGGATTTGTTATTGCAACTCCAGAAAGAGATTGTGAACTTAAAGAACCAATCAGATTCTGTCTGGAAGTAGCAACTAATGACTGGTGAATAGAAGTTGTCACTGCAGGTGAACTCGTTAGATTTGTTTGATTGGTGATTGGGCGATGAATAGCATACGCGTCGAGGTGCTTTGTTGGATATGTTGCCATTGTATAACGAACTCCGCCTTGCTTTTCAGTAACAATGTTTTTCTGAAAACACAAAATGAAGAAAAAATGAAAAACAAAACATCCAATAATCACAAGTATATTACATAAAGCTTAAAACTGTAGCTCCAAAATACATGTTAATCAAAACTGAGCGAAGAATAATGTATTTTCTGAAAATTTCCATAACCAATCGTAAATTTGGGCGAAAAAAAATGTGAAATTTTTTGGTGTCCAATTGCAACCTAAAGGCTCCCATAGTCATATATACAAGAAAACAAGTTATTAATTCTTGAAAATCTTCCAAAGCAAAAGGCTCAAGATAGAAAAAGAAGGCATAACTAACTAACCTGTGCAGCAGGGTATGATTTGAGTTCAGAGTCGAAAGCTTGTGTAGTTGTTAAGGTTACCAATCCAGTTGATGTAAGAGAATCAAAGCCAGTCTTAGGATTCTCTTCTTGAACACCATGAAAAGATAAGAGATGAGGAGGGGCAGAACCCTTCTTCGAAAATGACCACTGCATTGGTAAACTTCTCACCGGAGCTACACAATATAAAAAAAATATGAATCGAAACGATAAAGTACTGAGTTAAATCAGAGGAGCAATATAGCCTTTCACTTTTTTTCTAAGCAGCAGCTCATTTAAAGGCTAAATTACCTAATAATTAACAACTAAGCATTAATTTGGTAAAGTGTAGTTTCAGAAAGTTTGCATTAAAAAGATCACAGAATTGGCAACTTCTTCAATATTCTAATGCCAATTTAATCATTAAATAACTCAAATGTGCAGCTGTAAAAAAACGGATGGGATCTTCTATTCCAAAATCGTGTTTCATCTCCTATTTCAAGCTTTGTGTGGATGATTGACACGTGTATTACACTTACTATATTAGAACCCTATAATTTCTGCTTGATTTGTGCTTAAAAATTAACATGGTAAGTGTAATACACGTGTCAATCATCCACACGGTTGGAATAGGAGATGAAACACGGTTTTGGAATAGAAGATCTCATCCAGTAAAAAAGGGGGTGAACATGTTGATCAACTTAAAAAACATCAATAGTGAGGGCATCTCATGCACGTTATAATAAATATAATTATTGGACTAATCAATGCTGAACGAGTAAAGAATATGGAAAACCACATCTAGTCAAAACAGTTTTAAATATATCAAATAAAATATTTGGAATTTAAAAATGCCCTTTATTTTATTAGCAGGCATCACACTATAATTTATTCTCTCTTTTTTGGTGGTAGCAAGCAATAGAAAAACAAGAACGTGGGGTGGTGACTGGAGACTTCTTGGAGGGAACAATTCATTCAATTAAAAAAATTGTTGCTTTAACAAATACATAAAAATAATCAAAGATCTCATGAGGTGCATGTTAGCATAGCACAAGCTAACTAACACAAGAAACACGGAAAGGAATTATAAAATTCTAGGGACTGTACTAGCATACGCCATAAGTTATAAAAAAGAAAAGTTGAAGACTTGAAATTTTTTTATAATAACACAAAAACCAATAAGAATAACATTATTTTAGTACCCATTTGAAAGTTTCTTACAAAACGTGAACAATCCACCTCTGACATCATTTACTCAAAGAGAAGCATATGAATTTTAAGCTCCAGTTGACAGCTGGTGATATGCATAAATACTTTAAAATAAAAGTTTTATTGTGTTAATTTCTCTATGCCTCCAAAAAAATAAAAGAAAATATATTTATATTTCTTGAAGCCCCATGTTTCCTTTTCGGTTCTTTGAGCAGCCAAACATAGATTTAAAAAAAATAATCTAAAAGCCCATGAAATTTCCATTTTCATGTCTCTGTTCCTCATAACAGAGTCATATATTCTGCTCAAAAACAAGTGTAGAAACTAGAAAAAAATGTTTGAAAAATCCAGGCTTTAGTTCCTTTAATTTAATTTTCCTCTTAATAATACATGAAGAATTCAAGAAAAAGGCTAGCTAGCAAAGCATAGACACAAAAATTTCCAATATATAATTACCAGCATCAATGGTTTCATCAGACGTCTCCTGCTTCACAGACAAGCCCATGAAATCTCTCTCCATCTTCAGCTCCACAATAATTCAGGAAAAAAAACAACAATCTTTGCAAAATCCCAAAAAAAACAAAATTCTACTGTGTAACTTATAAGAAAAGGAAAAAAAAATAAACAGCTGCGTGATTGGTTTTGAGGGGTTGCTCGTGAAAGAGAGAGAGAAAATGGGAATTTGAGGAGACAAAAACTTAAATGGAAGAGAGAGAAAAGAGGTAGAAGACCTTGGATTAGATGTAAATTCTAATACACTGTAGTATAAACAGATGTCTTTTTTATTTTTCAAAAATTTAATACTTTTCTCGTGGCAATATTAGTAACCGGTTATTCCCGGTCATTCGGATTGAGACTTTAGGATTGAGACTTCGTTTACAATCAATAAAAATAAGTCTGTCGAAATTTTACCGATCAAAAAAAAAAATAAGTCTGTCGAAATTTTTTCTCTATATCAAAAATATTTTTGAGCCATATTTTTAAGTCATTATGGAGTTCAGTTAATAATAATAATAATAGATTAACTAATTAATTAAATCCCAATAAGGGTAAATTTGTCAACCAAAAATATGTGTGGACCGTGGATTAAGAAATCAGTTATAGAGAGAAAGAGAGAGAGAATCGCTCATTGACACGATCCTTCTTCTAAAAAAAACGGAAATCCTTCGTCATATATATGCACCACTACCATTGATGAATTCTTCAAACTTGCAGTCAAAAAGGAAAAAAAAGAAAAAAAAAACGATTTAATATTACAAAGAAATAACCAAAATCAATGTAATGAGTTCGAATTATAACGATGAACAATCATCAATGGCAGAAAAAACTTCATTCATGAATATCAATAGCGTAGACATCGGTGGAGAACTTGAAACTGGCCATTAACAACAAACTCCTAAAAAACTATGATTTTCATGAAGAAGACGATGCATAGATACTTATAAAACGATGCATATATCTATAAGATGTTACACAGTTGAAACTATCAACATAAATCAACTAACTATGTTATCCAAAAACTATTTATGCGAGTGTAAAAAAAAACTAATATACGATACATTATACACAATTATGCAATGTGTCATAACCTATGCACCAATAATCATTTTACTATACATTATTTAGAAGCTATCTATGCGGTGTATAAAAACTAAATATACATTACATTTTAAACAGCTATGTCATAGTGTCTTAAACTATGCATCAAAAATCAACTAACTATGCATGATCTAGAATATATCTATACAGTGTAAAAAACTAAATATGCAGTACATATACCCGTACAAAGTGTCATAAATCTGTACAATCGAAAATTAACTAATTATGCATTATCTAATAGTTATCTAAGCGAAAGAAAAGAACTCTAATTTTCTTGGATTCCTAAAAAAGGAAATAAATAAAAATAAAAGATGTCTCCTAAAATAACGCCATTAAATAAGGCAGTTACAATCTTATCCCATAAAAATGGTTTCAAAAAGTCAACTCATACAAAAAAAACCGTTGGATGATAAAAGTACCACTTTATCCTTAATGAATTAAAATAAATAAAAAATTATCTTAAAACCTGGAAAAATCACAACCATAAAATAAATCCAATCAAAGGCTAAGATTAGTCCACCCCTGTCTCACCCCAGGAATGTGGTCTCATTTGATCTAATTTCTAAATATATATATATATATATATATAGGAATCGGTTCAAATGATACCAATTTCCTGGGATGAGACAATGTGGATTACTTTTAGCCTTTAATTGGACTTTTTGGATGGGTGTAATTTTTCCAGGTTTTTAGGTTCTTTTTCTTTAAATGACTTTCATTAAGGGTATTATAGGTGCAATTTTGGCAGTGTTTTTTTTTCTTGGGAGTCATTTGACATTTTAAACCCGGTTTTTATGGGGGTGTAATTATAACTGTTTTATATAGTGACGTGATTTTAGGGGGCAGTGTTTTTCAATTTTTTTCTGTTTTTCCGGAATCATCATAGTTAGTGTTCTTTTGTTGCTTAGATAGTTATTAGATAGTGCATATGTAGTTGCTTTTTGATGCATAGTTTATGATACTTTGCATAGTTGGATATAATGTGTTGCATATTTAGTTTTCTTACACTGCATAGATAGCTTCTAGATAATGCATAGTTGATGTTTGTTGCATAGTTTATAACACTTTGCATAGTTGAGTATAATGTACTGCATATTTAGTTTTTCTACACTGCATAGATAGTTTCTAGACAATGCACAAATTGATTTATGTTGTATAGTTTTCAACTCTGCAACACCCTATAATTATGTGCATCGTTTCGTAAGTATCTACGTATTTATCATCTTTTTCGTGAAAATTACAGTATTTAAGAGCTTTTATTAATGACCAGGTTTAAGTTCTTCATGGATGTCTACTTCATCAACATTGTCCATGTGAGTTTCTTGTGGAATTACTGGTGTTTCCTTGCTTAGAATTGAAGTCATCTTCTTTCTCTTTTTTTGTTCTCTCGTAATTCTCTGAGAGATAGTTAATGGCGTGGAGGAAAATTTTTAGTTTTTTTAAGATATGACAAGATGTAGGAATGGTAGTGATCGATAATATATATGGTAGGCAAAGATCATGATTGATTCCATTCCTTTATTATAATTGTTGTTATAATTAGACTACATTAATTTTGATGTGTTTGACATTGATACCATTTAGTGATTAAATTAAATATTTAATATAATATTAATTCATTTAATTTTAGCCTTTGCTTATTGTATGGATAATTGGAGATTGTTGAGATTAGTCCACCATAGACATTGTCTCATTAGATCCAACCCGTATATATAATTATGTATATATGGCATGAATCTAATGAGACCACTTTGTTTGGGGTAAGCTGTAGATCGATCCTAGCCAATGATGGAAATTAGACACTACATAGATTAAACTACGTAAATGATTATTATTTAATTATATTATTAATAATAAGGGTAATTTTATAAATTAATACAAACAGATAACAACCCACAAATGGATGGTTACACATTTATGAAGAAAACTTAGTTGTTTTCATCCCATCGATTTATAACCAATCACGAAAAATAGGGATTACAATTTACAATGGATGCAATCAATCGATTTATTCTCCTTCTCCGTTTTTCTTCTTGTGGTTCATCTTCATGTTAAAAGAATACAACTTCTCACGATTAGAAAATACGGTGAAAATGCAATGACTTCATTTTAAGTATGCAACAATATCCTTCTAAATATGCAATGTCATCATTTAAGAAAAATGCAAAAAAAAAATGTAACTATGCAATAATGTCATTTTTAAACATGCATTATCCTGATATAAATTTAATAAATGATCGCCACAATCGAAACTAGAAAACTCGAAAAAGAAATATAATGTGGTTGCCAAAAGTAATTCACTAAAAAACTCTCAAACTTTCCAATTTGAATTAAAACCACCCATCAATTTTAACCATAATCGAATTTGAAAAAAAACGGCACCTAAAATCATTGGAGTTGGAATTATTGTCTTGTCCTTCATGTCTTATCCAAAACTCTGAAAATTTACTAGATTACCCATAATGCCAATAAATTACTCCTTCACCTCCTAAAATCAAAGAAAACATCTGAGTCATTAAAAATTATCTTCCATGGCCGAGATTAGTCCCTACTGATCTCACCCCTGAATATGAGTCCTATTTGATTCAAATCTTGTGTGTGTGTCTTGTGCGCCGCGCACGTGTGTGTGTGCATGTGTGGGGTGTGTGTGTGTGTGTGTGTCTGTGTTTGTGTGTGTATTTCAATAAATAGAGATGGTAGTAGAGTAGTTGCACAATGGAATTCTTAAAATTCGAGAATCAAACGTTCAAAAATATTTTTCATTAAATAGATATGATAGTAGGACTAATTTAACTGAATATTAAAAATATCCGATAAAGATATATTTGTGGGTTATTTGACAACCTCGTCAATAAATTAAGTGTAGGTGCCAATGAGATTAGTGCCTTTAAGGTAGGCGCTATCTGCATTGTTGCCTACATAATTTTTTTTTTCGGCTGAACTAGGCGATGGTCAAACCAGCGCTTCCTGCAAATTTATGCCATCAAAGTAGGTGTCAATTGTAATGGCACATGTTCCCTTTTTTTTTTTAATAAACCACACATCATTTTGCTCAACTCTCCCTCCCTGCTAAGCTCCTACAAAACATCCTAGCCTCAACTAGGGATGTAAACAAATCAAATCGAGCCCAATATAATCATATTCTATTCGTATTCCCCTCATTATAGAATATTCTTATTCGAATTCTTTTAGTATTCAAATAAAAAAATTGTTTCTCATTCTTATTTGAAATATACTCGAATATATATTAATCAGTTCGAATATTCCAAAACCTACAATGCCATAATGTTTTCTTAAAAAAATAGAATTAAGACAACAAAAGGAAACACATTCATTACGTTGATTGAAACTAAAGTTGAAACGATACGAGAAAATGGTAGAGAAATAATACAGAAAGTGGAAATACTGTAAGTCCAAGTGGGTACGATAATCTAGAGGGGAGGTGAATAGATTATGCCCTCTTTTTCGAATGTAATAAGCCAAGACAAGAATGAAAGTGCGGGAAGTAAACAATACGCGTCGATTTATAGAGGTTTAACCCACCTAGGGCCTAATCCTCTACCACCTCAGTATCTCCGGGATGGATTTCAAAAAGAAAAAAAGATTTAATTAATTACCACAATTAATACAACATCACCTTACAACACATCTTTGGAGATTACCACAATATCCCTTCAAGATTACCACAATATTCAATGGCACCTTGTGAAAATTTCCACAATCTTTCACCTTGAAGAACACCAAATTCTTCAACATCTCAAAGAGCACCAAACTCTTCAATAAGAAGATTACCATAATCTTCTAACACCTAACACCTAAGAACACCTAAGTGTAAGTCCAAGCGGCTACGATAATCTAGATGGGGGGTGAATAGATTATCTCCATTTTCTCGATTTAGCCCTCTTTTTCGAATCAAACAAGCCAAGACAATAGTAAATGTGCGAGAAGTAAACAACATGCATCGATTTATAGAGGTTCAACCCACCTAGGGCCTAATCCTCTACCAACCCAGTATATCCGGGATGGATTTCAAAAAGAATTTTTTTTTTATTAATTACCAAAATTAATACAACATCAACTTACAACAACACCTTGAAGAGCACCACACTCTTGTTCAACACCACCTTGGAGATTACCACAATCTCCCTTGAAGATTACCACAATCTTCCTTCAACGGCACCTATGAAGATCACCACAATCTTCAATCTTGAAGAATACCAAATTCTTCAAACACCTCAAGAGCACCAAGCTCTATAAACACCTATCACCTAGATCACCCAAGTGAATTCTTTCCACAAGAATACTCACAAGGATGTCTTGTGTTGAATGATGACCAAAATCAAGATTACAACTCAATAATGAATGATACAATTTGAGTGCAAGTGTAATCAAGAAATAAAGCTTATACCTCAAGATGTGAAAGTGGTAAGTTAGGCAAATTACAACAAGAATAATAACAATGAAGAGCCAATGTGTTTGCTTGAATGTATCTTGTTGTGTTGTATCTCAATTGTTGTATAGGTTGCTCCAAAACTTCCTCTATTTATAGGAGATGATTGATCATGTATAGGCTCCTTTTGGGGATTAAAAATCTACAGAAAAATACAATTAAAATCAAGAATATAGCTGTTAGAAATCAATCCCACAATTTAAGGAAAGTTGGTCTGCTGCACAACGGTCAGAATTTGCTGTCAAAACCTTAGGGCGACCGGTCGCGTAGAAATGGACGTTCGAAAATAACACAGTATTTTTACACAGGGCGACCGGTCGACGGGGGGTCCGACCGGTCGACCCTGTGTCCAACCGATCCCCTTTGTATTTTTGAAGAATAGAAAGAGACAGACCTGTGAGGCACCGATCGACCCACGGCGGCCGGTCCGACTGCAATTTTAAACTTCAGTCTCATTTTTCTGTTTCAACGTACACCTTCAGGTACGGGTTGCCCTATAGGGCGACCGGTCGACCACGAGACAAGTGTTGTCCAATTTTTGTCGAAAATAGACTTTAAGAAATACTCCGAAAAATTAGAAAAATATTTTAAAACAATCGGGAGTATTTGGACAACATTTTAAAACATTGTTTTGGTGTAAAAACAAAATCATCAAAATCATGATAAAAACATATATCAAACACCAAGTGTGTTCTTACCACAAGAACACTCACAAGGATATCTTATGTTGAATGATGAACCCAAATTCAAGATTACAACTCGATAATGAATAATACAATTTTGAGTGCAAGTGTAATCAAGAATAAAGCCTAGACCTCAAGATGTGAAAGTGTAAGACCTTAGGCTATTACAACAAGAATATTGAAATATAAGAACAAAAGTGTTTGCTTGAATATATCTTGTTGTGTTGCTTCAATTCTTCATCTATTTATAGAGGATGTCTTGAACTTGATAGGCTCCTCCTAGGAGATTGAAATCTGTAAAAAATTGCAAGACAAATGAAGAATATAGATGTTAGAAATCAATCCCACAAATTAAGAAAAAGTTGTCTGCTGAAAAACGGTATGGCGACCGGTCGCACAGAAATGAGGAAAAATTGAAAACACTCGAAATTTTACACGGGCGACCGGTCTACTAGGGTCGACCGACCGGTCGACCAATGTGATGACCGGTTTCCCTCAAGAAATTGCAATACAGAGAAGATTTGTAAGCTGCAAGAACACCCACCGTTCGACCACACCGGTCGACCTCTTGCAAATTTCATCCATCCCGTTTTCTATTTCAAAACACAACTCAGACACAGGTTGTCCTATAGGCGACCGGTCCAACCCGAGACAAAGTGTTGTCCAATTTTTGTCGAAAATAAACTTCAAGAAATACTCCAAAAAATTAGTAAAAACATTTTATATCGATCGGGAGTATTTGGACAACATTTAGAAATATTGTTTTGGTGTAAAAACACATTAAAACAAAATCATCAAAATCATGATAAAAACATTTATCTAAGAAACTCCCCCTTTTTGATGATTACTAACCAAAACAATTTTAAGAGATATAAAGAGGTCGATTTTGAAAACAAAATGAATTTTCCGGTCAAAAATTAACTAGCCGTTTGAAGCAACAAATATTCATACAATATAGCCACAAGGATGGGAGTAAAGATTTTCAAAAAATATTTTGCAAAAGCTCCCCTATCAACATGAACAATAAGATAGAAATAGAAGCAATTTAAACAAAAGCTAAAAGCTTAGCTTATACCATGAAAGCATAAGAATCATGAGCTTAGAAGCTCCCCCTGTCAAAAACAACTATTAATCAAGTATCACAAGTCCAAGGTACATCCAATGGACTAGTTTATGTCCACAGCTTTTGGCTTTAAAGAGCCATAGCTTATAGCTTCTTTTGTGAGCTTATTTTAGCTTCTTTGAGCTAAAGAGCTTATTTCCTATTTCTCCCCCTTTGGAATCATCAAAAAGAATGTTAGCACGATAAAAACATCATATATCCATATCAAAGTGCGCAATTTAACCGATTTATCGAGCTATTGATCATTAAGCTTAAAATTCCAAAAACTAAGGGAAGAGTTGATCATATGACTTGTAAAAGCTCGTAAAAGCTCATTTTGATTTGCAAAACATGATCTCTATAAATATATAAGACATTTAAAATCGAGAGAATCATGTAGGTGATGAATTTTTCTTTGAAACGTTTTATCGAACACTTGGCGGGCGTCAAATAATAAAGAAGATGTATATAGCCCTTGTAAAAATAACCAAGCCAAATTTTTCATCACCAAAAGCAATTTTACAAATATCATCCAACAACAATCATCATGTCCAACACAAATACATAAGAATTCCAATAATATATCAAATATGAATTACATTCTCAAGGGTTCAACCCAATTGAGATAAAGAAGAAGAATTCTTACCATTAAATCGGTAAAGATGAGTAATAATGACAATAAACGAGCAATATAAACCCCAAGATATAGAAATAATACAATGAAACTCATTTGGAGTGAATTGTGTGTGCAAATGACAAAGGGGTCGAAAAATAGAGGAGTAGAGCCAAAAGTGCCAAGTCTGGAAAATAGAAACATTTTAACCAAAAAAACTTATGGGCCGACCGGTCCAGGTTGAGGGCCACCGGTCCACAGGTAGGTCGACCGGTCGGCCTCAACCCAGTTTGGCCACTGGATCGGTCTGTTTACAAAAATCCGAAATTTAATCCAAAAATTCGATTTTTCGCCCCTAAGTTTTAAAAACGTACGAAATGCAAACATAGACCTCATTCAATATACATTATGCCTAAACAAGCTCGAAATGAGGTAAAAAACTCGGCGGTTAACGATTAAAAACAAATATCCGCGAGTTATCCTTGAGACAAAATTAAACGCATCTCAATTTTTCGTTTTTAGAAATGCAATCTCTTAGAAAAAGATATCGAATCTCAATATGTTTAGTTCGATTATGACGAACCATATTTTGAGAAACTATAATCATCGGACTTGTTATCCCCAAAAATATGAATGTTTTAAATCTTTGGATAAACAAACCATAAGAGGAAGTGCCTTTCAAATATTTGAATTTTTTTTTAACGGCACTTTAATGAGATTTGTTGGGATAGTTTTGAAGTCGAGCATATAGACATAAAGCATAAAGAATGTCGAGTCTATGAGAGTAATAAAAGTAGATAAACATACCTCGAATTTGTTTGTCAACCAATATGCCTTAGCATCTTTATCTAACTTGATATTGGTTGCCATAGGAGTAGAGACGGTTCTTCCTTCTTCAACGCCGAACTTCTTCAAAAGTTCTTTTGTATATTTTGATTGTGAAATGTAAATACCTTCTTGACATTGCTTAATTTGAAGTCCAAGGAAGAAATATAGCTCCCCCATCATGCTCATCTCAAATACACCTTGCATTAACTTAGAAAAATTTCTTGCACAAGAATACATTAGTAGCACCAAAAATAATATCATTAACATAAATTTGCACTATTAAGCAATCTTGCCCTTTTTCAAAAACAAAGAGAGTAGTATCAACTTTACCTCTTGTAAAACTATTTTGCAAAAGAAAAGAGCTAAGTCTATCATACCATGCACGGGGTACTTGTTTTAACCATATAAGGCATTTTATAAAAAATCATTTGGCCAAGAAAAATTTTCAAACCTCGGAGGTTGTTTTTCATAGACTTCTTCTTGAATAAAACCATTTTAAAAGGCGGATTTAACATCCATTTGGTAAAGCTTGAAATTTTTAAAATAAGAGTAGGCAAGTAAAAATACGAATAGCTTCAAAACGTGCTACGGGTGCAAATGTTTCATATAATCAATACCTTCTACTAGACAATACCATTGAGCTAGTAGCCTTGCCGTGATCATCAAACTTGTTCCGAAATACCAAAAAATTCTGCAAAATCTTAACAAGATATCTTGCACAAGAGCATAGTAATATCGAATAATATAGACACTATAACAAGTAACACATACTATGCCAAATAAAGCATCAAGAGTTTAATAAAGCATGTAAGTTCAAATATGATTATAGGAAGCTATATAAGGTCTCTTTTGAAATTTGAAAATCCGAGAGCATATAGTTGAGACCTCATTTAAAAGAAGTATTTGAACAAGAGTTTTGACAAAGCAAACAAGAATAAGGACAAGAATATGTGCAATCAAATGCATAATTTTGAGAGGAGGATAAAAATCGAATGTTTTATCAAAACAAATATAATCCTTTACAAGTCTCGGATAAAACAAGCTTTATCGAATAGTGCCTTTCAAAAATCGAAAAATCTTTTTAATGGCACTTATATGAGATACTTTAAAATTGCTTGAAAAACAAGCACATATGCATACATCATGAAGAGTATCGAGTCTAAGAAAGTAAGAATAACACAAGTGAGCGTACCTTGATAGTTTATGATCCTCTCTTGACAAATTATGAGTAGATAACCATTGATAAAGATATATATATATATATATATATATGTTCTACACAATTCTTAGAAAGAGTTTTCGCACAAAACATAATGATACAAGTGTAGGCTAAAGCAAAGAAATGTTACAAGTATGCTTGTGCTATATAAATCCGTAAGGACAATGAACATATAAGTTCTTGTAAATGCACAAGAGTTTAGACAAGCAATATACAAGGTCTTCTCAAATAATAATAATTTGTGTACGTAGGCGTCAATGCACTAATTTCATTGGCGCCTACACTTGGTTTATTAACTGATTGTCAAATACCCCACAAATGTAAATTTGCGGGGTATTTGCTATATTCTGTCAATAGCTTGGTAGCAGAGTAGTTGCTCAAGGAAAAAATTGAAAATACGAAAATCAATTAATTGAAATTTATGGGATCCGACTCCCCACAAATGTTTACCCTGAACATCATTGATTGAACTCATAAATACATTAATACAACTAAAATAGTAATATAATATAAATACATATATAATATAATAAAGATAGGATCTCATAAGGCAACATCTTCTTCAGTAAGGCGGTGTGGATTAATCATATCCATCCACTCCATTGATCAATGGTCCATAATCCTATTAAGATTACATAATTAATAAATTAATTAAAATCTAAAAGGGTAAAATAGTAACTAGGAAAATTTTGTAAATGTCTTCCCATAACAAGACCCTACAATCATGGAATTGATGAATATCACGTTTCCATAACTGAAAAACACAATCATCTAGAATATCACGTTTCCATAATTAAAAAAAATAACAACTTAATTTTGGTCCACTGGAAAAAACAATGCACAATTAGTTTTTCTTTGATGCATATATAGTGTATACTTGATGCACATGATAAGTGTCATTTTGTACACATTTCGTGTTATTAATTTAATAGTTTTTGAATTGTTTTGTTAGAAAAATCATAGTTTCTCAAGTATTTCTGTAGCATTTCATCGTGTGATGTGTTTAACATTATAGGTGGAGCAATTTGGAGCAATATGAAGCCAATATTAATTGAAAAAAGGCAAGAAAATCACTCAACAAGACTTGGGGTGTCAAGTAACATGGCCATGTTCAAAAAAAGAAGGAAATAAATTGGATAAAAATTGGAAAAAGGGTCCAAAACGGCCAAGCCGTGTCACCAAACACGGCCATGTTGAAGGGGATCAAAAGAGGAAGAAAAACCGCACAAAACAGGCCCGAACACGGCCTGGCCGTGTCGTACAACACGGCCGTGTCGCACAACACGGCCTAGCCGTCATCATACGACACGGTCGTGTCGTGCAATTCTTGACAAATTTTGTGCGGACGGCTGGCCGTCTTTGCCTAACACTGGCGTGTCCGGGACCTCTTTTTGCAACTTTTCTTTGCGGAATTTGGGAAAACTCACCAACCAACCCATTTTGGCCATTTTTGTACACTTTTAACACCCTATTTTGCTGAAACATGTCTCCATGTCCCCTCCTCATCACTTGAATACAAGAATTCACCAACCAACAAGGAAAATGAAGGCAATTGTTTAACAAAAGAGAGTACTATCAATGTATTGGTTGCTATAAAAGCCAAGGGTTGAAGTTGGGAGAGGAATTGGATTAGATACTCGAAAAATATTCATTGTATTCATTTCATTAAGTAGAATTGGGATCAAGGGTCTTGGAGGAGTAAGCTTGAGGCAACATTGGGAAGAAGGCTTGGAGCAACATCATCAAGTCAATTGAGATTTTGATAAAGATAAGTACACCATGTCTACAATGTTTACATCTTCTTGTGTAATTTATTCTTGTGTCAAAAGCATGTGTAGCTAAAACTCTAGTGTTTGAATGTAATGAACTCTAGAATGGATTTGTGATTAAGGTGTGTATGTTTTTAATAAAATCTTCATATTTTGTGTGATTCACTTATATTATGCTTCGTTCATTCGAATTGATATATGCGCAATATTGATTTGAAGTTTATTTTTCATCCGGAAATCGAGAGATTCATGGTGAAATAGAACCTATATAAGTGAAAAGAGTTGCATGCAATCCTAGATATAGGACGACATAAATCTTCTCGGATTAGGGTCAAACCTAATATGGGAATTCACAAATCGTTATAATCTTTGTCTTGGGGGTTTAACTAGAAAGAGATTTCGAGTTAATCAACTTGAGATTAGAAGTTTTTCGCCTTGAGAAAGGGTTTAACTTAAATTGGGAATTTCTACGGTCCACAAGACGTGAGATTTTATTAAAAGAGGTTGGTTTTTGCTTAAGGGCTTATGGTTGAATTTTTAACTTGTCAAATCACAAAAACATTCTAGAGGGATTTACATTCAAACACACTTCTATCTCTTGATTTCTTATTCTACAAATTTTACTTCATTTTTACACTTCGATAATTTAGATTCTTTATCAAACAAAAACTCAAAAATTGTTAGATTAAATAACAAAAAGACGGTAATTATTAGTACTTACAATCCTCGTGGGAATGACACTCGGTACTCAATAATCTATACTATAAAACGATAGGTGCACTTGCCTACGGTTTTAAAGGTAGCTTTTGAGCCATCAAGTTTTTGGCGCCGTTGCCGGGGATTGTAATATTAAGAACACCTTATTTTTGTTAATTTAATCATTTTTTTATTTTATTTCATCATTTGTCTTTCTTTTTATCTATCTTTGTAAGTCTTGGATTACACTTATCCTCTTTATTTACCGCAGATGCATGCCTACTCGTCGCCGAATTTGGAAGCGACACCGCCGATTGCAACACGGAGGAAAGTATTAATACTGACCACGAGGAGGATATTAACGAAGGCAAGGATCCCAATATGGCGGATGAACAACAAAGAACCATGTATTTACTATGCCAAGCCGTGTATGGACGGCACATCGTCTAGTATCGTAAGGCCCATTTGTTGCAACCAATAATTTCAAATCAAACCAAATGTCATTCAAATGGTGCAACAATTTGTTCAATTCGACGACCTACGGACGAAGATCCAAATAATCATATCGCGAATTTCCTTGAAATTTGCGATACCTTCAAAATAAACGGGGTCTCACGATGATGCCATCCGTTTACGCCTATTCCCATTTACTCTTCGGGGACGGGCTAAACAATGGCTAAATACTTTGCCAAAGGAACGATTACAACGTGGAACATCATGGCGAAAAGTTCCTTTTGAAATATTTTCCACCGCCAAAATCGCACGATTGAGGAATGAAATCTCTTCATTCACTCAAGAAGATGACGAGACCTTATACGACACTTGGGAGAGATTCAAAGAATTGTTGCGAAATGCCCACACCATGGCCTACCTATTTGGATGCAAGTCCAAACATTTTATAATGGGCTACTTTCTCGCAACAAGACAAATGATCGATCAAAATGGGGGGAACTCTTAATAACAAAACGCCTAAGCCGCTCGGAGGATTTGATTGAGGAATGGCCATGAACGGCTACCAATGGCAATCCATACGAGGTAAAACTAACAGTCGGTTGGTGTGTATAATGCGGATGCGGTAGTTACGCTCGCCGCACAGGTCGAAGCATTGACCCAAAAGATCGACGATCTAGCGGCTCCTAAACCACCACCACCGCATGTTTTATCTTGTGAAACTTGCGGAGGATTGCATAATCATCGGACTGCCCACACACAATACCTCACACTCGAACATGCTAATTACGTTGGGAATCAAGGCAAAAATTACCCAAGTAATCCTTACAAAGAACACATATAATCCTGGGTGGCGACAACATCCTAATTTCGGTTGGGAAATCAAGGCCAACCACGACCTAATCCCAATCCCGATCTACACACATCTCCGGATTTCAAACAAATCAAGGTAAGCCTAACTTGGAAGATCTTATAACAAAGTTTGTGCAATCAACAGATACCCGATTCCAAAGCGGGTGGAAACATCCTTGAGAAATCAAGAGGCATCTATCCATAATCTGGAAAACCAAATAGGCGATTGCGAAGATGATTTCCGAAAGCCACAAGGAAGTTTGCTTAGGGTAACACCGAGCCAAACCCAAGAGAGCAAGTAAAGGCAATCACCATCGCTTTTCCACATGAGCATGATTATGCCAACACCACCATGCGAAATATGTGGAGGACGACATGACATACGAAGAAAATCCCATGAAAAAGGTGGTCGTCGAATACAAGCCCAAGATCCTTACCGGAGTTTAATCAAGAAGATAGAAAGGAGGACAAATTTGGTAAGTACCTTGAGTCATTCAAGCAATTACATACTAATATTCCATTTGTTGACCCTCCTTCAAAGCATGTTAGGGATCTTAATGACATCATTCCTAGTGAAAATAAGCTTAACAAATTATCAAATGTGCAATTGAATGATAAATGTCCTTCCAATGAACTACCACAAAAATTTAATGATCCAGGAAGCTTTATTATTCCTTGCACAATTGATGGTTTACCTGTTGATAGGGCACTAGCCGACTTGGGAGCTAGTATCAATGTGATGTCTTATGAAACATTTAAGCATGCGGGATTAGGTGAACTTAAACCTATTAGGATGGACATTCAATTAGCCGATAAATCGATTAAACATCCTAGAGGTATTATTCATGATGTGTTAGTCAAGATTGATAAATTCGTGTTTCCAGTCGATTTCGTTATTCTTGACATGCATGATAATATAGAAGTTCCCTTAATTCTAGGACGTCCATTTTTGGCTACCGCTAAATCTCTCATTGATGTGCATGATGGAAAGCTTACTTTGAGAGTAGGGGAAACAAGTTATCTTTAAAATTCCTTTGAGAAATCCTATAAATGATACTTGTTTTCCTATAAACTTGATTGAGACAAGGATAAATGATTCTTTGATTGATATGTCTTCTAAAAAATCCTTGAAATATGTGATGTTCAATGTGCAAAAGTTTCCACAGATGAATCCCATTTTGAGAATAACATGCAAGAAAAACAGGACCATAAAGTTCAATTGTTCAAAAACCGATACGGTGGCGATGTTGTTCAAAGAGATAAATTTTTTCATAAGTTCAAGGCTCCGCCCGATTAAATCTTCACATTTAGGTGAAATGGTCCAGCTATACGACGTTAAAGAAGCGCTACCCGGGAGGCAACCCGATGTTTGTGTGCAATTGTTTTCATTTATTTTTATTTTATTTTCTTTCAAAATAATCACAAGTCCTTAGAGTCATTTTCAAATCATTAAAAAAAAAAAAACTCTTGAGCTTCTTCTTGCTTGTCCTAATTGGGAATATTTGAGATTTCACGGTATTCGAGTTGTGTGTTGCTTAACTTTGATTAGGTATGAAGATGCCGTTGAAGGTCCCGTACCAAAACAACCCAATGGTCGCTCAACACCGATTCCACTATTGTAGTAAGGTCGTATTTTTCTTTTTTCCACCTCTTTTATATCATTCTAATTTCTTTGTTTTTTTTTTGAGTGTTTTGTGTGTGTTTGTCCATTTCTTTCTTTCACATTGAGGACAATGTGAATCTTAAAGTTGGAGGTGGGTACAATAACATTTTCGGAATGCTTGTGTGTTTGTTTTCAAGAGATGTGATTTTTTTTTTTTTAACAAATTGAGTATTTGCTAGTCAATAACTTGCCCAATTATACCTATATTAACTTGTTAATTTGTGCTTTTCAAAGTGAAGCAATTGATTGTCTAGGATAGATTGACGTGGATGCGGGCTAAATTTTGACGAGATTTCCAACACCATAAATACTTGATGTGTTAAGGCATATACGACGATACTTAGTGCTATGAACTTCCGAGAACTCATGATTTAGTAGTGGTTAACTAGTTGTTAAACCAAGCTTGCGAATTCAAAAAAAAAAAAAAATGGACCAATCGAGGTTATACTCCTCTATTTGTTGTTGCTTAGTAACTAGGAGCATTCATGAGCCCCATGTTTGTCTTTTACGTAAAACGGCGACACGAATATGAGTATGGGAAACCACCCTAGGAGTGTTTGAACAGAAATTCAAAATATAAACCTAGTGGAAGCATGTCTCGAAAGGTCCCAAAAAAAAAAAAAAAAAAAAAAAGAGAACGAAAAAAAAAAAAGGAGAATGAATACTCCTTGACTTCTCATTCCAATAAAGTTCAAGAAGCTTGGTTATATGACTAGTAGGCTAACTACAATGATCTATTGAATTCTTGTATTTTCATGGCATTATTGAATTGAAGTTGTTCATAACTATCGATATTTGTGGAGTGATGATTTCAAGTCCGAATAATGCCCGATATTACTGATCTTTCTTGACAATCGATCGTTTTACAAAACTATGTTTTTACTTAATGGTTAATTCGGGGTGAGAAGGCCAAGAACTTGACTACTTATGTTTGATATGCCGAAAAAAAAAATCATCTTTGTATGTTGTGATTTATTGAATCCCTCTTTTTGATATAATGTTTTGCTTGAGGACAAGCAAAGTTCAAAGTTGAAGGTGGTTTGATAAGTGTCATTTTGTACACATTTCGTGTTATTAATTTAATAGTTTTTGAATTGTTTTGTTAGAAAAATCATAGTTTCTCAAGTATTTCTGTAGCATTTCATCGTGTGATGTGTTTAACATTATAGGTGGAGCAATTTGGAGCAATATGAAGCCAATATTAATTAAAAAAGGCAAGAAAATCACTCAACAAGACTTGGGGTGTCAAGTAACATGGCCATGTTCAAAAAAGAAGGAAATAAATTGGATAAAAATTGGAAAAAGGGTCCAAACGCCAAGCCGTGTCACCAAACACGGCCATGTTGAAGGGGATCAAAAGAGGAAGAAAAACCGCACAAAACAGGCCCGAACACGGCCTGGCGTGTCGCATAACATGGCCGTGTCGCACAACACGGCCTAGCCGTGTCATACGACACGGCCGTGTCGTGCAATTCTTGACAAATTTTGTGCAAAGACGGCTGGCCGTCTTTAACCTAACACGCGTGTCCGGACCTCTTTTTGCAACTTTTCTTTGCGGAATTTGGGGAAAACTCACCAACCAACCCATTTTGGCCATTTTTGTACACTTTTAACACCCTATTTTGTTGAAACATGTCTCCATGTCCCCTCCTCATCACTTGGATACAAGAATTCACCAACCAACAAGGAAAATGGAGGCAATTGTTTAACAAAAGAGAGTACTATCAATGTATTGGTTGCCTATAAAAGCCAAGGGTTGAAGTTGGGAGAGGAATTGGATTAGATACTCAGAAAATATTCATTGTATTCATTTCATTAAGTAGAATTGGGATCAAGGGGGGTCTTGGAGGAGTAAGCTTGAGGCAACATTGGGGAAGAAGGCTTGGAGCAACATCATCAAGTCAATTGAGATTTTGATAAAGATAAGTACACCATGTCTACAATGTTTACATCTTCTTGTGTAATTTATTCTTGTGTCAAAAGCATGTGTAGCTAAAACTCCTAGTGTTTGAATGTAATGAACTCTAGAATGGATTTGTGATTAAGGTGTGTATGTTTTTAATAAAATCTTCATATTTTGTGTGATTCACTTATATTATGCTTCGTTCATTCGAATTGATATATGCGCAATATTGATTTGAAGTTTATTTTTCATCCGGGAAATCGAGAGATTCATGGTGAAATAGAACCTATATAAGTGAAAAGAGTTGCATGCAATCCTAGATATAGGACGACATAAATCTTCTGGATTAGGGTCAAACCTAATATGGGAATTCACAAATCGTTATAATCTTTGTCTTGGGGTTTTAACTAGAAAGAGATTTCATTAATCAACTTGAGATTAGAAGTTTTTCGCCTTGAGAAAGGGTTTAACTTAAATTGGGAATTTCTACGGTCCACAAGACGTGAGATTTTATTAAAAGAGGTTGGTTTTTGCTTAAGGGCTTATGGTTGAATTTTTATCTTGTCAAATCACAAAAACATTCTAGAGGGATTTACATTCAAACACACTTCTATCTCTTGATTTCTTATTCTACAAATTTTACTTCATTTTTACACTTCGATAATTTAGATTCTTTATCAAACAAAAACTCGAAAATTGTTAGATTAAATAACAAAAAGACGGTAATTATTAGTACTTACAATCCTCGTGGGAATGACACTCGGTACTCAATAATCTATACTATAAAACGATAGGTGCACTTGCCTACGGTTTTAAAAGTAGCTTTTGAGCCATCAAAGACAATTAGTTTATTTCGATGCATATATAGTGTATACTTGATTCATTAGTTTATTTTGATGCATATATAATGTGTACATGGCGTATAACTTTATAAGAAATGATCCATATTTAGTGTTTATGTTTAGTTATATATTAATAGATCAAACGAATCAAAGATATTAATAGATCAATTTGATACATTTCAAAAACTCAATGCTTACAATCAATTTTTAATGATGAATGTATTATGTACAGTTACATATTAATAGATCAAAGGAATCGACATTATATTCTGCATATGCACAACATGACCATTCAAACTCATGCATTTTAAAAATTAGTTGTGGATATCGAAAATGCATTGAAACAAAGACTAATTATGCACCAAATAATTACTAATTTTATGCACAACAACGGTCATTAACACTTGCGTTGAAAAAAAAATGCATTGTGGAAAGCTTATATACATCAAGACACTACTAACTATGTGTCAAAAATCTACTAACTGTACACTACAAATATCACTAACTATGCACCAAAAAAATACAGTTGTGAAAACAACGTATTTGCGTCAAGATAATAATAACTATGCTCCAAAATGTTATTGGATGTGCATTATTATTAAACAAGAAAATTTCATAAATTTATTATTTGTGTACATAAAATTCGTTAACCATGCACGAGTATATTGAACAAAAAACACAATTCCATCATAAAGCTGACAAAAAAAGTGAACACATCCAATTAACAAAAAAAAAAAAAAACACAATCTTTGCAGTATGAAAATCCACATACTTACATTCAAATGGTATCATTAACACTGTTAAAATTACATCATCATTCAAAAACATACTACACTAAAAAACGACATTGAACATACACATAAGAGAAAAATATTTTTCAAGTACAAAAAACATCCCATCAAAATCAAAAACACTGTCCCTACGAATTCTTCTTATCATTGAAGAATTTATTGGTCGAATCTAACACCCTTCCCTTCTCTTGGTTCAAATCATCCATTTGATTTGTCTACCTTAGCCCTCTTCTTAACATTCCGTCCCCGTCATCAGCTGGTCTTTTCTGGTTTCCTTTAGACATATAAACTTCTCAACCTACCATTAACAACAAGAAGAAAAATAAGCAAACCTCAAAACCAGAGAAACATAAAACATGTCCATGTTGAAAATGTATTAAAAACACAATTGATAAACTAAATATGCACTATATGAACCTTAACTCTGCACTAGAAAAGACTATTTACACACCATGTGTGTTTATGCACTTTGTGAACTAATGCACAGAACCAAAATTAAATCATCCACCATAATACATCTTCATATGCACAACAATATCACTAAATATGCACCACTGAACATATGTTAATGCATCAAATTTACCTTCCACCTACACTTCAGATTGAGTATTCATTTTTTGCACCAAATAGTCATTAACAATGCATAATATAACTCATAACTATACATCAAATACTCAACTAAAAAATAACATCACATATTATTCATTCTTTATAATATAATGGAAAAAACAACACCACACCCATATATTCTAGAAAACTGTGCATCAAACTACAACTAAACATGCATCGTTAAGGTATAAATGTTTACCAAAAATCTAAAAGAGAAACAAGAAAAACAGAGTACCCTAGCACATTTCCAAAACACATTTCAAAACACAAAACACACAACTATCCTAAAAACCCCGCCTGCACAAATATCAATACGCATATCCTCCCCCCCAATAAAAAAGTTGCACCAAACAACATATAAAATTACATCGTTTATGTTAAAATCTACACCAAAACACCAATCAAAAAACAATAAGTAGAATAGTACCCTAAAAATCATTCCAGAAACACATTTCAAAAACCAAAAAAAAAAAATTGCGCATAGAACAGACTGAAAAAAAAAAGTAAGAACCCTAGTATCCAAACAATACAACCAAATGTCTAGTCTCCAACAAATAGACTCCAAAAAATAAAAAAACTTAACATTACATCTATAAAAAAAAACACCACCAAAAACTGGAAAAAAAGAAAACTTCAACACAAATTTTCGAAAACAAAACAAAAAACAGAACCAAAACAAAAAAAGAAGCATGTCAAAAGATACTTGCCTCAATCAAAACACCTTAAAGAACAAACCAATTTACAGATCGAACTGAAACCTTTAGTCGATTAAGCGAAAAGAATGGATGAAAAAATGGGAGAGAGAAATCGCCACTTGAGAGAAAAATGGGGAGAAAAGAAGTGAAATAATTCAAATGAAAGAGAGAACTGAAAGCGAGAATGAAATTAGAAACCATATCCCTTGAAATCGAAAGACACAATCAGTTGCCAAAAAAACTAAAAAACTGTTTCATCATAAAGACCAATTTGCCCTTTATGGGCAAAAATAAATTAAAAAGGGCAAAAAAATAAAATAAAAAATCAGATCCATTGGATTTGATAAATTAATGTATATGATTAGTCCACACCGCGCTTACAAAGAAACCCCGCCACATTTGATCTTATACCTAATATAATATGTTAAAATATATGAATAATTTAAGGGGCAGATTTGAAAATAGACAATCAACATTTAACCCAATCCATTATAATTCCCCTAAAAAAAAGTCCATTTATAATTTCAAGGGAAGTCTTAGTTTGGCCAGTCTCATTGGCGTGAATCATGATGGTCAGAATAAATTAGCATTAGCGAGATCCATATTATGCATAAATATAAGTATATGACAAGTTTTTCATTATGAATACTCAATATAAGTAATTATTTTCCATTAAAATCAATCTACTAAAAGTAAAATGTTGATTCACAGTTGATTGGGTATAATATTTTTTTTTTTAATTAGCTTGTTATAAGCTGTAGTAGAATTAACTTTTCGTTTATATGTTAGAATTCATTTTTTTTTTCAATTTAATTACTATAAAAAAATTATTTTGTTTCGATTAAATAATTCTACAACTATAATAGAAATATTCATAAATAACTAAATATTGACCTTAATACTCGCACATTTCAATTTTCATTTAGTGTTTTTAAGTTCCACACAGGATTCTTTTAATTAAGTGTGCAGTCAAGGATTAAATTGTTAATTTAAATATCTTCAAATTGCCATTAAATTAAAACTGCGCACGCTATGTTTTCATTTTGACTTTTTCCACCACAGTTTAGATAATTTATATTAGGGGACCCCTATCAAAGTTAGACTAGGGAAAATTGTTTTGCTAACTTTAACAAGTATAATTGACTGTATTAATTTATGGTTATTATTTTTTTGAGAATTTTGTTTGTGATAAGATTGATGGACTATATATATCATATGGATAAAACTTCAAAGAGTAAAAGAATCTTTTTAAAACTCAACTGAAAAATCAAGAAGAATAAGATGTTGGTTAAATTATATTCTGGAAGAAAGGTTTCTGTTTAAAGAAAATGGTTGGATATAGTGTGTGGTTTAAGTCGAGGCCTGATTTCGAATCAGTCTCCGCAAGATGAAAACGCCTGTATATCAAGTGCTAACGGTTTGTGGCGCTCGCCTAAGATACAACGACTTACTATTCTCGGTTTAGCAAAGACTTGCAAAAACCAGAATACGGCTTTCGACTTTCAAGCTACAAAGGAAGAATGGGCAATATGCAAAATGCAATGCTCGATTTTTTGTTATCTGATTGATTTCGTGTTTTTTTTCAGTCATCAGGGATCGACTATTATAGGCCTTAGACGCCCCGTATGGAAAGAACATGTCTTTTGGCTCGAAAAGACACCTTTTGATCCGAACAGACGCACTTTTTGCAGGGAGCACGACCAGGCACGCACGGCCGTGCTCTTACCCGTCGTGCGGGCGCAACATTTCGGACCAAAGCCACGACCCAGGCGCACGGGCGTGCGCCGCCCGCGCGCGTGTAGGTGCAGACTCTCGGCAGGTAGCACGACCCGACCGCACGGTCGTGCTCCCGCCATCTTGTGGCCGAAATATTTCCTGAACTATTTTAATTAATTATGAAAATTAATTAAATATTTAATTATTAAAGGTTTTTGGTCCAAAGAATAAGGGCCTTGAAACCCAAGCCCAAACCCAAGCCCAAGGCCCACGACCCGTGCCGCCTTGGGCGCGCGTGCGTGCCTTTGAACCAAACCCACAAGCATGTAGGTCCTCTCCCCTTTAAAAACTTGGGTGCCCCCAAGGGCCCAAACCCATTTGTTCAACTTGGGATAAATAAGGTGTGCAACTTTGCCTCATTTTTCCTATGTGGGATGGAGCATCTCTCCTCCCCCACATTTTCCATTTTCCATACCATTTATTTGTATTAAGTGGCTAACTTCTAGCATTAATTTCTCATTCACCCGGAATCGGTTTTGAGAAATTCCAAATGATATTCTCATCTATTCTCTTAATAGAATTTTTACAAATAATTTAATTCCATTTTTCACAAATGGAAACCACTTAATTAATTGGTCAAAATCGGGTCAACACCCAATTTCTCAAAGACCAATTCCAACATAAGAATCCTAGTCAATAGGTTTTTTATGAGGAGGCTACGTCCGATATACTATATTTGGTGGATGGATCAATGACACATGTCCGATTATTTATTATTTATATGGATGATGACAAGTCTTTAATCTTATAAGTAGTGAGACATTTGTTATCCATCCACCCACCAAATGTATGTACCTGTGTAGCATCTACAATACCCCACATTGATAAAGAATATGTCGATCAATTATGATTTACAAGCAAGTGACGAGCCCCTCCCCTTCAAGAAACGCTTTTTCCAGGACAAACTCGTGTTATAAGGCTAAAATAGACAATACTTCTTTGGCAGACACTAGCCACCCCATGTCACATTAGTTCTAAAACTTAGTGATCTCACAAGAAAATTAAGAAATCTTTATTAGACGCTAGCCGTCGACTTTTATTTTTTGAGTTGGTGAAATTTTTTTAATAAGTGAAATTTGATGTGTATAGAAAAAATAATGATTAAGTTGATGTGATAAAGAATCTTTTAGAGATGTTGATTGTTTGTAGATATTTTTTTCTAAAATTATAGTGTAAAATATAACACAAGAAAATTAAATAAAAAATAAAAAATTGAACCTAAAATAGGCAATATGGATCTCATTGATTCATTTTGTTATCAAGGTTAAGAGAAAAAACAATAAAAATGATGATAAGTTAAAAAAATTACCGAAATTCTTTATATGAATAAGGGAGGATAGAGAAATAAATATGATAGTTGGGTATTAGAAAATGTGAGAGGTGAAGATAAAAATGAGTTGATTTTTCAGAGAAATGAAATTTTCGTTATAAAAATTTATTTATTTCACAAACAATCACATATCCTACAAATAATTTTTTTCAATCAAAGATGAAAATTTTGGAAATAAGATGACAACCTATGAGAGCCATAATTTTTAAAATTTGGGAGCTTGTTTTGTGTTAAATGTGATACTGAACCAATTTGATTTGGTCCAGCTACATTTTTGTTTTGTTTTGCGGTCATCGTTTCTAATGATTAATGATTTGTCACCTTTAAGAAAGAAAAATAACTAGTAAACAGCAACACTTTTTCTCTCTCTAAAAACTCTCCCAAACCCGAAACCTAAAAACTCCAACCGTCTGCGCGCTCTCTCTCCCCTCTCCATCTAAAACCTTCCCCTCCCCACCAATCTTCTTGCTAGCCATGGTTTGGACGACCAGCGACTCGCCCACGGTTCCAAATGAGATATCCTTTTATTGTAGATCCGATTGGTCTTTACTCTTTAATTTGTGTGTTCGAGATCCTGGGATTAGGGAGAATCTCATGGAAGCGGCGGCGATCCATCCATGACTCAAGGCGGAGCGGTGGTGAGCGCGATGGCGGCGGTCAGATCGAGGGGAGAGGTTTTTAATTTTCTTGCTCGAGTTATATTTCTAGGTAGTTTGGTGCTTTTGTGTGTTTTTCGGGTGTTAGTGGTGGTTGTGATTTTGGTAGGTGGTGTTGGTGTTTCTCTTTACTATCCCCCAGGTGGTTTTTTAGTCCCTATAAGTGGCTTGTTTTGTCCCATTTGTGAAATTCTTCGGACTGGATGTGCGCTTTTTAAATGAGATACTATGTGACAATAACAAGATCAAATCCTTTGGTGCGTGTTTTGTCCAGGCGCTTTGTGCGAAATTCGAATCTATGGATTAATTAGATCCGTAGGTTTGAAGCTTGTTTTAGATCTCAGTATAGATCTATGATCCGTAGACTTGCAATTGTTTTACATTTGATGTTGTCTTTCGAATTATAAGTTTTCTTTTTGTTTAATAAATGATTTTCATTCTGCCTCAAAAATAAAGAAAAATAACCTAGCAAACAAACAAATAAAGTGGAACAAATATTATATGTGGTTCACAACAAAATACTTAATATATGAATTTTGGAATGAGCACGCCTTTTCTAACTTTTAAAATTGGAAATGAATTAAACAGGCAACAGGTAACCGGCCGAAGCAGTAAAGGTCGGGTAAACACCATGTGAGCCAATAGATTACTTGGCCCGCGGTTTATTGACACGTGGTGAAACACGTGAAAATTCTCTTTCAAATTTGGGGTCACGCCATTCATCTGATAATCTGTCTCACCTTTTAAATAAATGAGGACTGGTAGAGTCACACCCACGTGCCACAAAAAACTCCCAAAATATCCTCCACGTGTCGGATAAGTACTGGACCTTCATGTGAATGATAGCTGTTATTTTAGCATTTTGCCTCACCAATTTCGCTTCATCCTCAAGCAATAATATTTTGGTACGGTAGTACCGCATGTCTTTATTGTTCTCCTCCTAGAGGAGTTGTGTTTTTCTCTTTCTAACAGAGATTATGTTCCCCCTTTGGGCTTGCTAGGGTTCCCCTGACCCTTCGCCGCCACCACCCCTGATACCGAGCAGCTACCTTACTCCCCCACACCACCACTTTCAGCTCCATTTACCTTGACATTTGCACACCATTAATTCACTCCTCCTGCTCCTTTTTCTTTCGTCATGTCACAAACCATCTAAATCCCATAATAGAATGTTTGTTTGTTTTCGCATGATTCTATCCATCCAAAGTTGTCAGTCCTTGTTGTCTAAAATAGATTCTTGTTGTCTGTATTATTACTCCCAACCCCCAGTCTGTACACCCTCTTTTTCTTTTTTTCTTTTTCCCTGCCTCGCACGCCCCTCATCTGGTCTTTTTTTCCCTTTTCCCCATTATTTGCCTTCTTACCTACTGACTGTGTTTTGTCTCTTTTCTTTCGTCTGTTGGGTTTTTCTCTGTGCAGGTGCCCCGGTAGCTCTATTCTAGGCCCAGGTACCGATTCAGTATCAAGATAAACATGGAAAATTTTACCGAAAAAGAAGGCGAAATTGTGGATTTAGACGAGGTAGCACCTGATACAGGGTCGACGGCTAACGAATCGGTGTATTGTCTTGTGGGGAGATTACTAACAGAAAAAGCTCTGAAACCCTTTTATCTAATAGAGGTGATGAAGAAAGCCTGGCGAACAAAGGAAGAGATAACAGCTCGAGTATGGGGGAGAGGATTGATACTCTTTCGATTCGGAAACAAGGAAGACCGTGACTGGGTCTGGGACAATCAACCATGGCATTTCGATAATGACCTCTTTATCTTGAGAAATCTTGAACCTAACGAGCAGCCCTCTGCCATACAAATCAATCACGCCGCACTCTGGATAAGAGCATATGACGTCCCCGTTGCATGTATGAACCCACAGTCTACCACCATCATTTCGAGACAGCTTGGAAAGCTCCAATCTCTTGACCTCTCAACTGAAGGAATGTTCGAAAAATTTCTGCGGTTCAAAATCCTCATTGACGTCACAAAACCCCTCCTCCGAGCGATAACCATTAAAGTGAAAGGACAGCAGCTGATATTACCTCTGAAATACGAAGGACTCCCCACATATTGTTTCTATTGCGGGATAATGGGCCATTTTTTTCCGAAACTGCTCACACTACAATAGAAACGAATGTCAGGACATATCGAGTATGGACTACGGGCCGTGGATTAAAGCATCACCCCTCAAACGCTCAAACCACCACTATGATGACCGTACAAACCCCCAGAACCCACCCGTTCGCAACCTTTTCCACCGACACACTCACAACACCGCGCAATCGGATAATTCCCAGAAACCAGCACCCTTACCAAACAAACCAATCACACACTTACCACCCCCCCAGACGGCTAAGCACCACCCAAGTGAACTCCCTGAACAAGATGAAACGAGTATCGCACCAGATTCACCTATCAGAAATCTCCTAAACCAGACACTCGAATCTCTCTCATTACTCCACACAAATTCCAAGAACACAAGTACCTCACAAACCTGTTCGCAAAAACACCAAACCACCCTCCTAAACTGACCGAACATAATACTCGAACACACACCACTACAGAACTCACTCAACTCCATCCGGAAAACCACCACTCGCCCACCACTATACCACCTACCATATCTTACAACTTGCCGTTGACTAATGTACCAAATCCCACAGCCAACAAATCTGCTTCCTACAACCCCCAAACCAAATGATACAAATAAGCCCCTAACCCACGTTACAATCAAACACCCCCTGCCCAATCCCAACCAACCACATTACACTTCCATAAACGAAGATACCACCCCCAGTCCCTCATTACTATCAAAAAAACAACCCAGCCTAAACGACATACCCGGAGCGTACCGAACAACCACGCACCATCCCCACTACTACCTGAAAAAAGAAACATCGAGCTTACGACTGTTGAGGTCCCAAACACTACCCAGCCACCCAAAAAACAGAAGGAATTTGGTCTATTTGATGTCCCGAGCGAATTTGTATTAACGGCGGAGGTTGCCCGGCAGCAACCCCGCCGACAACAATGAGTTGCTTCAGTTGGAACTGTCGGGGGTTTGGGAACCAACCGACAGTTAATGCGCTTAAACGATTTATCCGAACAAAAGATCCCGACATTGTTTTCCTTATGGAAACAAAATTAGTTACTAGTGAACTTCAAAAAATCATAGGTACTTTGGGTTTTGCGGAAATCATATAGTCAATTGCGACAGTCGAGAAACGCAGGCGAGGAGGTTATGCCTACTCGGAAAGATACAGTGGACATCTCGGTTAAGTCGGACTCTCCCAATCATATTGACTGTAATATCAAGGACGAATCGGACTCGGAGATTGAGCGGGATTTACGGGTGGCGGAAGAGAACCTCAAATACCTTACTTGGGAACTTATTCGCCAACTTGCCACAAATCAGCTGGGGAATGGATTTGCATTGGAGATTTTAATGAAATTTTGTACAATCAGGAGAAAGTCGGAGGACGGACCAAAGAGGATAGTAAACTAGCGGCCTTTCATTCGGCAATTCAAGATGCGCAACTAGAGGATATGGGATACGACGGATACACTTTTACTTGACGAACGGACAAAGCGGGGTCGATAATATTCAAGAGAGATTGGACCGGTGTTTGGGGACTCAAGAGTGGATAAACAAATTTCCGAATTACTCAATCCAACATCTCCCTAGAATAAAATCGGACCACCGCCCACACGCTATTAAGTTGGAAAAGCAAAACAATACCAAGGGGCGGAAGAAAAAGCGAAGAAAAGTGTACCGTTTCGAAACTATGTGGCTCCTCGACGAATCATGCAAACAAAGGTTATCAATGAGGCGTGGAAAAATGACAATGAAGGATACCCACCCGCTCGGCCTTAGTGAAAAAATTGCATATTGTGGGAAAAATTAAAAATGTGGGAATTAACGCATTTCGGACATGTTGGTAGCCAAATTACGGAATGTGAGGAAAAGATTCAAAATTTGCCTTCGTCGGCCTCTGCGGAAGCTCGAAACAAGAGAAGGAGTCTCAAAAATACCCTCGGAGATTTATATCAAAAGCAAGAGCATATGTGGCACCAAAGAGCTAGATCAAACTGGATGAGGGAAGGTGACAAAAACACCGCTTTTTCCACAAAACAAAGATCGGGAGAAAAGACAGAAATAATATAACCCGATCGAGATTCGGAGGGACATTGGATTGAGGATGACGACCCTATCGAAAAAGGTCTTTACCAACTATTTCATGGATTTGTTCTCTACCGATCAAAACCTGGATGTGAATAGAGCTATTGAGGCAATCGGACGCGAGAACAACAAATGCATACATGAACGAGCGAAAAGGCGACACGGCCGTTTACCCAAGGAGGAAGTAATGGGCGCCCTTGCACGGATGCATCCTACAAAATCACCCGCCCGATGGTATGCCTGCTATATTCTTTCAAAAATTCTGTCGTGATTCAAAATGATGTTTTATCATGTGTTCTTGGTATTTTAAATGGTAATTCATCCCCCGCCCCTCAATCAAACTTTTATTGTCCTCATCCCTAAGAAGAAGAAACCCGAAATAGTGACCGACTTCCGTCCGATAAGTCTATGCAATGTAATTTTTAAACTTGTTACAAAAACCATTGCCAATAGACTAAAACCTATTTTACCGAATCTCATTTGTCATACTCGATCTGCTTTCGATCGGGCGTCTAATCATCGATAATGCTTTACTAGCTTTTGAAATTTTTCACTCTATGAAAAATAGTAAAGCAAAACGAGGGGAAATTTTGCTTTCAAGCTAGATATGAGTAAAGGCTTATGATCGTGTTGAATGGGTTTTTCTTCAAAATGTTATGTTAAAAATGGGTATAAACGTTTCTTTTGTGGAGCTCATCATGAAGTGCATTACCTCTGTATCATTTTCTATTCTTATTAATGGACAACCAGAGAATTTTTCTCTCCTTCCCGTGGCTCCGACAAGGAGACCCGCTTTCTCCATATCTATTCTTATTTTGTGCAGAGGCTTTTTCTTCTATGATTCGGAGGGCGGAATTGAATGGACTATTACATGGCACTTTCGGTTTGCGGATTTGAGCTCAAGGATTTCACATTTATTTTTTTGCGGATGACAAAGATCGTATTTGGGCGAGCAAATGAGAAGGAGATCGATGAAATACTCAAAATCCTTCGAGATTATGAAAAGGCGTCCGGCAGAGAATCAATCGGATAAATCCGAGATATCTTTCAAAGAAGAACACGATTTAGTGAAACAACATCAATTATCGGGAGACTCGGGGTTAATCTTGTTGAGAAACACGCAATATATTTGGGTCTCCCCCCACGATGTCCCAGGCGATCAAAAAAGAAATTTTTCATTGGTTGTGGACCAAGGTCCGAAAAAGTCAAGCAATGGAAGTGCAAATTTTTATCGTCACCGGAAAATTAATACTCATTAAGGCGCGTCGCTCAAGCAATTCCATCTTATATCATGAGTTGTTTTCTTATCCCCAAAATGTTTGCCAACAATTAAATTCCATTATTAGCAACTTTTGGTGGGGACAGAAAACGGGAGGAAAGGAAAATTCATTGGACATCTTGGGTTAATCTTACAAAGGCTAAGCATGAAGGAGGAGATTGGGCCTTAGGGATATACATTGTTTTAATTTGGCGATGCTAGCAAAACAAAGTTGGCGACTCATCCACGAGGACAATTCTTTACTAGCAAAATCTCTCAAGGCTAGGTATTTCCCGAAAAATAATTTTCTCAATGCACCGATTGGCTATAATCCATCATATACTTGGAGAAGCATCGTTGGGGAGACAAATTATTAATCGAGGATTTCACCGAATATTGGGAATGGAAGTGGAGTGCTCGTTTACAGGACCCCGGATTGCGGAGCTACCAAATTTTCGAGTTGAAAGCCTCCCAGTGGGGGATTGGATGACCTCACGGTGGATCAACTCATGTTGGAAGACATGCCTGGTTGGAATATTGAATTGTTGAATAATCTCTTTACTCCCCAGGAAGCGAGCAATTCGCACCATCCCTATTACTTCACGACAAGGGCGATAAAATCATGTGGCATCATACTAAAAATGGGGTGTATTGCGTGAAGTCCTGGATATCGTAGCGAAAGATTTGGACGATAGGGAGGGACCGTCGCCGTCATCCGTGGAGAAGAGTCGCAAGCTATGGAAATGGATGTGGAAACTTGATATTCCACCAAAAATAAAAATTTTTATGTGGAAGTGCATCAAAAATATCCTTCCAGTTAGAAAGGAATTAATAAAGAAGGGGATAGGAGTTGAACCGTTATGTGGTCGGTGCGGCGGTGCGGAGGAAACGGCAATTCATGCTTTGCGTGACTGTCCGTGGGTCTCGTTTGTGTGGGAAATTAACCCGCTTCGACTGAGTACCTCTAAGTTTCATGGAATGGGCAACCTCCAGGATTGGATTGAATGGTGCATGAATAACTTGGATGGGGAATCGCATGAATTTTTGTCATGATGCTTTGGAGCATATGGTATTGCAGGAACATGTTGTACTTCCAGAATAAGGAAATAACACATATGTGGTGCATTGACCAAGCCATGAAGAGATTGGCTGAACACCAAAATTCAAGAAAAGTACAGCCACCCCCTTCTCACAGACGACTGGGAGCTGAATCGTGGGAACCTCCGCCGAACCCGTGCGTGAAAATCAACTCCGATGCATCGATCATAGTGGAACAAGGAACGGGGCTCGCAGCAGTGATCCGGGACGAGAGGGGGACGGTCCGAGGGGTTCGAACGAAATTTTACCCGGAAACTCTGGAGGTTGAATTGGCTGAGGCTTGGGCGTGTAGGGAGGATCCTGGCCGCTGGAAGGAGGTTTTGAACATGTAATTCTGGAAACGGACAATATCAACATTTGGCGTGCTCTATCCAAGGAGTCTACGAATTTTTCGTACCTGGGAAATATTATAGATGATATTAGATCGCTTCTCCCTCGCTTTGTTTCTGTTTATTTTAGTTGGGTCAAAAGGACTGGGAATTGTGTTGCGCACAATCTAGCCCGTCATGTTTTTCTGTGGGTACAAATGAGTCTGTATTGGGATCTCTTCCTCATCACATTTTGAACTTGGTGATACAGGAAGCCCCTCCTTAATTTTCATTAATGAAAATCATTGCCTTTCTTCCTCAAAAATATTTTGGTGCGGTAAGTATTCAATAATTGATGAAGGGTGCTGCAGTTGCATGGACCACGTAATAGTACAACACTGTTACCCTCGTAAACTTGAAAAACGAAGAATGTAAAAACTTACATATTAACCGTAAAGCACTAAAGATTTATTTAAAAATATCTTCAAATATTTCCAAAAAAAAAAAATACTTCTTCAAATAAAATTAGTTATACTGTGATTCAGGGGCGTTCCCTTCTTTGGCCTTGAGGGGGCTTTAGCCCTCCAATTTTTTTGAAAAATCAATTTTTTTATGTACATTTATTTAAAATATTATACTTTTAGTATTTAAATATTTACTTTTATTGAGTTAGCCCCTCCAAAAATTAATTAGCCCCCACAAAATTATAAGTCTAGCTCCGTCCTGTTATGATTGATTGTTAAAAAAAACTATTTTGCCCCAACATCTATTGCTTGTAAAAAGATTCATAGAAATACAATATTAACTCATTATATTCTTCCATCATTGATAGTTATTTTGTTTAGTTATACTGTGATTGGTTGTTAAAAAAAACTATTTTGCCTCAACATGGATAGCTTGTAAAAAAATTCGTAGAAATACAATATTAACTCATTCTATTCTTCCAATCAATCATCACATCAAATTATTATTTTATTAAACAAATAACTATCAACGATCAGAATCACATTTCCATCATACATCCAATTAATCACACTTTTAAAATTTATACCCGTTTTTTCAATTAACTTTTTGCACTATCTAATACCAAAATAGAATGGAGCCAAACGAAATGTCAACCAATTACTTGGTAGTTCGATCATATCTTGTTTGAACTCGACCCCTTAATAATCAAACTAAGTTCAAAGTCAATTTTAAATTTGACAAATATTCATACAATGGTTAAAAATATGTTATTCGACTCAGACTCAATTTGTTTAATCTAGATAAGAAAAAAATAATAATCGAATTATTATAAGTGTTTTTTTTTCTAAAATGTATAGCTATATTCTTCTGGCTTTGTTAGGAAAACTATAATAATTACTTGAATCCAATCCACCAAATTTTTCTACAAAGGGATTCAAGTATCATTAAATAACTTTTAGTCTCGTTGTTAACGATGGAAAAGGTCAAATTAAGAGTATATAATCTTGATATAAAGAAGATCGCATATGTTTTAGGCCATTTAATAATACTAGTAAGGTGCACGTGCGTTGCACGTGAATTATAATTTTTTGCTAATTTAATTAAAAATAAATTATTTATATAAAAATCTAATTTAATCATTATGAATACTATTCATATTGTAAAACGCAGAAACCTGCAAAATTAAAAATTTGTATTTTATGAACAAAATGTAATAGGTGGAACACATGAAGACAATTTAAATCATACTTTAGAATTAAAAATATATTTTTCTAAGTCATTATTGTTTCTAAAATTTAAATTGGCAAAATATTAAAGATATCCATAAAAGCATAAGAAAGTACTTACAAATAAAGAAATACGAATTCAAGTTGCATGAAGCCTTCTCTTGTTTTATGCTGGAAACTGTCATTGCGCTCTTTTACTTAAATTTGATAATCTATTTGTATATTTTTTGTTGACACTTTGAGTAGTGTCTTCATCATCTCTTGAATTTTGAATCTCACTAACATTTTAGTAAGTTGTTTGCTTCGCATCTCATTTTCCCAAGTCATATGTATTATTCCCAGCATCTCAACCTATATTGTAATAAACAAAATTCATACAATCCAACCAATACATACCAGAAATTAGCATCAAAAGAAGGTTGATGTCATCAGTAAATCCTTTACCCTTTTTCAAAAACTAAGATCTAATGGCCAATTTTGATGCACATGCATAGCATGATCAGGTAAAATAAAAAATATACCAATATTCGATTGAAAAAATAAAAATAAAAGATTTGATGCATATAATACTCGCCATACAATCTGTGGAAATGTAAATTGAAGAAAATCTCGTAATTTAGTAAATGGTGGGTCATGGAATTATATTATAATTTATCCACGTTCTCCCGATCTGATTGCAATTGTTATATGATCATACAGTCAATCATAAAAATCTTCTTAAATTTAATTCTAATGCACTCTTCTTTTCATCGGCAAACTAAGAAAATGAGTTGCCACATTTGGAAAATAAATGTTCACCATATATGGAAGATGTAGGCATGTAGCTCATCAGAATCCTTCTCCATGACTTCCCACTTATTTGCATGTCTTAATAAACATTATGTTTCTTTAAAAAAAATTATGATGATTAGTATGACCAAACTTATAATGAAGATAAGTAAATCCAGAATAAAGAAAGAAAACCCGAGAGAGAGAGAGAGAGAGAGAGAAACTGACGACAAATCAAATTAAATCTAGAATAAAAACAACTCCTTATCGTGGTCGTTTTTTTCCTCCATCCATATTTCACACTAAGTTAATCAACAAACCAGTTGCTTGTCCACTAATTTTTATAAGAATTTCAAACAACGCATGTTCGAACAAATATTCGGACTTTGAAATTTGTGTATGATGATAAGACAAAAAAAGAAAAAAAAAGGAAAAAACAGTAAAAGAGTCTGGAAGTTCCAGTTTGAAATTTAAGCTAATATTCATTGTTTTTATCGAACAAAAGATAACAAATCATGAAAAACATTCAATCGCAAACAATAAAATTTTATTCTGTTATATTTTGATTCATTAAGTTAACACAAATCCACGCCCCAACAATATCAAATAGCCAAGAGATTGACTTAATAACAGAGCAACTTTGAAAGCCCAAACAATCACGACAATTATCATCTTGATTATTTTACTGAAACATGAGCTCTTGTGCAACAACATTTATAAAATCTCTAAGAAAGCATTATAAGACAGAAATACCAAATGAAGAAAGAACGACAAAACATCAACCATTTAAAAAAAGGAGAACCTGTGTTTGAAAATAACCCCAGGACTCCACCACCAAATTCACATTTACAATCAATGATTACCTCAAGGAAATACAATTAGATCCCATCATGACTCATTCTTGGGTTTCACAATTTATACCTTCAATTGGTTATCAACTCTTAAATGATAAGGAAGAAACATTAAGGTTGTATTTGGATGGGATTTGGGGAGAGGATTTAAGGAAGGATTTCAAATGACTCCAAACATGAATAATTTGAAATACTCCAAAATGATTCCAAAAACAGCTTCCAATGATTTAAAATCCATTATAGAATGATTTCATCCAAACAAACTCAATGAATTTGTTATTATGGATTTGAAATCCATAGCTCAAATCCTCCATTCAAATAGAACCTAAGAATACTTAAAACGTGGGTTTCACAAGTTATACTTTTGATTGGTTATCAACTCTCAAATAGCTAAGGAGGAAATACTAAGAATACTCAAAATGTCAAAATCATCGATGGTCTTTAAAAATATCACTTTCTAATCCACTTAAAAGTATTTTTACTAAGTATACCTTCGAAAAATTAGAGTTCCATTACTTGTAAGAAATATAAACTAAATAAATTGTGCAGATTGGAAACAGGACAAATATGTTGTGATAAGTAGCTAAAGGTGGAGGAATACGCGATAAAGGAAGTATGTACACTAACATTATTGAAATGTCGTTTTTTTAATATTTAATATGTTGAACTTGCTACCATTCAATTTCAGTCACCTATTATTGATAACTTGGTCAATACAATTCTTACCCATACCATTGCTCTTTAAAACTTTAGGTCAATAACTCAAAGTAAAGTTTTATCATCAAACCATGCATGTATGTATAGGATATGTGCTAACCCACTTAAATTTGTTCATATGAGTTAAAGGATCAGTAAAATAAAAAGAAAAAAATGAGACTGATCTTAAGTCTAAAAATATTTACAAAATTATATAATAATTGTACCTTGTATATAATCCCATAGGCTCACTTCCTTGAATTATCAATTGTGCCTAACCTATATAAAATTAGAAAATAATGTGTTTCCTTACTCATTATTAATGATTATTATTTCTCTTACAGACTTGAGTATGATCCTTGAACTTACAGTCATTTTGCATTCTTTTACTTTCAGAACAATTTCATAAACATCAATATTAGGCGATAAAAACTTATAAAAATGTTATGAAAAATATAATTTAACTAATAAGTAAATGAGGAAGACTTTAGACCTACTTTGTTATATGTAGTTCAAGATCTATATCTTTAAGCTCCACAAAATTGTATAAAAGAATTTTTCTATGATTTTAATTCATCCTACAGATAAAAAAAAATGCTCAAGTATGGTCATCTAATTTTAATTTTATTTTTGGATTTCACAAAATACAATTACAAATGGCCAGGGCCATTTTCCTTGGATGTTAACCCTTGAAGGTCATGATACAACATTTCTTGCATTTGAAAGTACATATAAACCATTGCCTTCTAGATGCAATACCTTATCTAATATCACTTCAAATATTGTGGTAAAGAATATATGCAATTAAATGGACGAATATTTGTTCAACGGTAAAGAATATAGACAATTAAATGGATGAATATTTGTTCGACATTGGGTGTCTCAATAGGGTGTAAGTATATTTTATCTATTATCACAACAAAAGATCAGAGGCTTATGCTTCTTACCACACCACAACGTTTGCAATTGGGTATTTTTTCAACCCATACATCTCTAAATATACAAGCTTCTTAATTATTGAACTTAAAGAAACAAATTCAAACAATACAAATAAAAAGGAAAAAAGCTTAATTTATTTAATATATAGTATGAAATTAGTTACTTTATAATACTAACCTTCCTGTCCACATGGAATGTGCTCTTTAGAAAGGCATGGAACATGTGAAATTTTTGCCTTCTTATGCTTCTTTACCTTATCAATATGAAATTCTTGGTCCACGTTACTCTCAATATGCTCAGATGACAAACAAAAATATGGGCAAAATAACATTCTTTTTTTGACAACAGAAAAATGACATTCTCAACATAATATAAGACGATAAAATTTATGAGCGAGCGTGAGTTTTCTCTTAAGGAAATTAAGATGCAAAACAACAAAGGAACAAAAAAAAAGAGTGATACCAACCATCAAAGAGATACCGACAACTGAGTCCAATAAATGAGGCAACCTTGTATAGGATGTATGTGAATCCTGCATTACTTTCTGTCGTTGCAGATGATTGATTTAAAGTAGGCTGCATCATGACAAACATAAAAACATCAGTTTTGTTTCTTTATGGAGTAAAAAGACCATACTTCAAGTAGAAGCAAATACCTTTGAAGCAAGAACGTCAAAATTTGCTAGAACTTTGTTTCCATTTTCATCGGCAGAGACATCAACAGAGTCCCATCTTTGTTAAAGCAAATACCCAGTGCGCATACATATTTTAAAGTCATGCACTATGCCAAGTTATCAAAGATGACTCACAGAAAGACCTCCATCAGCATCCCTACTGGTCAAAATTGAGTATTATCTATATCCCATAATTTGACGGAAAAGTCATTACCAGCTGCCAAAACCTATTTTTACTCGTATCAAACTGCACGACCCTAAAGGTCTCTTTCATAATCCTTGATATGCTCTCTTCAGCTCCTTCTCCATCCAACAATGTAGGACTCTCCATCTTTACTGGTCCCATAAGAGAAATGCCTGAGCAAGAAAATTACCAGCTTAATACTTGTTCATGAGTAACAATTTCAAGAAGTAGCATTAACACTTCTGATCAGAGTATTATTTTACCTTGTTCCATCATAACAGTTGCCATAGTCGTGACCAACGACCAGGGCATCATAGTCAACTCTAGATCCCAAATTATCATATAACCATATCTTAATCTTTCTGTCTAGTGTTGTGGAGAAGATAAACTGCGAACCCTGTTAGAAATAGTATAATCAACTCGAGATCCATTTTATATATTCGTTATCATCTTATTATCCAAAACTGTTGAAACTAAATGATCATATAACATTAAAGAACATGTCCAGAATACAAACGACTACACGACCCTAAAAATTAACATGGGAAGCAACTACAATAATGACTCTATCATTCACCTGAATGTTCTCGTTGTGGTGAGGGCAGATTGAATATACATATAGGGGAATTTTTGATGAAATTAATGTACCTGCCAACTTAGAAGCATTAAAAGGTCTTTTGGGGTATCCATTCCAGATAATGCATTCAAGAAAAATCTTGTAGGGAAAGACTGGAATTTGAATCACAAAATTGCAGCAGTACTTGTCGGTGGTGTTAAATTGGCTAGTGTTGGATATATTTCTAGCATTTGGTTGTGGCTTTTTCTTCTTTTGTTCCTTCATTTACCTTCTATTTTTTCAATTGTTGGTCTGACTGTCAAATACTTATCAATTAACAATCCCAATTAGGCAGACCAGAAATAGAGATCAACATTAAATTTCAAATAATAAAATTTTAAAAGTAAGATAATACAATGATGAAGATTTAGAGTAAAAGCTTATGAAAGTAACAAAACAAACTTTCCAACAGCCATTAGTGGAGTCCAATAAAAGTTGATAACAAATTTCAATAGAGCAACGGAGTTCCCATGCACATATGAAATGTTCATAAATAATGCATAAGGTACAAAAAGCAATACACCAATTGTCATGGATAGTGTGCAATATAAAATGAAAGTAGGGACATTTAATTTTCAACCCGTGAATTGCATCCTTACTAAAGATACTTAACACATGTATGATTTTTTCACAAAATTTGGATATCTCTAAATGGATAGTATAACTTTGTCGGAAGCCACAAGTCAAATTTTAGTTCACATGTTTAATATGATATACATATATGTGTGTGTGTGTGCGCGCACGTGTGTGTTTCTGGGTGTGTGCGCGCCTGAGACCGTATATATATTAGTCCTATTAGATACGGAAAAGACTTTGTCTTGATTTGTAGTTGTGCATGTGTAAAGGGTAATATTTTGAAATTCTAAAAAGGAGCCAACATCCAGAAAGAATAAACCAAAATAAAGTGGCTCAATATATGCCATATGATGAAATAAAGAAATACTACCTCCAGCCGATTTGTTTTAAGTCCACCACTCAAAGCACTCGTAACCTTTTCCAGCCACCAATTGAGTGTTTCTCTACTGTTTTGCAACCAAAAATCAAAGTCAATATATGAACACAAACAATGATAGATCAACCAGAGCCTACTTTGACTCCATATTTGTGTCTAAATTGAAGAAATATATACATAGTTTCTCTTTTATTTATTTGTTACTCTTGATAAAATCGTTAGGAGAGCAAGCATGAAAACAATATTAAAGGAATAGATGATAATGACTATAATTTTGTTTCTCTAGAAAGCAACCTTATTTAACTTGTTCCTTTAATATATCTGACTTTGTCCATTCACATGGATGCCAAAGTAAATAAAAAAATTGTAAGCCTCATCCTTAGAATCCATATAAACCCAGACACAAATAGATTTTTTCAGGCCCCCTGCGAATCCGTAAATCTGAGGAGCATGCCGCAACAAAAGGATGGTCCCCTATGCATTTCATTCTTTCCGGAAGGGACAAAAAGTACCCCCATCATAGTGAACCTCTCCTTGTGATCGGGATGAGGTAGATACCTCCCAGCTCCGATCCATATCATTGCCATACACTTTTTCTTCACAAACACACCATCAAGAACAGTACTGTCCATTCTAGAATGAGTATAAATGTACAAACAAACACAAGAAGACATAAAATATAAGAACACATATGACACAGTTAATCCAAGTATACATTCATCAAATATAAGCCCCCTATCAATAATCTAAAAGGGCACACATAGTGTATCAATAAACCAAAAAATTCCACACTCAAGTGTTCTAAATCCCTCCAAGAAAAATTCTGGCTTAACTGATATTTTCACTTACATGAAAATATTTATAAAGGACCAATCAGAATTTCTAATTGAATAATAGAATTTTTGTTCCATATTGAATCCATTAAGTCATTCTTTATATAAGCTTGAAGTATGTTTTCATTGACTGTAAGCTTCACAAAAGCAAACTAAGGCAATTTATCCGGACAATATATAACCACCTTTTGATCCAACTGTTCTAAATGTTTGTTAGTAAAACCTTAGAAGGAGCATTAAAATTTAATCACTAAGTATTGAAATTAAAAAAAAAAGTTGAAGATAGAATACGTCATAGGTGCAGAATAGGAGAAAACCGAAACTATTCATAAGTATACCAAAAATATAGTCCCTCCATAAGAAGAACCAAAATTAAAATCTGACAAAAGATGATCACATATTAATAATTGTGGTAGATGATTAACGACCAGACATGGTTTCAGAGAAATGGGGGAACATTCACAAACAAAATATATGTAGAAAACGAAATAGGAAGGATACCAGGCCTCATCAGTTAAATGAATTTATCGACAGACTCGCCACCGTGAGTCGCTACTCCAGATTATCTCACTGGAAGGCATCCAATTCCCTAATCCCCACACCCACCTCTGCATCAATGGTGTTCTTAATAGTAGATAATCAATCCAAATCTATGGGTAATTTTTTTAAGTGAATCTAGGGGTAAATTTTGAAAATCGAATACCGATCCGATTTGAGATAGGAAGAGGAAAAAATAGAGTGAAAGCCTGAGGCTTTTGAGATTCTTTTTTCTATTCAGAGAAATCAACGGACTTGTGAAAATAGAGTTAAATGGCTTTTCAGTTTCTTTATACCATTTTGTGATTAGGAGAAAAATCTTAATGGCTTTTCAGTTTCTTTATACCATTTTGTGATTAGGAGATAAATCTTAATATTTACAATTTGAAAATTACTAAATTACCATTAAAAATTAAAATATCAAGGGTTATTTTAGTCAGTGCAAAATTTCACAGAAATATTCATACTTTTAAGGTAGAGTAGATGCATTTAAAATTCTGAGAAATCAAAATTCAATCATATAGTTGGATGCATGAATTTTCCACTTTATATATTGAGGCATGTGAGACATGATCTCGATATCTTGAAAATATGAATTAAATAAGGGTCCACTTAAGTGGTCCTTGAAGTTTTTGAAATTGACTTTGTAATCAAAAGATACAATGCCCATTATTAAAAATAAAAAAATAAAATATATATATTAGTATAAAAGTGGAGTAAATTTCTGCTGCCTAAACATATTATAACAAATTAAAACTATTGATGAAACTCCAATTATATATAAAATGTTTAAATATATGGTGAAAAACAGGGCTTGATGGCAAATGTTAGACCTCATATTAAATTAAATGAATTATGTAGAAGATAATAAATAAATCTGGGGTTTGGGTCAACACATATATTTTAAACACAAGCCAACCAAAACAAGAAACACCGAAATAATACTATAACCATATAAAACAAGTTGTAATTTGCGAGAAACCCAAAATAAATGATTATTCGTTTGTTAATCCACCATTGTGCTTTAATCAAGGTTTAGTGGCGTGATGATTATTTTAACGTTTTTAAGCAGACGGAAAGTTCTACTTCACCTAAATAAATAGCCAAATAGGTGGACTCCAGGATGTGTAATTAATGTGCGTGGTCTAAAAAATAAAAACTGAAGCTACAAAATTATGGCAGATATTTTATTTTCATTTCATTTTGCATATTTTATTTCATATAATTTGCATATTGTACCGTATACCTTTTAAATATGCACTTAGAATTAATTAAACTTACGCCACATATTTATATATTATATGGAGATATTGGAGTTGATAATGTTGCATTGAATAGCAAAGTCAAATATATTTAGTTATAATTAATGTAAACAATTATTAAGGCATTAGTGATCCAATAAAGAAAATATCATACAGGTTAATTATTATAATTTAGATGTACATCTTCAAAAAGTTATATATATATAATAAGGTTAACGCCATCAACTAATAAAAATTATATTCTGATTAACTGTGGTAAAATGATGCGTACATGATAAGTTGGACTGATAACACACACTTTTTTTATACGCCAATCTAGTGGCTTATGATGCACACACAAAAAAGAAAAATCTCTTGAACTTTGTAGGTTCTATTCTGGGTCTTAAATATTTCAATAACCATAGACAAGGTGGCATAATATATATCAGAAGAATTGATTTTAATAATCAATTAGACATTTTCTCATACTTATAGTTATAAGGCTTAAAAGTTAAATAAAACTTCATAAAGGCACAATAATAATATAAAACATAATTACCGAAAAATCATTTATTTACCCATTAATGATTAATTCTGTGTAATTTATAAAACACAATAATATTATAAAACATATATAAGTATACAGTAATAAAAAAATATTTATATTTTAGGAAAAATAATACAATTTTCACTATGCCATGTGCATTGAGATTGGAGACCTCCACCATATCTAACAAGGTACGGTTCATGCATGTTCTTTTTTATACACTCGTGTTTTATTTTACTTTCAAAAAAACATACAAAGTTTCGTGTCAGGGAAAAGAAAACAATAAAATAACTATTACCAAAAAAAAAAGGATGAGAGGGACAAGTGCTCAAAGGGATAAGAAGGCATGTGATTGGAGGATCATAAATTAAAATATAATTTGTGGAATTGGTCTACGGCCTTAGCCCAGCGGAGAGTGGCCCACATATTCTTCATTATTATAAATATAACCCCCAAATTCTGACGTCATGTCTTGCGTCCAGTTTCTTCCTTTGGCACGTGTCGTCTGTCTGATTAATTTAATATTATATAGTTTTTAATGTGGGCCCTTTATTTTGATTTCTTTAAGGATTATAATATGGGGTTTTATCCAAATTTGTTGTCTTGATTACAGTCTGTTTGTCTGCCACAATTCTTTTCCACTTATTCCAAGTCCACTTAATTCAGACAGTCTAAGCCATTTCCAACCACAATTCTATTTTAGTGCAATTTTTGCATTAAATTAGTACAATTTCTGCACCAAATCTAAAATTCATCTCCAACTATTCTACTTCAAATTTTGTACTAAAAGGAATATTTCTTAATATTTCAATACAAATATTTTTTTAGATATTTCAATACGGACCGAAACTGAACCGACATCCGGACCGAAAGATCTCCGAACCAAAAATATTCGTTGACTTTTTGACTTTTCCCGAACCGCACTGTCATCGAAAATATTTATGGTACGATTAAGAGATTTTTCAAATACCCGTCACGAGAACCGTGCATCAACCGAGGACCCAAAGCTAGAACCGATTTTAAAGATTTTATATAAATACATATATATTATTTCTATGTTGTTTTTATTTTGATATTGAATTAACTACAAACTATTTAAATTTAAATTGAATATAAAGCATATTTCTGAAAAAACCATAATACTGAAACTATTATGAATTTTAAATTTTTTTTGATATTAATAATAGAGCGAATCATTTGAAATTGAAATTAGTTATATGATTAGTAAATTGCGGTTAAAAGAGAAACAAGTAATAGTACCATATTATAACAATATAAAAAAGATCATATTTTAATTTTTTTTACCACATCACATAAATTATAAATATAATTTTATTGATTAAGTTAAGTTGTTAAGTATGAGACATTGAGATTATAAATTTATACAAGTTTTTATTCATGTTAATTTATAAATTTTATTAGTTAATTATATCTATTCTAGGTCAATAGAAGGACAATTGCCCACATAATAGACTATTATTGTATTATAGAGGTTATTAAGTTTAGAATTTTAGATTGTGTTACCTATTATAGTTTTAGTTTTTATTTTGAGACTACGCTAAAAAGAGATTAGAACTCTAGAAGTATATCTGTTTGGTGATTTTTATATTGATTTTATTTTTTCTTTTTCTCCCCCCCCCAAATTTGTATGTTTTATTTATGGCTAATCTCCAAATCCCCGTCCCGAACCAAACTGTACCGTCCCGTCTCATTAGAACCGAATCTCTGTCCCGAACCATCCCGAACTTTCGGTACGGTAGATTTTTCTATGGTTCGGTTTTGGAGATTTATTTTCAGAATCTCCAAACTGTCCCATACCGTGCACACCCCTACCAGCAACCTAGTAGGGCGGAGTTCAGAAAGCCAAACTGAAAGGTCAACGACGACAAAGACGACACACGTAAAGCAGTTTTCAAAACAAAAAATCAACAATAAAACATTGTCTATCATGCATGAAATTCATGCAAGATCAGAGAGTGGCACGTGCCCCGCTCAAAATTCAAGGCAACGATTACTTACCCCACTAAATGTAATACTACAAATAAGAGTCATTTATCAGTAATTAAGGCAGCTCAGATCCTGACTCATTGAAGTATATCCCGTGATCCACCTCCTCCCAAAGTTCTAGAGACAGGGCAGTCGAGCGTTCAAGGATGAAGTTCATCCTTTATAAATAAAAATCATTATGACTTGTACTTTTGACGGTTCAATAAATGCTCTGTAATTAAAATCTACCTATTTGGCAACTGACTAAGTTCCAACTCGATCTTTGAAAGAATTTTAGGTCCCTAACTTTCTCAGAATAAAGTGTTGTTACAAGTGCCAATAATACTTGTACCAACTCGCAGCGGATAAAGGTAAAACACAGAATTAAAAATTGTCTACAATTATAAAAATACTTGTAAACGTGCCAGCAGAGCGAAATAATCCACTAGTTGATTGTATCGATTACAGATCTCAATATCAATGACTCAACTAGTACGAAACTTTTCAAAACTCTTTTCTATGAGTAGATCTATATATTGTAAAACAACTCGTTCAAAAAGATAGAATATAGACTATTCTGAACTTCTATGAAAACAAAAGATGGACAAAAAATAGAGAAACAAAGACACTCAATCTTCAGGTGTTGAACTGGTACTGATGCAACACTTCATTCAACACTTTGCTTTGTGTAGAATATCAGACTTAATTTCTCTCTTGCAGAATTTGATTATCTCTCGAAGATATATGCTCTCTCAGTTGTAATTCTGCATACTTGATTTATGTGAGGGACACCCTCTTTATATAGACAATCATTAGAAGAGTTTGAGTCCCTACAAAATAAGGAAAAAGAGACATAATAGAACTAGAATTCATAATCATATAAGGACTAGGACTCTTAGAATCCTTGCCAATCAAAAATACGATCTCCCTACATTAAACCAATTGTAGCGCCTTCTAGCTTACTTGAAATTTAATGCAAAATAAATAATTATAATAGAAATACTTTAAAAAATTTCTTAAAATACGGATTAGTAATTATTTTACTTCGTTTAAAAGTTTGCAGCAAAAATAAAGACTAATAATTGAAACAACTATAAATCCAGAAATATTCATAATGAAATGAAAATGAAATTCGAGCTCCTTTTTTTTTTAGAAACTTGAAAAAAAATAAAATTCATGAAAGACGTGGGTTCGCGAGTCACTGCGCTGCGCCATCTCCTTCCTCATCAAGGTTTTCATCTGTAAATATTAAAAATTCGTGGGATGAGCTTAAAGAAGCTCAACAAGTAATCACATGCATGAATGCATGCCTAATGCAATATTATATCATTTACTTCAAAACTTTTCATTTTCTTTACTTAAAACTTTCTTTAAGACGCGAGCTCACTCGGTGGCACATCGTTATATTCAGGGTCGCAATGGGCCTTGTTATTTAGAACACGATTAATATTTTGTCCAAAAGGCCCATTTCATTTAACATTAACATAGCCGCAAGCGGCACATTGACGGAACGCCGTTCCCCCGCGCTCATTTCCCACTCACTCCAGCATCATAGAACAATGTGCACCAATTTCTTTGAAAAACATATTTATTAACATTAAACCTTAAAATTCAATTTTACTTATTTTTCTTATGCTCGTGAAATGCTATGAACATAAATTAACATGATGCATGAATCTATGATATACAATTTTAATCATAGCACGGAAATAAATTAAAGCATACTGACAAGGCATAAAACATATATATCTATGAAATCTAATCGGATAAATGTAATATGAATTAGTAAAATGATTAGAGAAATTCTAATTATTATGATTCTAAGTTAAACAAATTTTTATTTTTAATTTTTTAACATTTAAATATAATAGTTCAATGTAATCAGTAGAATGACGAAATCAAAGGCTCATTTTTTATTTTTATTTTTTTTATTTTTCAAATCAAATGTAAACTTGTTGTATACATGTATAATGTTAATATTACAAAGCAATATTGTTTAAATACGTAACTATATGTTCCTAAACTTAAATATTACTAGTTTAAATTCCACTTCTAATTAATAATTAACTATATTACTAGCTTAAGTCCCATTATCAATCAATTATTAACACTGACAATCACATAACAATACTTTCACTTAAAATAATGTGGCTTACCATATTTTATATCATTCAAACTAAAATGATTAACCTCAGATTTTAAAGGTACATTTATCATGTTCAACTAATTTAAGAAAATATGAAATTCTATCCTCATGCCCGATTTCAGAAGTATTTGGACTACCATAACGATTCACAAATCAACGATAAAGTATTTAATTAAAGACACATAAATTCACATATACTAGGTAGCAAGTCTTTAGATCAACATGATGAAAATCATATAGCAATAATCAAACTTAAATCTACATGAAAACTAGGTAGATCACTTGGCTGGTTCGTCGAATCAACTATGATAAAAATCACTCCGACTTCTACCCAGTAGAATCTATACATAAATTATTATATAATAGGATTAGTAAAATTAACCAAATTCAATATGAAACTAAAGAAATAATTACAAAACCTTCATACTCTTTGGATAATTTGTACCGCAAATTGGATTATACTTCTTGTATTTTTCTTGTTTTCTCCTTCATTTCCTCTCCTTTTGTTTTCCTCTTTCTTTCCTCTTATTTTCTTTTCTTTCTTTCTTCTTCTCTTCTCTTATTTCTTCTCTTACCCGATCTCTCCTTCAAACTAATCCTCTCATCATCTTTTATTCTTTCTTTTTATTAATCTATTTTTTCCATTATCTCCCACTTTTCCCCACTTTTTATTTTCTTTTTCTTCCTTTTTCTCCACTTTCTCCACCTTTCTCTTCCATTATCCGCAATACCAACCACTATCTTTATCTTTTATTTCTTTTCAATTTTGTATTATGAAGTGGATGTGACATTCTCCCCTCCTTATAAAAAGTTTCGTCCTCCAAACTTACAACTATATAAAAAATATTCTAATGTGCGAAAATACATCATATATTAAAAGCTCATTGCTTACCAAATAGTTGGGGATATAGAATACACATCTCATCTTCATTTTCCCACGTAGCTTCCTCTATATCATGATTTCTCCATATGACCTTAACTAATACAATTTTCTTTCTTCTAAGCTCTTTCTCGATCCTATCCACAATTTTAACTAGTGTTTCTTCATATGTCAAATGGTCACGAATATTGAGTACTCATAACTTAAAATGTGTGACTGATCTGAAATGTACTTCTTAAGCATCGAAACATGGAAAACATTATGAACTCCGGATAGTGCTGGTGGTAAAGCAATTCGATATACCAAACTACTTGTCCTCTCTAAAATTTCAAATGGTCCAATATAGCGAGGACTTAACTTCCCTTTCTTTCCAAACCTCATAACACCTTTCATTGGTGCCTCTTTAAGAAAAATCATATCTCCAATCGCAAATTCTAATGGATTTCTTCTCTTATCGGCATAGCTCTTTTGACGACTACGGCGATTTTCATTCTTTGTTGGATTTTCTCAACTACTTCAGCTGTCTGTTGGACCAACTCAGGTCCTGTTAGTTTTCTCTCACCGACTTTATCCCAATGCACTGGTGATCGACACTTTCTTCCGTACAAAGCCTCATAAGGAGCCATCCCAATAGAACCCTGATAGCAATTTTTGTACAAAAATTCCACTAGCGGTAAAAATTTATCCCAAGTACCACTAAAATCTATCACACATGCTCGAAGCATATCTTCGAGTGTCTGAATTGTTCTCTCTGATTGTGCATCGGTCTGCGGATGAAAAGCTATACTGAAACTCAATTGAGTACCCATAGCTCGGTGTAGGCTTCTCCAGAGAGCAGAGGTAAACTTAGGGTCCCTATCCGACACAATGGACAATGGTGCTCCATGCAGCCGGACTATCTCAGTTATATATATTTCTGCATATTTGTCCATGTTGTACGTCCTTTTTACTAGTAAAAAATGTGCGGACTTGGTGAGACGGTAAACTATAACCCAGATAGAGTCGAATTCTATTTTTATTTTTGGTAGTTCCATAACAAAATCCATACCAATATGTTCCCACTTCCACTCATGAATCATCAATGGTTGCAAAAGACCGGAAGGTCTTTGATGTTCAGCCTTGACTTGTTGACAGGTAAGACACCTCTGAAAATATGATGCCACATCCTTTTCCATGCCAACTCATGAAAAATGTTTGCTGAGGTCATGTTTCATCTTCGTACTTCCCAGGTGAATGGAGTAAGGAGAGTTGTGAGCTTCCTTCATAATCTCTAGCTTCAAGTTCTCATTGTTGGGGACTACGAATCTTACCCAAACGTAAAGTTCCATCTGTTGAGATCACATAATCATCTCGTTGTCCTTCAATGACCTCCAAATGAATCTTGTTTAACTTTGGGTCATCTAGTTGTGCAGTTTTTATCCTTTCCAGAATTGACGGTTGTAAAGTCAAGGTAGCCAAATAACTCATCTTTTCTCGGGACATAATTTCCAACTCAAGGTTTTGTATTTCTTTTAATAGCGGTTGTTGAACCACATGCAAAGCAGAAATAGATCCTTGACCTTTACGACTCAAAGCATCTGCTACCACATTAGCCTTACCCAGATGGTAATTGATAACGCAATCGTAGTCCTTCACTAGTTCGAGCCATCTGCGTTGTCTCATGTTAAGTTCTTTTTCGAGTGAAGAATATTTTAGACTTTTATGATTAGTGTAAATTTCATACCTAGCCCCGTATAAGTAGTGTCGCCATATTTTTAATGCAAAAATCACAACTCGCTAATTCCAGATCGTGAGTTGGATAATTTTTCTCATAATCCTTCTGTTGTCTAAAAGCGTAAGCAATTACTTTCCCATGTTGCATAAGAACACAACCTAAACCTTCAACGATGCATCACTGTAGATAATGAAACCATCAATCCTATTTGGCAGTGTAAGAACTGGAGCTGTCGTCAATCTTTCTTTCAACTCGCTGAAGCTCTTTTCACAATTGTCATCCCATTGAAACTTAGTGTTCTTCCTCGCTAGTTGTGTTAGTGGAGCGGAGATCTTAGAAAAACCCTCGACGAATCTTCTGTAGTAGCCAGCTAACCCAAAAAAACTATGGATCTCTCCTACGTTCTTTGGTGTAGGCCAATTTTTCACCACCTCAACCTTGCTAGGATCTACAGAAATCCCCTATCGAGAAATAATATGTCCCAAAAATGGAATACTGTCTAACCAGAACTCACATTTACATAATTTTACAAATAACTTTTTCTCTCGGAGTCTCTGCAATACTAGTCTTAAGTGCTGTTTATGCTCTTCCTTCGACCGAGAATAAATAAGGATATCGTCAATAAAGACTATGACGAATTGATCAAGATAATCAGAATAGACTCGATTCATTAAGTCCATGAATGCGACTGGGGCATTAGTCAAACCAAAAGGCATGACAAGGAATTCATAGTGACCGTAACGAGAACGAAATGCAGTTTTTAGAATGTCTTCTTCTCGAATGCTCAATTGACGATAGCCTAATCTCAAATCGATCTTAGAAAAATATCCAGCACCCTAAAGTTGGTCAAATAATTCCTCAATTCTTGTAAGGGGGTATTTGTTCTTGATGGTCACCTTATTTAGTTCACGGTAGTCAATACACAATCTCATCGTTCCATCCTTCTTTTTGACAAATAAGAGTGGTGCACCCCAATGTGAGAAACACGATCTAATGAATCCTTTATCGAGCAAATCTTGTAGTTGTTCCTTGAGTTCTTTCAGTTCTGTAGGAGCTATTTGATATGGTGCCTTGGATATTGGAGTCGTTCCAGGCACTAACTCTATGATAAATTCCACCTCTCTTTTTGGTGGAACGCCATGAAGATCCTTAGGAAATACATTAGGATATTCACAGACAATAGAATTTGATCAATGGAGGGACAATCCTTTGAAACTTTAGTTATTGAGGCTAGATAGGCTTCACAACCTTTGTTCAAGAGTTTACGAGCCTTCATAGCTGAGATGATAGGGTTAACAGGTTTTGATGAGACTTCCTGAAAGAATAATAGGGAGTTCTGAAGAGAATAAAAGACTACCCTTCGAGCTCAGAAATCAATTGTTGCATGATGTTTGGACAACCAATCCATACCTAGAATGACATCGAAGTCATGAATATTCAACCCAATAAGATCAACAAATAACTCTCTTCCATCAATGGAAACTGGACAATTAGTGTAAACTAAGACTGAGTTAATGACATCCTCTGAGGGAGTTGATATGCTGAAAAGAGTGTCCAACGAAGTAGCATAATCGGATAGGTTCATAGCAAATTTGGAGTTCACGAAGGAGCTCAGCCTTTTTTTTTTGCGTCATTGTGAACACTCTAGCCTGAGTGGGCTTCTTCCTCTCTGGGCAGTTTAATGCTTTATGTCCAGACTTACAATTAAAACAAACTCTTGTACCAAACTAGCATTCCCCCCTATGTGCCTTGCCGCATTTAGTGCAAATAGTCATTAGTTGTTTATTATGTGAGGCACCCTGTGGAACTTATACTTGCTTTCTTTTCTGACTATTATTATTCCAAATATTTGGGTTCTCATTCTTGAACTTTTGTCCTCCTTGTTGGATCCTCATCTCTTCCCGATTAACAGATTGAGCCCTTTCCACCAACATAACTTTGTTGATAACTTCACGATAAGTAGTAAGTTCAAAAGGAGTCACTGCAAGCTTGATTTGGGATCGGAGCCCTTCTTCAAATCGTCTGGCTCTTCATTCCTCAGTAACAACCAAGTCAGGAGCAAATTTGGACAATTTGGCTAATTCTGCTTCATATTCAGCCATCGTACAATTCCTCTGTTCCAACTGTATAAATTCTCTTTCCTTCTGTTGGTGAACACTCCTCGGGAAGTACTTATCATAGAAAACTTCTGTGAACCTTTTCCAAGTAAAGGGGCTAGTGTCGCCCTCTATCTGACGTTGCACCATCCTCCACCAATCATATGCATCACCTCTTAGCACAAACGTTGCATAGTTAACACGTTCCTCATCAGTACAGTCAATTACAGAAAAGATTTTTCGCATCTCAGTAAGCCACCCCTCAACTTCGATAGGATCAGTGGTACCCGCAAAAGATGGTGGAGATAACCTAAGAAAGTCCGATAACCGGTTTCTTTCAGGGATGTCAGCGCGCCTAGTCTGATTAGTATCACCAAAAGTAGTCAAAGCTTGCAAGAGGGCCTTGACAGTCAGGGGGGTCCCTTGAACATTGTTGGTGTTGGAACCATTGCCATCATGGTGAGTTGAGCGAGTGTTGCGGTTCATTTTATATTAACTGAAATAAGTTTATTAAGTTCATTAAATTCTCGCAATCCTATGTTTCATTCTAATATTATTTTCTAACTTAGTGTAAGTAATCATTGGCATTCTTCTGATACGGTAAAACTTAATACAAAATAGTATCATTATAACAATCACGTTGGAAAATGAAGTAAAATAATGTGAATGATTTTATTTGCATATAAAATGAATTTTTTTCCAGATAAAATATCAAGTTCATCTATCTTCTAATCAATTCAACCAACAATCAATTTCATACAGGCATACATTTCATAGACATAAAAAATATATCAATTAATAATGACAGTAAATGTAATCCTTACCGAATTGTGGAGGGAGATGCTCGAAGCGCGACTTAGAACCCATGACTTTTTGACTTAAAATTTTATAAAGAAAAACTTTTGAAGTCTACAGAACCGATTTTAAAAGCCTTGGCACTGATACCACTAAATGTAACGCCTTCTAGCTTACTTGAAATTTAATGCAAAATAAATAATTATAATAGAAATACTTTAAAAATTTTCTTAAAATACGGATTAATAATTATTTTACTTCGTTTCAAAGTTTGCAGTGGAAATAAAGAGAATTGAAACAATTATAAATCCAGAAATATCCATAATAAAATGAAAATGACAGTCAACATCCCAATAGAAACTAAAATTCAAACTCTTTTTTTTAGAAACTTTAAAAAAACATAAAATTCATGAAAGACGTGAGTTCACAAAGTCACTGCACTGCGCCATCTCTTTCCTCATCAAGGTTTTCATCTGAAAATATTAACAATTCGTGGGATGAGCTTAAAGAAGTTCAACAAGTAATCCCATGCATGGATGCATGCCTAATGCAATATTATATCATTTACTTCAAAACTTTTCATTTTCTTTACTTAAAATTTTCTTTAAGACGCGAGCTCACTCGGTGGCACATCGTTCTATTCAGGGTCGCAATGGACCTTGTTATTTGGAACCCGATTAATATTTTGCCCTAAAGCCCATTTCATTTAACATTAACATTAGCCGCAAGCGGCACATTGTCGGAATGCCAGTCCCCCGCGCCCATTTCCCACTCACTCCAGTATCATTGAACAATGTGCACCCATTTCTTTGAAAACATATTTATTAACATTAAACCTTAAAATTCAATTTTACTTATTTTTCTTATGCTCGTGAAATGCTATGAACATAAATTAACATGATGCATGAATCTATGTTATACAATTTTAACCATAGCACGGAAATAAATTAAAGCATACTGACAAGGCATAAAACATATATATCTATGAAATCTAATCGGATAAATGTAATATGAATTAGTAAAATGATTAGAGAAATTCTAATTACTATGATTCTAAGTTAAACATTTTTTTTATTTTTTTAACATTTAAATATAATAGTTCAATGTAATCAGTAGAATGACGAAATGAAAGGCTCATTTTTTTTTTATTTTTTTAATTTTCAAATCAAATGTAAACTTGTTGTATACATGAATTGTTAGGTATAAAATTGTTAATATTAAAAAGCAATATTGTTTAAATACGTAACTATATGTTCCTAAACTTAAATATTACTAGTTTAAATTCCACTTCTAATCAATAATTAACTATATTACTAGCTTTTTTTTAAAAAAAAAAACTATATTACTAGCTTAAGTCCGATTATCAATCAATTATTAATACTGACAATCACATAACAATACTTTCACTTAAAAATAACGTGGCGTACCATATTTATATCATTCAAACTAAAATGATTAACCTCAGATTTTAAAGGTACAATTATCATGTTCAACTAATTTAAAAAATATGAAATTCTATCCACATGCCCGATTTCAGAAGTATTTGGACTACCATACCGATTCAAAAACCAACGATAAAGTATTTAATTAAAGACACGTAAATTCACATATACTAGGTAGCAAGTATTTAGATCAACATGATGAAAATCATATAGCAATAATCAAACCTAAATCTACATGAAAACTAAGGAGATCACTTGGCTGGTTCGTCGAATCAACTATGATAAAAATCACTCCGACTTCTGCCCAGTAGAATCTGTACATAAATTATTATATAATAGGATTAGTAAAACTTAACCAAATTCAATATGAAACTAAATAAATAATTACAAAATCTTCAAACTCTTCGGATAATTTGTACCGCAAATTGGATTATACTTCTTGTATTTTCGTTGTTTCATCCTTCCTTTTCTCTCCTTTTTTTTTCTCTTTCTTTCCTCTTATTTTCTTTTCTTTCTTTCTTCTTCTCTTCTCTTATTTCTTCTCTTACCCGATCTCTCCTTCAAACTAATCATCCCCATCATCTTTTATTCTTTCTTTTTATTAATCTATTTTTCCCATTATCTCCCACTTTTCCCCACTTTCTATTTTCTTTTTCTTCTTTTTCTTCACTTTCTCCACCTTTCACTTCCATTATCCCCAATACCAACCACTATTTTATCTTTTATTTCTTTTCAATTTTGTATTATGAAGTGGTCATGTGACACCAACCCTTGAGAGTCAAGATTTAAAACAATCTTTTTATAAATCAACTTCCCTTATTTAATAAATCCTATTCCAAGAAGTAACCTATAAAGGCAAAACACTAAAATTGGAAATTTTCAAAATAAGAAAAAAATTTAATATCCTTAAAAACACGGAATTAACATTCTCCCCTTTTTGCCTTTCTGGACAAAACATAAAAAAATCAAGCATAGGATTTATAAAAATAAGTAAGTAACTCCCCTTAGTTGAATATTAGTGTAAAAGAAATTTTCTCCCCTTAATAAAAAATCGCCCGCCTGCTTCACAAAGTGTTCCCTACGGATGTCGAACACTTCTACGAACACCTAAAACCTGCAAAGAAAATTAGTATGCAAACATAGTATCGTAGTATGAGAACAAGAGTCAACAGACTCCAAATGCGAGAATACCATCATTAGGTAGTTCGACAAAATACGAAGTGTTATTAGCACATCAAAAGATATTAGTCTATCCGAGCATAAGACCTAATTAACAAAAGATCAAAAACAACATTGTTTGGTTAAGTACATCATCGGACATTTAATCAAATTTATATAATTTGTCTTAGAAGTCAAAGTGAATGTCCATGTCATCTCCAACTGCTTCCTTTTCTTTTCTAGCTCCATCCTTTGCTCCACTTGATGTAGCTCCCCGCCACTGTGCTTGTGCTTGGTTCGATCTTGTTCCAAAGACTAGCAACTTCATCTCCCCTTTTTGTCCGAGAAAGAGGTGAGAGCAAGCCATTGATATGAGCCTTGAATTGTTCATAGTAATCAATATCTTTGCTTAGCCAATGCAATTTGCTTGATCATCAAATGCAAGTTGTCCCCGCATAAAGTTCATAGCAAAGTAGTAGTAGAAGTAGAATCAAAAGCGAGGTGAAGGGATGTTAGAAATGTTGGTAGCAGATGGTGGAACACTCGAAGGAACACTCTCGGACTCGGCGGGAGGAATGTGGACAGTTCGACATCTTCACCCGAGAAATCTAAGAGGTAAATCCGTCTCCCTGTCCCCCTTGAATAACTTGTGAGAGATCGTGAATAGTTAAGGTTACGGTGAGAAAGAATCAACACTCCCCATATTCAATCCCTGTGAGCTTAAAATTAGATAAATCAAAGAGGGATAAGGCGAGAGCATGAGACACGATGATTCAAATAATCCCATAACCATATCGAAAACCAAATTGCCCATAGTTCAAAGAGATACTCGTCCAAATTTTATACAAGACCACCGCTTGCTTGTTCCTTGGCAACTAAGATACTATGAGAAGTAGGAATTCAATTTTGAACTCAAATTTTATGCAAAACAAAGCAGTACGAGAGATGTGAGCTTAGAAGCGGGAAGTTTAGTAGGGTGAACCGGTCAAGTTTTAACACGGTTGCCAAAGTGATAATGCGAACCACCTCATTGAAATCATCTACCAAAGCACCTTCTTCAAAATCAAGGGTGCCATAAAAAGTGTTAATGACTTGGGAGAAAAGTCATAAATTTTGTTACTGAAGAAACACCTTACCATACTTTGCCGATCTCCTATTCTTGGCTATAGATTCCAAATTAGCATAAAGTTCCTAAACTACATTACATACAAATAGCGGTCACAATGGTCATAGTACTCAACAAATTTCTCTTTTGAAACAACCGAACAATGTTATTTTTCTCAAAAAGATCGTACTCAATTCTCTTTTCACAAATAAACTTACGACTATTCATGGTTTTAAATCGATTCAATGCGGCTTCAGATAAAAGGAAGCAAAGTGTGCCTTACTTATCTCAAATTCCTTAGTCAATGCAAAGAGATGATTTTGGAGATGTATCGGTGGGAGGAGTTGCAACGGACTCGAGTGCACAACCGAGTCGGGTGTTGTAGCCGAGTATCAACACTTTGAGGGACACCGATGCAGCTCTCTTTCAACTTCTATTTTAGGCACCGGATCGGGGTCGGTGTCATCATCTTTGTCATATTCTTTTTGAATATCAAAGTCCTCATCACTCAAATTATTTGACTCGGTCCTTTCTCGAATCAAAAAGAGTTGGAACCGGAGTAACAACACTCTTACCAATTCTCCTAGCAAGATTTCTTGAACCTGTACTTGTTTTTAAAGAGTCTAAAATTTCAGCCCCTCCATCTGCATGCCCTTTTCGGACAATGTACCATGTCCTTTCGTACTGCACCCCCGATATTCCCTTTTTCTTGCTCGGAGTGGACGAAGTCGCTTTCTTGATAGAGTCCTTCGATGGGAGGTTTCTTGGGCCGAGTCTTTGAGACTGTAGGTTTCTTGATAGAGCTTCTAGTTTGTGTCCCTCTAGCCATCACATACCGGAGATATCATCGTCGGAATCGATTTGTAGAGGTATATCGAAACAAGGACGGTTCTTCCCCTTTCTTGGATGATTGTCTGATAGCTTTCTTCTCTCTTTTAAGATTTCCTTGCGATGGTGACCCAATACCAACAGATCGAGAAGAGGCAATACCCTCTTTTTCAAATCGGAGATTGTTTAGGGTTTGAGGGTGTTTTTGAGCGGCCAAATCTGGAAGATAATCAACATTGATTACATTATCCGGATCCCCGGTGGAAAAACACGATCGGAGTTGGTGTTTCGGGGACAAGAACCAGAGCGATTCGGACATCAATTTCATCAAGATTTTCAAGTGGGTTTTCTTGCGTAATTTCTTCTATCGGGCAATAGTTTTTGGTAAATTTTGAGGTTCTTGAACTGGAATAGAGTCCATAGGAGACTTTGGGATTTCTTCCATGGGAGTACTGTTAAGCTTGCTTCCACAGATTTTCAAGATTTTGAACGGAGGGTCTTTGCGGGGGTGTTGCGGCACTTGTATCGACCCCGGAAAGTGATGTGGAGGTGTAGATTACACTGGGAGTCGATCAATGCGGATTCACCGGTGGATTTCGCAGGGGTTGATGGAGTCGTCCCCCGAGTTGAGATGATGAAGATGAAGTCGGACTAGCGATCAGACCGAAAATACACGAAATCCCCGAAATAATTCTCTTCATTTTGATTAGTAGAGGTTTGTAAGTGTGAAGAAGAGAAAGAAATTCACAAAAAAAATGAGAGAAAAATATAGAAAGCGATCAATCACTCTTAAATACTCTATACTCTTGAAATGGGTGGTTATAGATAAGCCCACTAAGATCAATTTCCAAAACCAAATGGGAAAAAAAAAAATTAAAACTAGTTTTCAAATAGATTTTGAATATTAAGTCTCCAACAAAGTGAAGCACTTAACCTCAAATATAGATAAGATAGTGCTAAAATTATTTCAAATATATCCATGTATATCACAAACCATATAACACCACAAAACTTAAGCCACCACAAGATTCAATAATTAAGGAGAGAAAAATCAAGATCGCATAAGATCCAAGAGAGTCCGAAATTCTGTCACTCATCAATTTTCACCAAAAATGCATGTCCTAATTATGTCTAGATATGTGACAAAAATTAAAAAACAAACACACAAGTAGGGGACTCATATCACCGACATTGTACCGAGTGTTGTAACACCTTGAGAGACACCTTTACGCCGATTCAATGAGTAGTGATCTCATACCCAACATATAGGATTTTTCAAGTTTTTTTTTTTTCTTTTGATTTTTCCAAGATTCATGCCGCAGTTGCTTGATGGGTAACTTTCACACAAAATCCCAATGGTAGATTTTATCACAAGATCATGCCGCTTAAAACACTCTTATAAGGTAAGAATTGGTTAAAAGGATTAGTTGCACTCGGTGGGGAGGTAGTTTGTTTCCCTTAAAGGCCTCAAAACATGATCGATTTTTTTAAAACTCATCGCCCGGGTAGAAATATAATGATTTTGTAGATTGGAAACATCTACTCACATCGCTTATCAAGTGAACACTCTTGGGTACATCACCGAACTCACAATCGATTTAGTCGTGCAAATGCAAATCTAACTAATGCATGAATGCAAAAACAGGGAAAACGGTGTTGCAACAAGTGTTACTATGAGTCTTTGCAACACTTTCAGAACAATGTTAGATAGCACATAAGCCAAGAGACTTCCTTAGAGTGGAAAATCTCTCAAAATCTAAAGCTTTGGTGAAAATATCACCAACCGGTTTTCGGTTCCAATGTATTCTATGCGAATAATGTTTTTCTTAACCAAATCATGAATAAAGTGGTGTCTTATGTCTATGTGTTTTGTGCGAGAGTGTTGTACGGATTCTTTGAAATTATCACAATAAATGGTTAAGATATCACTATGAAGACCATAATCCTCAATCATTTGTTTCATCCAAAGTAATTGGGAACAATAACTCCCAACAACAACATATTCAGATTCGGCAATCGAAAGAGAAACACAATTTTGTTTACGATCGTACCAAGAAACCAAATTATTTCCAAGGTAGAAACAGCCACCACACCGTTTATGCGTTTTCTATCATCAACGTCTCATTGTCAATCAATCACTAAAGCCAACTAGATTAGTGTTTGTATCTTTAGTATACCAAATTCCTAGATTAGTGGTGCCTCCAACATATCGAATAATTCATTTTAAGGCTTTCAAATGAGTGATCTTAGGATTGGCTTGATAACAAGCACACAAACACACACTATACATGATATTAGGGCGGCTAGCGCTTAAGTACAAACACACCTATCATGCTTCTATATAAAGTTGTTGGGAAATTTATTGTTTAGATTTTGATGAATGCCATGTAAAACTTAGACTAGAAAGTTGGCACCCCATTTTCCTTGTAATTAGCATTGAAATAGATATGGTATTAGCCGAGTGAGTCAGTCGACTATGCCTGGATATACAAGAAGTCAATCAAGATCAAATGAAGACTCATTGTGAAATAGCCGAGTATGGCAAGGAGGAGAAGTCAATAACTCGATCAAGGAGTATCGGATACAATACAAGCTGTGTGAAGTGTCGGTCAAGTCAACTCAAGAAGCCAAGCCTCAAGTTGAAGTGACAAATTGAGTCATCCATTGATTGGAAGCTAACTCAAAGTCACCTGGGAAAGTTAGAGAACTGCGATCAAGTCAAGACAATCGAAAAGAATCCGTTGCCGAAGTCAAGAATATTACCTAAACAAGTAATACTTCCATGCAGGCCATGTCTTAAAGTGTTCGATCCCGAGAAACGTGCAAAAGGAATAAACCAATGGGAAGCATCGCACCTTGTGTCGACTCGAAAAGTCGAACATTCATTTAATACGACAAAATGTCAACATCAAGGATCGCAACAGACAAGCCAACGAACACAAGTGACTTTTGAAAATCACCTATCTCTTCAACGGCGGATGTTTGAAAGTTCACTATAAAAGGCTGAGGAATCACTTTGAGAAGAGGTTACCTTGCATACTTGAGCATTCAATCAATTATCCAATCAGTAACCTGCAAAATATTCTCAAGTTATTCAAGCAAGATCCTCAAGCCTAACTCTCGAAGAAAATCAATCCAACACCAAGTCGTGAAGGAAAGACAACTTCAAACTGTTGAAGAGGAAACTTTTGAAGAATCAAAAGGGGTCTACATTCCAAGGAGGATTGTAGAAAGGTTCAAGGTCGAACCCGAGTCTCAAGTTATTGGAGGGCTTCGTGATCAAATCCAAGGAGCTTGAGCAAGTGAGTGAAGTAGTAAGACAGCCCTGTGAAGAAGTTGAGTCGGACGAGAAGCCACCGTGTGTGACCAAGGCATCTCCGGATCGAGTCCCAAAAGATCAAGTTAGCGGTGTGATCAAGACTTGTTTCGGGTGATAACCACTTTGTACTACGATCAATACTTAGTGGATTCCTCCAGGAGTTGGAGAAGAGAGGAGTAGAAGAATTACCCCATCTTGGAACCTCTATAAAAACTATTGTGTCATTTACATTTCAGCATTTAATTTACGCATATCATTTTATATCTCACGATAATTTGCTATCCAACCGATAATTAACAAAGTGCAAAAATCAAATGTTAAAACAAACTTAAACCAAATTCAAGGGTGTTAAGTCTTCCAATAAAATCTCATCACAGCCAAGTTAAGGTTTAGTCTAAACAGGTTGAGTTATTCTATCAACAAAATCAATCGAGTGCGTTGAGTGGCTAACTCTGCTGGTTAACTAACTTAGCAGTCCCTCAAGGACATAGCCGTGAAATTAACTCTGTTATTTTAAAAGGACTAAAATCGAAAAGTTGGTAAGGTTTATTCAACCCCCCTTCTAAACCTTACTCACACACCCCTTGGGAACTACAAAAGTGTTATCAACACTTTCAACATCATCTTCTCTACTAAGTTTTTGACTCGAACCCATGGAAGTTTTCATATGAGATGCACTATCTAAGTTGAATTTCTTCACCAAATTTCGTGCATATTTGCTTTGAGAAATGAAAGTCCCATCATTCGGTTGTTTGATTTGTAAGCCCAAAACATAATTCAATTCACCAACCATACTCATTTCAAACGTAGAAGACATACAATCAACAAATTTCTTTAACATTTTTTACTAGAAGCACCAAACACAATATCATCTACGTAAATTTGAGCAATTAAAATACTATGGTTAGTTCTTTGAATGAAAAGAGTCTTATCCACTTCACCACGTTTAAAACCCATTTGAAGTAAATGCTTAGTTAATCTTCCATACCAAGCTCTAGGGGCTTGTTTAAGGCCATAAAGAGCCTTTTTAAGCTTGAACACATGGTTCGGTTTATAGGGATCTTCAAAGCCTTTTGGTTGTTCAACATAGGATTCTTCATTTAAACTACCATTAAGAAAAGCACTTTTAACATCCATTTGGTGAAGTGTGAGATCAAGATGACAAGCTATAGCTAGAAGAAGTCTAATAGATTCAATTCGGGCTACAAGAGCGAAGGTTTCCACCCCTCAACTGTGTATACCCTTGAGCAACTAAACGAGCTTTATTACGCGAATGTTCCAGGACTCATCATTTATGTTTTTGAAAATACATTTTGTACCAATTACATTCACATCATTAGGTCTAGCAACTAAATACCATACATCATTTTTAGTAAATTGATCAAGTTAATCTTGCATAGCATTAATCCAAAATTTATCTTTTAAAGCATCACTAACATTCTCGGGCTCAAAATTTGAGATAAAACAACAAGTTCTTAACAGAGTGCGGTTTGAAGATAGATATGCATTTCTTACCATATCACGGTAGTTTACCTTCTCATTTTTCCGTGTTCGTATACCTTGATAACATCACCTATCACTTAAGCAAATTGGGTGATTTTTCCAATTCGCTTGGTCTAGCTCCGTACGATCAGTCACATGATCATCAAGTACTTGGTTTTGTTCATTCTCATGTTTAGATTCATTTTCCGAGTCGGTTTGTACATGTGTGTTTACAGTCTTTTCTGCGGGTGTCTCAACATCTGTTGGAACACATGCAACAACATCTGTTGTAACACTTGGTTCAACATTAGTTTCGAACTGTCTCGGATGTACCACTTGTCTCAATCATATCGAGACAATGTCTTCTTCATTTTTCCTACAAGGTCACCAAATCATCGAAGACAACATTCACAGCTTTCCATAATAGTCCTTGTTCGAAGGTTAAAGACTCTATAAGCATGGCTATTAGTGGAATATCCTAGGTGTTAGGAAATTTATTGAGTAGATTTTGATGATACCATGTAAAACTTAACTAGAAAGTTGGAGAATGTGATTTTAGAAGCACTCAAGAAGCATGTCTTAAGGTGAGAACTTGTACCATTTCATTCCTTCAATTTCTTCCATTTTCTTCACATTTTTACACCCAAATACTCACATGAAGGGGCTGACCTAAGGAAATAAGGGGACTTAAGGAAATTTTGTGGGAGCTCGAAGCCATCTAGATAACCTCTACCAAAGCACAAAGAAAAGGTGGGTGAAAATCCTTCTAAAATTTTCATTATTTTGCATAAAATGGCATGTTATGCATGTGATGATTTATGTGTTGTATTTTGTAAAAAAAACAAAATCAGTTTTATATTCTGGAAATTTTCAAAAAAAAAATAATAAGATATGTGTAGTAGAAATTATTGACAAAAATGATTATTACTTAAAATGGCTTTTGTGTGCTTTATATGTCTATTTCTATATATATTCGAAAATGGCTGAGAAAATATGAAAAATATGTCTTAACATGTTATATATAATCTGGATATATGAATTTTAGAAGGAAAAATTGAGCTTGGGCTATTTTGCAAATATGGCAAAATATGGGACCAAAAGTGAAAATCTAGAAACTGTGAAAACCCTACTGTAAATTGCAAAATTTTGGACCTACTTTACTGTAAATATGATTTATAAATGATAAATAATAATTGGGATCCTCCGGATCAAGCAAATGCGATTAAAAGAATATTTACACACGAAAATGATAATTTTAAAAACTTTAGAGGACTAAACTTTAATTTTCACAAATATGGGCAGCCACTAACCCAAAAATAGTATTACTTATTTGAAATAATATTTTGGATCTTTATTCCAAGTTTCATGAAAAACGGGCTTGAAACGAGCCCTTAACGGTAATTTGTATTGTAATAGATAGAGGTGGAAAACTGAGTCAAGTCGGTATGCCAAGGATTACAAGAAGTCAATCATGACTATGTGAAGACTCTGTGTGTGTGTCACCGAGTAATTCCATGAAGGAAATTAAGAACTCGATCAAGAAAAGTTAGTGGGAACAATCAGTAAGAAGTGTCGGTCAGTCAACTCAAGAAGCCAAGTCTCAAGTTGAAGTGACGGTTGAGTTATCCAATATCCGGAGTGACTCAAGTCACCTGGGGCACAGACAACGATCTAGTCAAGACAACTGACTTAGATCCATTGATTAAAGTCAAAAGTATTACTCAATATAGTAATATGTCAAAGTCACAGTCTAAAGTGTTAGTCCCGAATTGTGCAAAAGAAATGAACGAATGGGAAACACCGCACCTTGTGGTCGACACCGCAATCTTTGTGAAGACATTTAATACGAGAAAGGGTCAACATCAAGGATCGCAAACCAAGACAAGCCAACGAACACAAGTGACATTTGAAATTAGTCTATCTCTTCAACGGGCAAAATTTCATTATTTTGTGGTGACCTAAGGAAATAAGGGGACTTAAGGAAATTTTGTGGGAGCTCAAGCCATCTGACAACCTCTACCAAAGCACAAAGAAAAAGGTGGGCGAAAATCCTTCTTAAATTTTCATTATTTTGCATAAAATGGCATGTTATGCATGTGATAATTTGTGTTGTATTTTGTAAAAAAAAAAATTCAGTCTTATATTCTGGAAAATTTCAAAAAAAAAAAAAGATATGTGTAATAGAAATTATTGACAAAAGTGATTATTACTTAAAATGGCTTTTGTGTGCTTTATATGTCTATTTCTATATATACTCGAAAATGTCTGAGAAAATATACAAAATATGTCTTAACATGTTATATATAATCTGGATATATGAATTTTAGAAGGAAAAATTGAGCTTCGGCTATTTTGCAAATATGGCAAAATATGGGACCAAAAGTGAAAATCTAGAAACTGTGAAAACCCTACTATAAATTGCAAAATTTTGGACTTACTTTACTGTAAATATGATTTATAAATGATAAATAATAATTGGAATCCTCCGGATCAAGCAAATGCGATTAAAAGAATATTTACACACGAAAATGATAATTTTAAAAACTTTAGAGGACTAAACTCGTAATTTTCAAAAATATGGGCAGCCACTAACCCAAAAATAGTATTACTTATTTTAAATAATATTTTGGATCTTTATTCCAAGTTTCATGAAAAACGGGCTTGAAACGAGCCCTTAACGGTAATTTGTATTGTAATAGATAGAAATGAAAACTGAAATGTCAAGTCGGCTATGCCAAGGATTACAAGAAGTCAATCAATGGGACTATGTGAAGATCTACTGTGTGTGTCGGTGACCGAGTAATTCCATGAAGGAAATTAAGAACTCGATCAAGAAAAGTTAGGCGGGAACAATCTGTAAGAAGTGTCGGTCAAGTCAACTCAAGAAGCCAAGTCTCAAGTTGAAGTGACAAATTGAGTTATCCAATATCCGGAGTGACTCAAGTCACCCGGGGTCATAACAACGATCTAGTCAAGACAACCGACTTAGATCCATTGATTAAAGTCAAAAGTATTACTCAATATAGTAATATGTCAAAGTCATCGGTCTAAAGTGTTAGTCCTGAATTGTACAAAAGAAATGAACCAATGGGAAACACCGCACCTTGTCGTCGCACTGCAATGCCGCAAAGACATTTAATACGAGAAAGGGTCAACATCAAGGATCGCAAACCAAGACAAGCCAACGAACACAAGTGACATTTGAAATTAGTCTATCTCTTCAACGGGCAAAATTTCATTATTTTGTGGCTGACCTAAGGAAATAAGGGGACTTAAGGAAATTTTGTGGGAGCTCGAAGCCATCTAGACAACCTCTACCAAAGCACAAAGAAAAAAAAAGGTGGGCAAAAATCCTTCTTAAATTTTCATTATTTTGCATAAAATGGCATGTTATGCATGTGATAATTTGTGTTGTATTTTGTAAAAAAAAAAAAATTCAGTCTTATATTCTGGAAAATTTCAAAAAAAAAAAAAAAAAGATATGTGTAATAGAAATTATTGACAAAAGTGATTATTACTTAAAATGGCTTTTGTGTGCTTTATATGTCTATTTCTATATATACTCGAAAATGTCTGAGAAAATATACAAAATATGTCTTAACATGTTATATATAATCTGGATATATGAATTTTAGAAGGAAAAATTGAGCTTGGGCTATTTTGCAAATATGGCAAAATATGGGACCAAAAGTGAAAATCTAGAAACTGTGAAAACCCTACTGTAAATTGCAAAATTTTGGACCTACTTTACTGTAAATATGATTTATAAATGATAAATAATAATTGGGATCCTCCGGATCAAGCAAATGCGATTAAAAGAATATTTACACACGAAAATGATAATTTTAAAAACTTTAGAGGACTAAACTTTAATTTTCACAAATATGGGCAGCCACTAACCCAAAAATAGTATTACTTATTTGAAATAATATTTTGGATCTTTATTCCAAGTTTCATGAAAAACGGGCTTGAAACGAGCCCTTAACGGTAATTTGTATTGTAATAGATAGAGTAATGGAAAAAGCGAGTCAAGTCAAGTCTAATATGCCAAGGATTACAAGAAGTCAATCATGGACTATGTGAAGACTCTCACGTGTGTGTCACCGAGTAATTCCATGAAGGAAATTAAGAACTCGATCAAGAAAAGTTAGGTGGGAACAATCGTAAGAAGTGTCGGTCAAGTCAACTCAAGAAGCCAAGTCTCAAGTTGAAGTGACAAATGAGGTTGAGTTATCCATATCCGGAGCCGACTCAAGTCACCTGGGGTGCAGACAACAACAGCTAGTCAAGACAACTGACTTAGATCCATTGATTAAAGTCAAAAGTATTACTCAATATAGTAATATGTCAAAGTCATCCAGTCTAAAGTGTTAGTCCTGACCAGCAAAAGAAATGAACCAATGGGAAACACCGCACCAGGTCGACACCGCAATCTTTGTGAAGACATTTAATACGAAAAGGGTCAACATCAAGGATCGCAAACCAAGACAAGCCAACGAACACAAGTGACATTTGAAATTAGTCTATCTCTTCAACGGGCAAAATTTCATTATTTTGTGGCTGACCTAAGGAAATAAGGGGACTTAAGGAAATTTTGTGGGAGCTCAAGCCATCTAGACAACCTCTACCAAAGCACAAAGAAAAAGGTGGGCGAAAATCCTTCTTAAATTTTCATTATTTTGCATAAAATGGCATGTTATGCATGTGATAATTTGTGTTGTATTTTGTAAAAAAAAAAAAAAATTCAGTCTTATATTCTGGAAAATTTCAAAAAAAAAAAAAAAAAAGATATGTGTAATAGAAATTATTGACAAAAGTGATTATTACTTAAAATGGCTTTTGTGTGCTTTATATGTCTATTTCTATATATACTGAAAATGTCTGAGAAAATATACAAAATATGTCTTAACATGTTATATATAATCTGGATATATGAATTTTAGAAGGAAAAATTGAGCTTCGGCTATTTTGCAAATATGGCAAAATATGGGACCAAAAGTGAAAATCTAGAAACTGTGAAAACCCTACTATAAATTGCAAAATTTTGGACTTACTTTACTGTAAATATGATTTATAAATGATAAATAATAATTGGAATCCTCCGGATCAAGCAAATGCGATTAAAAGAATATTTACACACGAAAATGATAATTTTAAAAACTTTAGAGGACTAAACTGTAATTTTCAAAAATATGGGCAGCCACTAACCCAAAAATAGTATTACTTATTTTAAATAATATTTTGGATCTTTATTCCAAGTTTCATGAAAAACGGGCTTGAAACGAGCCATTAACGGTAATTTGTATTGTAATAGATAGATAAATGGAAAAACGAGTCAAGTCGGCTATGCCAAGGATTACAAGAAGTCAATCAAGGACTATGTGAAGACTCTCTTTGTGTGTCACCGAGTAATTCCATGAAGGAAATTAAGAACTCGATCAAGAAAAGTTAGGTCTGGGAACAACTGTAAGAAGTGTCACCAAGTCAACTCAAGAAGCCAAGTCTCAAGTTGAATGACGGTTGAGTTATCCAATATCCGGAGTGACTCAAGTCACCTGGGGTACATAACAACGATCTAGTCAAGACAACTCGACTTAGATCCATTGATTAAAGTCAAAAGTATTACTCAATATAGTAATATGTCAAAGTCATCCAGTCTAAAGTGTTAGTCCTGCACTGTACAAAAGAAATGAACCAATGGGAAACACCGCACCTTGTGTCGTGCACCGCAATCTTTGCAAAGACATTTAATACGAGAAAGGGTCAACATCAAGGATCGCAAACCAAGACAAGCCAACGAACACAAGTGACATTTGAAATTAGTCTATCTCTTCAACGGGCAAAATTTCAAATGTGCACTATAAAAAGGAGAAAAGTTATTGAGAAGAGGTAACTTTGAACCACGAACAAGCAAGCAATATTCAAGCATCTAACCCGCAATATTCTCATAAATATTCAAGCAATTCCTCAAGCTTGAAACTCAAAGGAAATCGATCCAACATAAGTTGTGAAGGAAAGACAACTTCAAATCATTGAAGAGGAAACTTTTGAAGAAATCAAAGGGGTCTAGTTCCAAGCTAGGATTGTAGAAAGGTTCTAGGTCGAACCATTATCAAGTTTGTTGAAGGGCTTCGTGATCAAATCCAAGAACTTGAGAAGTGAGTCAAGTAGCAAGGCACTGCCTGTGAAGAAGGCGAGTCGCAAGAGAAGCCAACCGCTGTGATCAAGGTTGTCTCCAGGATCTGTTCACCGCTTTTGTAAACCGAGTTGTTACATAGTGGATACCTCCGGGAGTTGGAGATAGAAAAATTACCCCATCTTCGAACCTCTATAAAATATTTGTGTCATTTAGTTTCAACAAACTTACTTTCCTGCACATTTAATTTATATCTCACGTTAAGTTTTATAAATGCTATCCAACTGATATATAACCAAGTGCTAAAAATCAAGTATTTAAAACAAGCTTAAATCTAATCAAAGGTTGTTAAGTCTTCCGCTTGTTAAAAAACAATCAGCCAAGTTAAATATTTGGCTTGAGTAGCCGAGTTATACTATCAACAACTCTATCGAGTTTGTGGGTAACTTTGCTTTGAAAAGCCAACTTAGTTTGTCCATCAAGGACACAATCTGTTTTAGAGTCAATTCTGTTGAATTATTTTAAAAGTACTAAATCAAAAATTTGGTAAGGTTTATTTAACCCCCTTCTAAACCTTACTTCACACCCCTTTGGACCTACAAGTGGTATCGTGAGCGATTGTTTCACCGAGCCTTTCACACCGGTTATTGAACTAGATCTCTATCTTTTCAAAAAGTTTTTAAACACTTGTATTTTCAAAGTCTTTCATTTTAAGCAAAGTTATTATCATGGAAGCAAATCGACACGCATTTCTATGTTCACCGTTGAAGAATTTGATGATTGGAAATTCGTATGCGAGCTCATCTATCTCGCATTACAATATGAAATGTGGCTTGTGATAGAGGATGGGCCACTGCAAATACTTAAAGTGAACACAATCGCAATAAAAGTAGCTGCACTGAAGGACAAGAAGCTATCTGGCGAGGAAAGACCAACCATTGTTGAAAAACCAACGACCGAGTGGACTAATGAAAATATGAGGAGATACAACTTGCAAAATGTGGCCAAGGACATACTCTACAAGATATTGGACAAATCAATGTTCAATAAAGTCAAATCTTGCAAATCAAGTCAAAGGAAATATGGAATAAACTAACTTTAATTTGTGAAGGATCGTAACAAACTAAAGAAAATAAATTGTCTGTTCTTTGTTCAAAAATTTGAAAATTTCAAAATGCTTGCGGTGAAACCATGGATCAACCGGATGCTAGATTCACCGAAATTACAATTGAGCTTTCGACTCTTGGGAAGGAATACACACAAAATGAGATGTGTATGAAGATCTTAAGGAGCCTCCCAAATTGAATGGGAAATGAAGACTATGGCCTTGAGACATTCAATGGACCTCTCAAGAACATCTAACCATGAGCTATTCTCGGACCTCAAAGCCTATGAGTTTGAGCTAAGAAGAAAAGAGCAAGAGGAGACATCTCGTACCCAAGACAACCGCACTAATGGCTAGTGATGGAAAGAAAGTCAACCAAAGGAAGTCATAGACCAGGAGGAAATTGCCCTGATGGTCAAAAGATTCAACAAGTTCTTCAATAAGAACTATAAAAGAAATAAGGGTGAGACCTCCAGGAGACATTCAGCTCCTTCCAAATCAAAGGACGACATGCCACCAAAGAGAGCCGAGCATCAAAGGGTTGAATATCGAGAGCCGATTATCCAAGAACAAAAAAAGCGATCAAAGAGCCGAGAACTTGTGTTGGAACCGTAGACAACCAGGACACTTTGCAGTTGACTGTTCCTATCCACCAGTCAACAAGTACAGGAATGAAGAAGAAAGAAAAGTCTTCAGGGAAAGAAGACAGGAAAAGAAGAAAGCCATGTTAGGCTCCGAGGCTCACGAGACAATCAAGTCCAAAGAAGCAACAGAGACTCATAAAGTAGTGAAGTAGACTACTCAAGTGATACACTCTAACTCATCTCATTCAAATTCAAGTGATAGTGATTGTGATACACACACTTCATCACCCAATGATATTTATGATTCATTAGGCAAAATGATGAAAGATTTTGAACACATAAAATCCTCACACACTATTCTAAATGGGAAAACAGCCCGCTTAAAAGCCAAAACTCACAAAATGACTAAAGAGTCGAGTACTCTAAGTCTTATAGGCGATGAGAACACTAAACCGAAGGTCGAAAATGCAAAGATCACAAAGTTAAGCGCTATAGAAAAGAGGGAAAAATATCTCAAAAAATGTGATTGCCTCATTTACAAAGGCATCCAAATCATTGGATGATCTTATTATGAGTTAAAAAGAATGTGGAGATAAGACAGGCATATGATTTAATTCCTTTGTGCACAAACTCCAAGAGTGATTTTAGAAAAAGATCTTCAAGTAATGAAGCATCTCAAAAACCCAAAACATCAAATCTTTGCACCCACATTCACTCCAAAACACAATCACAAACAAACGGCCTTGGATACAAAGGGAAAGGAAAACAATGAGTTGAGTATCTTTGAGAGGACAAGCGAGAAGAAATCCAACCGAGTTCCTTAGCAAACTCCAAACAAAAATACTCGTGAAAAGCAAACAGAGCTACCAAAACCCCGAGAAATTTCACAAGAGAAATACACATGATGGGAATGGAAGAAACTATCCACACTATCTTTGATTGGAATAATATGAACATCAAAGAAAGACCTATGGAATACAAGCCAAAATGGCAAAGACCTAAAGCTCAAGAAAGGTCATTCCAAAGGCAAAAGAGCTATTATCGACACACATACGCACCCAAGCACTACACTGCAAATACCACAACTACCCCAAGAAAGCGATTGCTAAAGCACAAACACAATCATACGGACAAAAGAGACAGTTGTATGAACCTAAAACCCCAAGAAATTTGCTAATGTACACTATGATTATGGCACTCGATAGATGGCGACCTCTTAGAGTCAAATCTTTTGGCTATAGATTGGTTGGATCATCTTAAAACACTTTGTTTCCTTGATTGCGGGTTCAAGGAACAGTGAGTGCGAAGGAACCTGGTACATGGATAGTCTTTTCCGCATAAAATGACAGAAACAAGAAATATCTGTCAAGATTCAAGGAGATTAGAGGTGCAAAAGTAATATTTGGAGGAAATGAAGCTCGGGGAAAATCAAAGGCACATGATCTATCAAGAAAAATGGATTGGACATCACGGATGTTGCTTATGTTGAAGGCCTCAACTTCAACTTGTTAAACATCGGCCAACTCGTGATAAAGGCTACAATGTTGGATTCAACATGGGAGTGTGCCGGATCAAAGATGATGAATCAAATGAAATAGTCTTTGCAAGGATCAAGACGAGAAGAATATGTATGTGGTAGATTGGTCTCTTTGCTACACCAAGCACTTATCTCATTAGTAAATAGCACATCCGAATCAAGTTGGATGTGGCACAAGAAGTCGAGTCATCCGAATTTCATGACAATCAACAAGCTTGCAAGGAGTCATCTTATAGAAGGATTGCCATACTCGGTGTACAAGAAAGAAAGTGTATGTGATGCGGGCGGATGGGAAAACAAATAAAGTCTTCATTCAAGGATAAGCCAAGTCCTTCTTCAACAAGGATATTACATCTGTTGCATATGGATTTATTTGGTCTAGTTGAGCTAGCCAAAGATAAGTGGAAAGAAATACACTTTAGTGGTGGTGGATGACTATTCAAGATATACATGGACAATTTTCATGTGTAAAAAGAAGAAACTTTGCGAAGTTACCTCTCACCGATGAAAAGAGTTCAAAATGAAAAGAGCCAAATCATTATAAAAATAAGATCCGATAGAGGAACCGAGTTTGTCAATGGGATAATAACTCAATATTGTGTTGAAAATGGAATTGCTCATGAGTTATCACCAAGAACTCCACAGCAGAACGGAGTGGTCAAAGAAGGAATAGAACTCTCAAGTAAGTCGCAAGGACCATGTTAGCTGGGGATTGCGTAAGAGATTTTGGGTCAAGCCATTAACACAAAGATGCTATACTCAAAATAGATGCATGATCAACAAGCAATTGACCAAGACTCCCTATGAGATTTGGATAGGGAGAAAGCCAAATGTTGGATATTTCAGATATTTGGATGTAAATGTTTCATCCACAACAATGACAAAGATAATTTGAAGGGCTTTTGATGCTAAAGTTGATGAAGGTATCTTTTTGGGATACTCAAAGAGAGTAAAGCCTATAGAGTGCCGAACAAGAGGACTATGGTTACGAGATGAGTCTATCCATGTGGTCTTTGATGAACCTAATGTAAATGGAGGAGACATTGAAGAGTTAGGCGATAAGTTTGAATCAACCAACTATGCGAAGAGTCCTTGTGTTGAAGGCAAGTAAGAGCACTCAACCCGGATGAAGATGAGATAGCTAAATCTCAAAGACAAATTGAAAAATCTACTGATTGAATGAAAATGAAAGAGCTCTTTCAAGACAACTTAGTGCGAGATGGTCAATCCGAGAGACTTACTCCAACTTGATGTGAGATGGCCGAGAGACCATCCACCGAGTTAGTTATTGGAGATGTTAGAGATGACATAAGAACTAGATCTAGAGCACATCATGAAGCTATGTTCATTTGTTTTATTTCCCAGATATAGCCTAAAGATGTGTCTCAAGCATTGGATGACACACATTGGATTCAAGCCATGCAAGAAGAGTCAATCGAGTTTGAAAGAAACAAAGTATGGGAATTAGTGCAAAGGCCAACCCATCAAAATGTTATTGGTACATAATGGGGTTTTGAAATAAGATGAATGAGGAAGGATATGTTGTAAGAAACAAAGCAAGATTGGTAGCCAAAGGGTATTGTCAAGAAGAGGGTATAAATTTTGATGAAACCTTTGCTCCTTTTGCAAGATTGGAAGCAATAAAGATGTTTCTTGCTTATGCTTATGCATATAAGAACTTCACTTTGTATCAATTGGATGTGAAGAGTGCATTTCGAATGGACTCATTAGAGGAAGAAGTCTATGTTGAACAACCTCCAGGTTTTGAGCGAAAACTATTGGAGATAAGGTCTATAAGCTCAAGAAAGCACTATATGGATCAAAACAAGCACCAAGAGCATGGTACGATACATTGTCTCAATTTCTAACTCGACAATAACCAAAGGCAAATTTGATAGAACACTCTTTAGAATTCAAGATGGAGAGAGTATATTGCTTGTTCAAATATATATGGATGATATCAGTTTTGGTTCCACAAATAAAGAGTCATCTAACAAATTCTCAAACCTCATGCAAGGTAAATTTAAGATGAGCATGATGGGAGAGCCGACTTTCTTCCTAGGACTTCAAGTCAAACAAATGAAGGATGGAACCTTCATAAATCAAACAAAATATACCAGAGATTTGATGAAGAAATTTGGTATGGAAGAGAAGTATTCTGTGAAAATTCCAATGAATACTTCAATCAAGATGGACATGGATGCATATGGCAAAGTCATGATCAAACCGGATATAGTGCACTCATTGAATCGTTGCTCTATCTAACATCAAGCGGGCCAGGCATTACCTTTGCGGAGGTGTATGTGCAAGATGTCAATCTGCACCAAAGGAGAGCCACATGATTGCAGCTAAGAGAATCCTAAGATATTTGAAGAAATGCCAGGGAAGTTGGCTTATGGTATCCAAAGGAAGATGGATTCAAGTGATTGGTTACTCGGACTCGGACTATCTTTGGATGTAGAGTTGACATGAAGAGTACCTCCGGTACATGTCAAATGCTTGAAATAGATTGGTTTCTTGGTTCAAGAAGAAACAAAATTCAATTGCCACATCCACAAATGGTGAAAGAGTACATAAGCTGCGAGCGATTGTTGTGCCCAAGTTTTATGGATGAGACAACAACTGAGAGATTATGATATTGAAGAAGAGAGATTCCAATTATGTGTGATAACACTAGTACAATTGCAATCACTTAGAATCCCGTGTTGCATTCAAGAACAAAACACTTTGATGTCGATATCACTTTATAAGAGATTATGTTGAAAAGAAAGACATCACCTTGGAATACATCTCAACCGATAAGCGATTAGAATGATATATTCACAAAGCTATTATGTGAAACAAGATTTGAAGAGCTCAAGAATGAGTTAGGGTTAATTGAGCTGAGTTGAAACTCGAAGACTCAATCAGAGAAAAGATGAGAAAAAGGAAAAATAAAGTTTCACATTTCGGCCAGTGAAACAACCCGTCGGAAAGTCAACTCGTGTGTTGAGTTAGGCGACAAATGAGTCACTTCATGAGAAGAGAGAAGCATAGTTAAGTCACTTTAGATATAAGTGAATCATTTATGAGCTAAGTGACAAAAACGCATCGTTTAATTAAACGGGAATGTTTTTAAGGGCGACGGCATAATAATAATGACGGTCACAATAAAAGCTGCACAAAAAGCCATATGATTAGATATAAATGCTTTGCATTTTAATGCGGGAATTAAATGCTATTTTGAAGATCTAATCTTAGCCGTTGATTTTGATCAAAAATTTCAAAATCCAAAATATGTCCTTTCACGTCCCTTATATACAAAACTTCTCATTTCTCTCTCCTCACGCGAACTATTCATCTTCAAGCAAAGAAAGTATTATCTCTCCTCGATGTGCGAACCCTAGTTCTTTCAATTAAGTTCTCTCGTATTTTATTCGGTAAAAATTCGAAATAGCCCTAAAGTATGATTTCGTGAAGCTCTCGGAGCAAATCCACACCGGTTCATCAAGAGATTTTGAAGGAATGATCAAGCAGGGTATCGATGAGACCATAGTCAAGAAGATAGCCGAGATGTTGGAGAAGTCCGGCCCGAAGGACTTTTTGACAATGGAGTACACTCATACGCACCTTGAAGTGGTCACTATATTTTCTATGAATGCGTAGTGCGGGACGATGAAATCAAATCTTCCGTTCACAACAAGGTCATCAAACCGACCGCAAAAGACCTCGTTGAGCACTCGTTTGTTGCCCGCGGAGGGCTTAAAGGACATCTATGAGGCGGATGTCGACCTAGGCACGCTTGGAAAGAAGTTGCCAAGCGGAATGTCTTTGTGAAAGTGGTCTATATGGCCAAGAAGGATTCTTTGAAGGACGACTATCATCAGGTTGGGATGTCGTCTCGAAGTGTGTTGACATGAAATTTGGAAGCTTCAATCACCGTCCAAACTAAGCCGATCGTGATGGTGCGATCATGCAAGGAAAGAAAATTAACTCAAATTTGAGTTTGTTTACTGATGGGACTCTGCTAGAATGTCTTGAACAAGACTTTTAAGGAGGATGGGTCCTTCGGATGTTCCCTAGGCTATGGGCTGGTTATTGGCCATCTTATGGAGGTGAAGGGAATTCCATTACGTCATGGCAAACCCTTCCATGTCAACAAGAAAATGTTCGGAGGAAACCTCTCAAAGATCCCGAAAAAAAGCCCATGCTAGAAGGGTTGATACAAGTGAGGGTGAACCAAATGATCTTGAGGACACATCCGAGACCCCTCTACCAAAGAAGAAAGTCTGCGGTATCCAAGACTGCGCTCCTCCCCTGTAGCTAAGACAAAGAAAACACCGCTCCCACGGCCAAGTCCAAAGCTCCTACCCATGCAACCTAGTCACATATCCATGCAAATGAGACTCCCTTGCCCACGTTGCAGACGCGATAGAGGAGGAACACCATATTCCCTCCCCTATCATAAAGGAGAAGAGGACGCTAAGTCAAGAAAGGCAAATGCCTCTAAGAAAAGTCCAAAAGCTTTCACTTTTGAGGAACTCGAGAATGTTGAACCGTAGGTTCCTATGCTCCCTTCCCAGGAAGAGACAATTTTGCTCGAGCGTCCGAGCTTGAAAAGACAATGAATTGATGCTCGGAGAAAGAAACGAGATCAGATGATCAAGAAGAGCGATTTGAAATTGTTGATGTCGATCGCGATCTGCGATGGTGATTAGCAGAGATCCGCAAGACCAGTGCGAGGAAAACAAATGAGAAAGTGAAACAACCAAGACAACTGAGCATGATGTTGAAAGAGTTGTCTCCCCTCCTATAATCGATCTTTCTTTGCATCGAGGAAGAGCAAGGACTCTTACCTCCCATTTCGAAACCGGAGATGAAGTCGATGATGATGATGATGTGATTATGTACTCTCCGTTTACCCCGACATTCAAAGGCGTCTGAGGGAATGGAGGGCATGGAAGTGGATCACTCTAGGATGCGTTCACTCGCTCTGAATTTATAGAGAAAGAAGAAGAGCTTTTTCGATTTCTTGGCGTTAATGATGTCGATCTGTCCTTGACGAAGAAAATTGCCTGACATCCTCCGCATTATTAAAAAGGATGACAAGGAGAAAGCCGAGGAGCAAGCCCGAGCCCTAGAGAAGTCCAAAATGTGTGCCTTCATAGGTACTCTCGAACATACACACGAGCATCTTGATAAGCTCTCGGACATCGATGAAGACATAGATCCCGTTCAGCTTGAGAAGTTGGAAATGCAGCAAGCTTTGCAGAATCCAAAGCCATGAATGAGAACGCTTACTAGAAGGCCCAGGAGGGTCCTCCCAAACTCTTCTACAAACGATCCTTTGGGAGTGGCACAACAAATTGCGGCGAAATTGTGCGTAGCCACGTCCCCGTGTAATCGAGAATGGCTCCAAGGGAGATGGCGATGAAGCTGGGAAGAGAAATTCCCTGGGGTACCTCTCGCCTTTGATGATGCCAAAAGGGGAAAGATGAGTCCCTCAAGGGGTTTGAAAGAAGAGAAATTGAAGAAAGCGATGCAACCGAGGGGAAAGAAGTTCAAAGGAATTAAAATTGATGTTCGCTGAAACCCCTCAAAAAGGTCAAGTCACGATTGATATTCTCAAGAAGCTACCCATGAGATTACCTATCGAGAAAGCTGCAGCGGTGGCCATGAAAGATAAGAGAAAGGTCATCGAAGCCGCATTTGAAAAGGCGGTGAGAATACGTCGGCAAGAGTGGAAGAGTTGATGAAGCAACATGGTGGTCTTCCAGCAGGATTAGAGAATGTCATGATAGAGCCCCCACAAAGAAGTTATGCCGGATGCAGGATCTGAGCGAGCCTAGATCCATGGAAGAATTTCAAACCTTGGAAGTCAAGGCTACTTTGAAGGAATGACCTTGACTCAAGCCTGGGAGTTGTACTTGGAAAAAGGCACTGGAAGTGTACAATACAAGAGAAACAACAGAGTGCAAGCATTCACTCACCGGTAAATCTAAGGCTCTGTACAATATACTCCTAGAGGAAGAGGAGCAGAGTCAAGAAAGGGAAGACAAAGTGGCACTCGAAAGAAGCTCTCAATCTCGGGCAATGCCGAAAGATGTCACTTTCGTGGACCCCGAGAAAGGGGAATCACATACGGGGCTGGCCATGACCATCTAGAAAACTTAGAAGTCGCTCGAAAAATTGAAGAAGCAAAGAAGAGTATGGCGGAAGAAAGTGCGAGCAACCCGTGAATGGGAAGAAAGGCAACGAAGGGATGACCCTATTGCAAAGCAAGCCTTTGAGAAGAAGAAAAGGGAAGAAGAAGAAAAGAAAATGAAGAAGGCTGAAGAAGAAGAAGAAAAAGAAAGAGAAAACGGTTGATTCGAGACAGAAGAAGAGCGATGAAGAAAGAGGAAGGAAGTAGCAAAGGCGTTGAAGTGTTCTTTGCAAACCCCTTCGTGTATTTTTGTTGTAAATACATCTATGTAAGTCTTCTCGTAATAAGTTTAGTGAATTTTCCTGTAATTTTCACTCTTTATGTATCTTATCTTAGATATATTATGTTTTCACATGTATACATTTATACGCCTTGATACCGAATGTAAACAATATGTAAAGGACAAGAATGCTATGATCAATAAAATGATCTATTTTAAGCATACATTCTTTGTTCTTGCATTGTCTGTATGTATCTTTGATGTTTACTTTCTTTGAATATTTTTAAGTTTTGGCATCATCAAAAAGGGAAAATTCTTAGGAAATTTCTTGAGTAGATTTTGATGATACCATGTAAAACTTAAACTAGGAAGTTGACACCCCATTTTCCTTGTAATTTGTATTGTAATAGATAGAATTTGGAAAAGCTGAGTCAAGTCAGCTATGCCAAGGATTACAAGAAGTCAACTGCGGACTATGTGAAGACTCTGCTGTGTGTCAGCTGAGTAATGCCATGAAGGAAATCAAGGACTCGACTGAAGGAAAGTCAGCTGGGGAACAGCTGTAAGAAGTGTCAGTCAAGTCAACTCAAGAAGCCAAGTCTCAAGTTGAAGTGACATTGAGTTATCCAATATCCGGAGCCGACTCAAGTCACCTGGGGTACATGAGGCAATGATCTAGTCAAGACAAGCCGACTTAGATCCGTTGATTAAAGTCAAGAGTATTACTCAATATAGTAATATGTCAAAGTCACATCGATTCTAAAGTGTTAGTCCTGAATTGTGCAAAAGTAATGAACGAATGGGAAACACTACACCTTGTGTCGAGCACTGCAACATTGCAAAGACATTTAATATGAGGAAGGGTCAACATCAAGGATCGCAAACCAAGACAAGCCAACGAACACAAGTGATATTTGAAATTAGCCTATCTCTTCAACGGGCAAAATTTCAAATGTGCAATATAAAAGGCCGAGGAAGTTATTAAGGAGAGGTAACTGAACCACGAACAAGCAAGCAATATTCAAGCATCTAACCCGCAATATTCTCATAAACATTCAAGCAATTCCTCAAGCCTCGAAACTCGAAGGAAATTTATCCAACACAAGTTGTGAATGAAAGACAACTTCAAATCATTGAAGAGGAAACTTTTGAAGAAATCAAAGGGGTCTACTTTCCAAGCTAGGATTGTAGAAAGGTTCCGTGTCGAACCATTATCAAGTTTGTTGGAGGGCTTCGTGATCAAATCCAAGAACTTGAGAAGTGAGTCAAGTAGCAAGGCAACCGCCTGTGAAGAAGCCGAGTCGCAAGAGAAGCTAGCCGCGTGTGATCAAGGCGTCTTTGACTTGTTCACCGCTTTGTAAACCGATCTGTTACATAGTGGATTCCTCCGGGATTTGGAGAAGATAGGATTAGAAGAATTACCCCATCTTCTAACCTCTATAAAATATTTGTGTCATTTAGTTTCAAAGAAACTTACTTTCCCGCACATTTAATTTATATCTCATTGTTAAGTTTTATATTTGCTATCCAACGATATATAACCAAGTGGTAAAAATCAAGTGTTTAAAACAATCTAAAATCTAATCAAAGGGTGTTAAGTCTCCCATTGTTAAAAACCAATCAGCCAAGTTAAGTATTTGGCTTGAGTAGCCGAATTATAGTATCAATCGCTATCGAGTGCTGAGTGGGTAACTTAGCATGTCCATCATGGACACAACATTTGAGTCAACTCTGTTGAATTATTTTAAAAGGACTAAATCAAAAATTTGGTAAGGTTTATTCAACCCCCTTCTAAACCCTACTTCACACCCCTTGGGACCTCACTAGGAATAGACTTTTATCACTTATAGAATCAAATTTAGTAAGTTCATCTCTATAGTTTAACATATAACATACGCATCCAAACACATGAAAGTATTTAAGGTTAGGTTTTTTTACCCAAAAGTATCTCATAAGAAGTCCTAGTACTTCCTACCCTTAAATACACATGATTCGTAATATGACATGCGTGTTTAAGGCCTCGGCCCAAAAATGTTTGGTCAAATTTTTCGAACTCAACATAACTCATGCCATTTCTTGCAATGTTCGATATTTTCTTTCCGCCACCCCATTTTGTTGTGGAGTTTTGGGCGGAGAATTCATGAGAAATACCTTTCCAATCACAAAAGGATAAAAACGATGAATTTTCAAATTCTTTTCCATGATCATCATAATCCTAGCAATTGTGACATTATATAAATTGCATACCTTCTTATGCAAGTTTCAAAGACTCAAAAGCATCATATTTTCACATAGAAAATGCACCCAAGTGAAACGTGAGAAATCATCAACACATACGAATGAGTATTTCTTACCTCCAACACTTTCAACCTCAATAGGACCCATAAGATCCATATGAAGAAGTTCAAAACATCGAGTAGTGTTAAAGTGTTGTGACACTTGGTGCGACACTTGAGTTTGCTTACCTTTTGACACGATCCACACACGAGGTATTTTTGTGTTCAATTTTGGTAAGCCTCTCACAACTTCATATCTTACAAGTTTATCTATCATTTTCAAGTTCACATGTCCTAACTTTTGATGCCACAAATCCGTATCATTCGATTTTACACTATAATAAGCGATAATACCACCAAATTGGTAGCAATTATCAATAGATCTTAAACCTACTGTTGGGAAATTTATTGTTTAGATTTTGATGAATGCCATGTAAAATCGAGACTAGAAAGTTGGCACCCCATTTTCCTTGTAATTTGCATTGTAATAGATAGGGTTATACGAGTGAGTCAAGTCACTATGCCTGGATATACAGAAGTCAATCAAGATCAAATGAAGACTTCTGTTGTGAAATAGCCGAGTATGGCAAGAAGGAGAAGTCAAGAACTCAATCGAAGGAGTATCACCGGGATACGGTGTGTGAAGTGTCACCAAGTTAACTCAAGAAGCCAAGTCAAGTTGAAGCGACGGATGAGTCTTTCAATCATTGGAGCATTTCTCAAGTCACCTGGGAAGTTAGAGAACTACTTGCTTAAGTCAAGACAATCAAAAGAATCCGTTGCACGTGAAGTCAAGAAGCTTACTTAAATAAGTAATACTTCCATGCTTTGCCATGTCTTAAAGTGCTCGATCCCCAAAAGCGTGCAAAAGGAATAAACCAATGGGAAGCATCGCACCTCATGTCGGACTCGAAAAGTCGAACATTCATTTAATACGAGGAAACGTCAACATCAAGGATCGCAACAAGACAAGCCAACGAACACAAGTGACTTTTGAGAATCACCTATCTCTTCAACGGATGAGGAATCACTTTGAGAAAAGGTTACCTTGCGAACCTTGCATACCCGAGCATTCAAGCAATTATTCAATCAGTAACCTGCAATATATTCTCAAATTATTCAAGCAAAATCCTCAATCCTAACTCTCGAAGGAAATCAATCCAACACCAAGTTGAAGGAAAGACAACTTCAAACTTGAAGAGGAAACTTTTGAAGAATCAAAAGGGTCTACATTCCAAGGAGGATTGTAGAAAGGTTCAAGATCGATCCACTCTCAAGTTATTGGAGGGCTTCATGATCAAATCCAAGGAGCTCGAGCAAGTGAGTCAAGTAGCAAGCGCAGCCGCCCCGTGAAGAAGCCGAGTCGGACGAGAAGCCCCTATGTGACCAAGGCATCTCCGGACCGAGTCCCAAAGGATCAAGTCACCGTGTGTGATCAAGACTTGTATCTAGGCCGATAACCACTTTGTACTCGATCAATACTTAGTGGATTCCTCCGGGAGTTGGAGAAGAGAGGAGTAGAAGAATTACCCCATCTTCGAACCTCTATAAAAACTATTGTGTCATTTACATTTCAGCATTTAATTTCTCGCATATCATTTTATATCTCACGATAATTTGCTATCCAACGATAATTAACAAAGTGCTAAAATCAAGTGTTAAAACAAACTTAAACCAAATTCAAGGTGTTAAGTCTTCAATAAAATCTCATCACGGCCAAGTAAAAGTTTAGACTAAACAATCGAGTTATTCTATCAACGGATCAATCGAGTCATTGAGTGGCTAACTCTATTTGGTTAACTAACTTAGTCATCCCTCAAGGACATAGTTGTGACTCAAGGACATAGCCGAAATTAACTCTGTTATTTTAAAAGGACTAAAATCGAATAGTTGGTAAGGTTTATTCAACCCCCTTCTAAACCTTACTCACACCCCTTGGGACAGAGCGGTTGGTTCATTGAGCCTTCACACCGGTTATTCTTGAACCGGATCTCCAATCTTTCAAAGAAGTTTTTAACACTTGCTCTTTCAAAAGCTATTTTTATTCAAAGACAAAGTTATCATCATGGAAGAAAATTTGACACGCATTCCTATGTTCACTATTGAGGAATTTGATGACCTGAAAATTCGTATGCGGCTCGTCTATCGCCTTTACATGATGAAATGTGGCTAGTGATAGAGGATGGGCCACCGCAAATATTGAAAGTGAACACAACTCGCAAAGAGAGATCTTTGCACCAAGGAGAGGAAGGCGTGGTCGAAGCAAGACCAGCCCTAGTTGAAAAACCAAGGACTTGAATGGACTAATGATGACAAAAGGTATAACTTGGATAATGTGGCCAAGGATATTCTCTACAAAACTCTGGACAAAGCAATGTTCAATAAAGTCAAATCATGCAAAACAAAAAAAGAAATCAGGATAAACTAACCTTAATTTGTGAAGGATCGGAGCAAATTAAGGAAAACAAATTATCTGTTGTTGTTCAAAAATTTGAAAACTTTAAAATTCTTGCAGGTGAGACAATGGATCACCGGATGCTAGATTCACCGAAATTACAAATGAGCTCTCAAAGACTTAGAAAGGAATACACACAAAAGGAGATGTGTATGAAGATACTAAGGAGCCTCCCAACCGAGTGGGAAATGAAAACCATGGCTCTAAGGCACTCAATGGACCTATCAAAAACATCCAATCATGAACTATTCTCGGACCTCAAAGCTTATAAATTTGAGTGAGAAGAAAAGATCAAGAGGAGACAATTGTACCCAAAACAACCGCACTTATAGTAAAGGATGGGAAAAGAACTCGAGGTTAAGGAAGCCATTGACTAGGAGGTAATTGCCCTGATGGTTAAAAGATTCAACAAGAACTATAAAAGAAATAAAGGTGAATCCTCCGGAAGACATTCACTCCTCCAAGTCAAGGGAAGATAGGCCACCAAAGAGATCCGAGTATCAAAAGGTCGAATATCAAAGAGTGACAACCCAAGAAATGAGAGAGCTAACCAAAAAGTTGAAAACCTATGTTGGAATTGCGAGACAACCAGGATATTTTGCTATTGATCATCCATATCCTGTAGTCAATAAATACAGGAATGAAGAAGAAAGAAGAGTCTTGAGAGAAAGAAGACAAGAAAAGAAAAAGGCAATGTTGGTTGCGAGAGATCTGGCAAACTAAATCAAAAGACACAAAGCAGACTCAAAGAGTAGTGAAGCTGACTACTCAAGTGATTCTCAAGAAGAACCAATGATCCGTCTAATGGCTAAAGAACAAGATCAACCTGATCAGAAGATGAGGTACATTCTAACTCATCTCACTCGATTCTAGTGATAGTGACGTGACACACACACTTCATCACCCACTGATCTTTATGATTCATTAGGCAAAATGACAAAAGACTTTGAGCATATTAAGTCCTCACACACACTATTGAATGAGGAAAACAACCACTCAAAAGCCAAAACTCACAAACGACTAAGAAGCGAGTACTCTAAGTCACATAGGTGATGAGAACAAAGAGTCAAGGTTGAGAATGCCAAAACTCACAAAAAATGTGACTAAGAAGCCGAGTACTCTAAGTCGATTGCTGCTATAGAAAAGAGAGAAAATGATCTCAAAAATGTGATTGCTTCATTCACTAAGGCATCTAAATCATTAGATGACCTTATTATGAGCCAAAAAGAGTGTGGAGACAAGACAGCATATGATTCAATTTCTTTGTGCACAGTCAAACTCCCAGTGATATTGGAAAAAGGATCTTCAAGTAATGAAGCATCTCAAAAACCCAAGACACCAAATGATGCACCCATATTCACTCCAAAGCACAATCACAAACAAACGGCTTTGAATATAAAGGAAAAGGAAAACAGCGGCCGATTGAGTATGCGGAGAGGACAAGCGAGAAGAAATCCAAAGAGAGTGCATCAAAAACTCCAAACAGGAAGTACTCAGTAAAGAAGAAACAGAGCTACCGAGAATCCCCGAAGTTCTATCAAAGGAACATAAAAGATGGGAATGGTAGAAATTACTCAAGCCAAGTGATTGGAATAATGTGAAATATCGAAAGACCTATGGAATATATGCCAAAATGGCAAAGGCCGAACACAAAGAAAGGTCATTCCAAAGGCAAAAGAGCTATCATCAAGACACATATGCACCCAAGCACTACACTCGAAATATCACAACTATCCAAAGAAGGCAATTGCTAAAACACACACACAGCATACAGACAAAAGAGACAAACATTTGTATGAACCTAAAACCCCAAGCAATTTTCCAAGGTGAATTATGATTATGGCACGATAGATGGCAACCTCTTAGAGTCGAGATCATTTGGCTATAGTTGGTTGGATCATCTTACAAAGACTAACCCCTCGGGACCCGTGCAAGTATGGGTACCTAAAAACCGATTTCCTTGATTGCGGTTCAAGGAACAGTGAGTGCCAAGGAACTTGGTACATGGATAGTGGCTGCCTGCACATGACAGAAACAAGAAAAATCTATCAAAATTCAAGGAGATTAGAGGCAAAAAAGTCATATTTGGAGGAAATGAAGCTCCGGGGAAATAAGAGGCACTTTGGATCCATCAAGAAAAATGGATTAGAAATCACGATGTTGCATATGTTTAAGGTCTCAACTTCAACCTCATAAGCATCGGCCCAACTCGTGACAAAGGCTATAATGTTGGATTCAATATGGGAGTGTGCCAAATCAAAGACACTGAATCAAATGAAGTAGTGTTGGAAGGATCCGAGAAAAAGAACATGTATGTGGTAGATTGGTCGACTACCACACCAAGCACCTGTCGCTAGCAAAAAGAGTACAAATCAATCAAGTTGGTCAGGCACAAGAAAATCGAGTCATCCGAATTTCAAGACAATTAACAAGCTTTCAAGGAGTAATCTTGTAGAAGGACTACCGATGGGAAAGCAAATCAAATCATCATTCAAAGAGAAGTCTAGTCCATCTTCAACAAGATTATTGCATCTCTGTGCATATGGACTTATTTGTCCATTGAGCGAGCCGGCATAAGTGGAAAGAAATACACTCTAGTAGTGGTGGATGATTATTCAAGATATACATGGACAATCTTCATGTGTAAAAAGAAAACCTTGCCTTGAAGTTACCTCAACTAATGAGAAGAGTTCAAAATGAGAAGAGTCAAACCATTATAAAGATAAGATCGATAGAGGAACCGAGTTTGTCAATGGAATAATAACTCATTATTGTGTTGAAAATGGTATTGCTCATGAATTATCTGCAGCAAGGAATCCACAACGAATGGAGTAGCTGAAAGAAGAAACAAAATTCTCAAGGAAGCCGCAAGAACCATGTTAGTGAAGTGGATTGCCAAAAAGATTTTGGGTCAAGCCATCAATACGCATGCTATACTCAAAATAGATGCATGATCAATAGGCAATGACAAAGACTCCCTATGAAATTTGGACAGGAGAAAGCCAAATGTTGCATATTTTAGAATATTTGGATGTAAATGCTTCATCCAAAACAATGACAAGGATAACCTAAAGGCTTTTGATGCTAAAGTGATGAAGGTATCTTCTTGGGATACTCAAATGAAAGCAAAGCCTACAGATCTTGAACAAAAGGACTATGGTCACGAAGAGTCTATCCATGTGGTTTTTGATGAACCTAATGTAAATGGAGAGGACATTGAAGAGTTAGGCGATAAGTCGAATCTTCCAACTATGCGAAAGAGTCCTTATGTTGAAGCGGAAAGTGGAGCAATTAACCAAGATGAAGATGAGATAGCTGAATCTCAAAGACAACTGGAAAATCTGCAGCTAAGTGATGATGAGAGAGCTCCCAAGACAACAAAACCTGCAAGACGCCTGAACCCAGCTAACTTACTCCAACCTGATGTGAGATGGCTGAGAGACCATCCACCAGAGCTAGTCATTGGAAATGTAAGAGATGGTGTAAGAACCAGATCCAGAGCTCAACAAGAAGCTATGTTCACTTGTTTTATTTCCCAAATAGAACCAAAAGATGTGGCCCAAGCATTAGATGACACACACTGGATTCAAGCCATGCAAGAAGAGTCAATCGGTTTGAAAGAAACAAGGTTCGGGAATTGGTGCAAAGACCAACCCATCAAAATGTTATTGGCACAAGATGAATGAGGAAGGTTCTATGGTAAGAAACAAAGCAAGATTGGTAGCCAAAGGGTATTGCCAAGAAGAAGGAATAGATTTTGATGAAACATTTGCTCCTGTTGCAAGATTAGAAGCAATAAGGATGTTTCTTGCCTATGCTGCACACAAGAACTTTATTGTATATCAAATGGATGTGAAAAGTGCATTCTTAAATGGATTATTGGAAGAAGAAGTCTATGTTGAGCAACCTCCAGGTTTTGAGCGAGAAGACTCTTGGAGATAATGTGTACAAGCTCAAGAAAGCCCTATATGGATTGAAACAGGCACCTAGAGCATGGTATGATACATTATCTCAATATCCGACAGATAATGGATTCACCAAAGGCAAAGTGTATAGAACACTCTTCAAAATTCAAGATGGAGAGAGTATACGCTTGTTCAAATATATGTGGATGACATCATTTTTGGATCCACAAACAAAGAGTCATGTGATAAGTTCTCAAACCTCATGCAAGGCAAATTTGAAATGAGCATGATGGGAGAGTTGACATTCTTAATAGGACTTCAAGTTAAACAACAAGGATGGAACCTTCATAAGTCAAACAAAGTACACCGAGAGATTTAATGAAAAAATTTGGTATGGAAGAGAAGTCTTCGTGAAAATACCAATGAATACATCGACCAAGATGGATATGGATGCGATGGTAAGCCTGTGGATCAAACCGATCTGAGCACTCATTGGATCACCGCAGCTAAGAGAATCCTAAGAAATTTGAAGGGATGCCGGAAGTTGGCTTATGGTATCCAAAGGAAGGTGAATTCAAGCTAATTGGTTATTCGGACTCGACTATGCTAGATGTAGGGTTGACAGAAGAGTACTTCGGTACATGTCAAATGCTTGGAAACAGATTAGTTTCTGGTTTACCAAGAAGCAAAACTCAATAGCCACATCCACTCGCTGAAGCCGAGTACATAGCTGCGGGTAGTTTTGTGCCCAAGTCTTATGGATGAGACAACATCCGAGATTATGATGTTGAAGAGAAAGAGATTCCAATTATGTGTGATAACACAAGTGCTATTGCAATCACTCGAAATCTGTGTTGCATTCAAGAACAAAGCACATTGATGTCGATATCATTTTAGTAGAGATCATGTTGAAAAGAAAGACATCACTTTGGAATACATCTCAACCGATAAACAATTAGGCGACATATTCACAAAGCCATTATGTGAATCAAGATTTGGAGAACTCAAGAATGAGCTAGGGTTAATTGAGCTGAGTTGACACTCGAAAACTCAATGAGAAGAGATGAAACTTGGAAAGATGAAGATTGAGAAGATTTCTTGAATCACTAAGTGAACCACCATATCGGAAAGTCACCAGTATCAAGTTAGGCTGAGTTTGAACAAAATTGAGTCACTATACGTATAGAGAGAAGAAGAGTTGAGTCGCTTAAGAAGCAAGTGAGTCATTTATGAGCTAAGTGACAAAAAACGCAGTGTTTTTAATGAGCGGAAATGTTTTTAAGAATGACGTCGTAATAATAATGATGGGTATAGTCAAAAGTCGCACAATAAGCATATGATTGGATATAAATGCTTTGCCGCATTAAATGCGAGCAATTAAATGCAAATAATATGTGCTAAATCTAAGCCGTTCAAAACCAAAAACACGTCCTTTCATACCACTTATAGACCCATTTGTTCATCTTATCTCTCACTTCAAAAACTGTTCATCTCTCCAAAGTAAGAAAGCAAGTATCTTTTCTCTCAAAACCCTACATGTCTTCAAAGCAAGTTCATCAATTTTCGTTCGATAAAAATCACTAAAATGGCACCAAAGACATGATTTTACCAAGCTCGCAAAGCAAATCCACACCGAACAATCGTGGATTTTGACGGGATGATTAAGCGGGGTTCCGATGAAACCCTTGTGAAGAAGATAGCTCATAAGATTGAGAAATCGGGCTAAAACCCTTTCTCACACTCGGAATACCAAACGACGTGCGTAGGAGGTCGCCCGATTCTCGAACGCCGAGGTGCAGGGCGAAGGGATTAAATCCTCCGTCCACCACAAGGACATTCTAATCACCGCAATGGACCTTGAGGAGCACCGCTTATTGCCGTCGAAGGGCATGCCGAGATATATGAAACAGACATTGATTTGGTCGCCGCATGGAAGGAAGTGGCCAAACCCGAGTGTCTTTGCAAAAGTTGTCTACACAAATGACAAAGAAGTCAAGGATGATTATCACAAACCTGTTAGATATCGTTGCCAAATGTGTAGACATAAAGTTTGGAAGCTTCAATCGCTATCAAAACCAAGCCGATCGTCATGATCGCGATCATGGAGGAAAAGAAGGTCAATCGGGCAAAATTCGTCTACACAGCAGATGTGCCAAAATGTTGCAAATAAGTCCTTCAAGGACGATGGGTCATTTAGAGGATCACCGGGCTATGGCCTCGTAAATGGCCACTTGATGGAGGTGAAGGGTGTTCCCTTCGACATGGAAAATCATTCCATGTTAACAAGAAGATGTTTCGAGGCCAACTTGTGCGGAGCCCGAGAAGAGAGCATACACCAAGCGGGCGGACACTAGTGAGGGGGAATCAGCTGACCCTGAGGAAACAACTGTTGCCTTCCCTCCGAAGAAGAAAGCTGCCCATGCAGCTGGAAAGAAGAAGGCTGCCCTGATGCAAAGAAGAAAACCGCACTGCCCTGCCCGGTAGTCACCTACCCCTGCAGCCGTGTCTCCTACTCCCGCATCCGCGGTGGAGAAGGAATCCTTAATACCTTCTCCGGAATGAAGAAGAAGAGGACTACCAAGGCGAGAAAGGCGAAAAGCGTTTTATAAGGCTACTCCAAAGGCCTTTACCTTCGAGGAACCGGAGGAAGTAGAACCATACATTCTTCCGGTGAAAACTAAGAGAAGGAGAAGACTCACCAAGCGTTGAGCTCGAGAAGGCAGAGTCCGCACTCACCGAAAAAGATCTCTCAGAGATCTGAAAGAAGTGCGATCTCGAAATTATTGATGAAAACCAAATCTGTGAAGAGGCCAATCAACAGAGGCAAATTGAAGACCCAACTATGGACAGAACAACGAGAGAAACAAGAAGCAACAAAGACAAGAGAATCCCCTGTTGACAAGACTATGTCTCCACTGTCCCCGATCTTTCTTTGAAGGAGCCGAAAGCGAGAGCATGTTGCCTTCCATTCCCGAAAAGGAAGGGCAACAAGAAGAAGATGAAGACGATGATGTAATTATGGTTGTTTCTCCTGTATACCCAGGACATTCAACGCCGTCTCTGCGTGAATGGTGAGCATGGAAGCCGAGTCACTCTAAGTGCAGTTTGAACGCCCGAATTCATTGAGGAAGAGGAAGAATTGCTGAATTTCCTAGGATTTACCACCGTGCTTCAGTGCACTTGATGAAGATAATCGCTAGATATCCCGCATATCTTCAAAGAAAAAGAAAGGAGAGATTAGCAGAGGAAGTCAAGCTCGTGAGAAAGCCAAAGATCTGTCCTCTTCATCGAACCGGTGACCATACTCATCCTCATCTTGACATACTCTCGCATGTGATGAGGACATGGACCCTGTTCTTTGCACAAGAAAAGTTGGACATGCAAAGAAGCCATGCGAGAATCCACACCGATGCATAAGAAAGAGCCGATGGAGGGGCCGGAGAGTCTTCCAAATCACAGTGAAATTGATTCGTTGGGAGTGGTCCAATGAGATTGCCACCGTTATTGCCGCAACCACTTCCCTAGTTCACTCGAAGACGGATCTAAGGAAATTGGCGATGACACCGGGAATTTGGGCACCCAAGTTGAGCCAACCCCTGCCGAAGCTGTCTTTACCACCCGCCCCTACGGTGACCACTCATTTGACAAAGCCGAGTCCGGAGCGAGTGACCCCAACATAAATCACTCGGCTAGTGAGCCACCGAGGGGAAGACTCACTCTACTGCGGCTAGGTCGGAGGATGCTTTGTGACTCCACCCCCGAATCTAGGAGGTGAAGTAGAGAAGGAACAAGAAAAGGAAACACAACAAGTTGTCACCGACGGCTCGGACGATTGAATCTGTCTCACCAAGTGCCAACCCGCATTGCAGTCGAGGACGCGCGATGCGATCGAGGCACAGATGGTTCTCGCCGGGAGTTAACACTGGGCAATGAAAGTGCAATCCACGGAGTTGAGACTCCTGTGGATGCCACCGCAAAGACCCTAAGATAGTTGTTCTGTCGAAGGGATTGTACAATGCCCCGCCGCATGAGGACTGCAGGAGGTATTTAAGGCCTACGGGAGGTTGATACTTCCCTAGGTAAGAATCAAGGAGATAAGAGCACTCCTCGGACAATAATTGCTAATTCGAGAGGAGGAAATCGGTGCTCTTGATGACTCCCGGATTATCCCGATACGACCTTCCCGGGATCTCAGATGAAGCCGAGTCTACCCTAACCGCACATAAAAAGACTCACGGAGGATTTCTTCCTAGTGCGAGTAAGCCGGACTTCAAGGCCGCCGACAAACGTTCAATTTTGATGATGAGCCAAGCCTTCAAGACTCATCATCTCCCGATGACGCCGATGGTGTAGTTGAGGAACAACAAATTCATTTAGCTGAATCTACCGAGTCCGAAGAAGCTATTAAGACAGTGAGGCTCGGTCACCGTGCCAAACCACTCACCAAGGCCAGCTCGAGTCATCCGCACAGCTCCCAAAGTCAGCAGACTCCACTTAACCGGGCACATCATAGCACGAGTAACGGTGAAATCTATACCATATGTCCGTGATGATGCATTTGAAGAAACTTTCCCCTTCTCTATTGAGTCACTGAACTTGATGAAGAAACAAAATGAGAGCAAGCGACGCTCAATGCCGACTGACCAGATTATTCCCACGATACTATCATCCCAACAGACTTTGATTTTGATGTCTTTGGCCGCCAACCGAGACCGAGGTGACAACGAAGTGCGAGAAGTCTTCAAGACAATCTTTGCAGAGATTGAGAAGATAGAACGACACCAAGCCACATTGGATATGCGGTTGGACAACGGGATGCAAATCTTACAGGTCCAGTCTGCGGAATAGTAATTAGAATCAAGGAATGGTGTCAACAAAGAACATACAATGCGACTAGAACAAGACAGATATTTCAAGGCATTATACACCAAAATGTTGATCCGGAGCGCTGATAATGCTGACATGAAGTGGAGGATTCAAGAAAATAATGACAGAATGCATGCCTCCCATAACACCGAAATGGAACTAGCTGCGAGAATTTCATAGGAAAGAACTTCTGTAGCGTAGAGGAAAATATGAATAACAAATTCACCTTCTCATGGCTGAAATGAAGTCGGGTGGAAGCGAATCCAAAGCCACCCGCTCGAAATTTCATACAACATATTCCACAACGGACTCCAAGCAAAAAACCTATTAGCCGCCTAGACTTTATGCTTGGCGGCATGTTCCCGGGGTTCCTCTCTCCTTTGATGATGCCAAAAAGGGGAAGAGGAATACCTAAAGATTTTGAAAGGGTCGGCGGATGAGAAAGAATAGGACGCCTGTTGAGAAGAAGAAGAAAACAAGAAGAAGAAAAGAAAAGAAAAAAAGAAAAGCGATTGAGGGGAAGGTTCAAAAGATATGACTCTAATGTTTGCCGAAACCCCTCATCAAGGCCTTGTCACAACCGACATAATCAACAAACTTCCAAAGAACATTGCCGCTCCAACACTCTGCTGTACCTATGTCCGAGAAGAGAAAAATCGTAGAAGCGAGGGATGAATGAGGTCGAAGGAAAAATGGATGCCCGTGTGATGGATATATTGAAACAATACGGAGGCATTCGGACAAAAAAAGACACATATGCCATTTCGTACGTAAAATGAGCCGAGATCAATTGATGAATTCAAAACGCTCGAATCCAAAGGATACTTCGAGAATATGTCCATGGCCCAAGCCTGGACTTGTACAGAGAAAAAGGCCTTAAGCTATGCGAAGAAGAAGGTAGTAAGCGATACTCCAGCGGCTTGACAAAGATACTACAAGCGAAAGTCACCGACAAAAGGAAGGCTCCGTACAATATACACCCATAGAAAGAGGAAGAAGCGAAGGAGGAAGAGGTTTCGGACCTAGACCTCTACCCAAAAACATTGAATACATAGACCCATGAAAGAAATGAGGGATCTATTGGGATGGATATGATGCCATAGCAAATGCCGGAAGTGGCTAGGAAGAATGCGACTATGTCAAAAGAATTGAAGAAGAAAATAAAAGACAAGATCACCAGTGGGAAAGAAAGGCAAGAAAGAAAGAGAAGAGACGATGCAAAAAAGAGAGCATACGAGAAAAAGAAGGCAAATTAAAATGAAAAGAAGAGAAAGAGAGCAGAGGACGACATAGTCAAGAAGAAAAAGAAGAGGCGTGAAGGCGATGAAGTGTTCTTTTCTACCCTTCATGTATTTTACTATTGTAAATACATATGTATGTAAGTCTTCATACGATGAATAAAAATTGTGTAATTTCTATATTTGCGTAGATATACCGCTATGTTTGCTATGATACACATTATAAACAACTTTGTAAAGGACAAGAATGTCATGATCAATAAAAGGATTGATTCTACGCATACATTCTCTCACACTACACGTCCGTATGTATCTTTGATGCTTACATTTTGTTTGTATGTTTTAAGTTTTGGCATCATCAAAAAGGGGGAAATTGTTGGGAAATTTATTGTTTAGATTTTGATGAATGCCATGTAAAATTTAGACTAGAAAGTTGGCACCCCATTTTCCTTGTAATTTTCATTGTAATAGATAGGGCTGCATTTAGCCGAGTCAAGTCGGCCTATGCCTGGATATACAAGAAGTCAATCAAGACTCAAAATGAAGACTCATTTGTGAAACAATTTGAGTATGGCAAGAAGGAGAAGTCAAGAACTCAATCAAGGAGTTTCACCGGGATACAACCGTGTGGGAGTGTCGGTCCAAGTCAACTCAAGAAGCCAAGTCAAGTTGAAGTGACAAATGAGTCTTTCAATCATTGGAGCACTCAAGTCACCTGGGGAAGTTAGAGAACTGCAGATCAAGTCAAGACAATCAAAAGAATCCGTTCCACGTAAGTCAAGAAGCTTACTTAAATAAGTAATACTTCCATGCTTTGCCATGTCTTAAAGTGCTCGATCCCAAAAGCGTGCAAAAGGAATAAACCAATGGGAAGCATCGCACCTCATGTCGACTACGAAAAGTCAACATTCATTTAATACGAGGAAACGTCAACATCAAGGACTCGCAACAAGACAAGCCAACGAACACAAGTGACTTTTGAGAATCACCTATCTCTTCAACGGATCGGAATCACTTTGAGAAAAGGTTACCTTGCGAACCTTGCATACCCGAGCATTCAAGCAATTATTCAACTCGTAACCCGCAATATATTCTCAAATTATTCAAGCAAAATCCTCAATCCTAACTCTCGAAGGAAATCAATCCAACACCAAGTCGCGTGGAAAGAAAGACAACTTCAAACATTGAAGAGGAAACTTTTGAAGAATCAAAAGGGGTCTACATTCCAAGGAGGATTGTAGAAAGGTTCAAGATCGATCCACTCTCAAGTTATTGGAGGGCTTCATGATCAAATCCAAGGAGCTCGAGCAAGTGAGTCAAGTAGCAAGCGCAAACCCCAGAAGAAGCTTCGAGTCGACGAGAAGCCGCCTATGTGACCAAGGCATCTCCGGATCGAGTCCCAAAGGATCAAGTCACCGTGTGTGATCAAGACTTGTATCTAGACCGATAACCACTTTGTACTCGATCAATACTTAGTGGATTCCTCCAGAGTTGGAGAAGAGAGGAGTAGAAGAATTACCCCATCTTGAACCTCTATAAAAACTATTGTGTCATTTACATTTCAAATTTAATTTCTCGCATATCATTTTATATCTCACGATAATTTGCTATCCAACTGATAATTAACAAAGTGCTAAAATCAAGTGTTAAAACAAACTTAAACCAAATTCAAGGGTGTTAAGTCTTCAATAAAATCTCATCACAAACCAAGTAAAAGTTTAGACTAAACAATGAGTTATTCTATCAACAGATCAATCGAGTCCGTTGAGTGGCTAACTCTCTGTTTGGTTAACTAACTTAGCCGTCCCTCAAGGACATAGTTGTGACTCAAGGACATAGCTGAAATTAACTCGTTATTTTAAAAGGACTAAAATCGAATAGTTGGTAAGGTTTATTCAACCCCCTTCTAAACCTTACTCACACCCCTTTGGGACAGAGCGGTTGGTTCATTGAGCCTTCCACACTTCGTTACCGAATCGATCTCCAATCTTTCAAAGAAGTTTTTAACACTTGCTCTTTCAAAAGCTATTTTTATTCAAAAAGTTATCATCATGGAAGAAAATTTGACACGCATTCCTATGTTCACTATTGAGGAATTTGATGACCGGAAAATTCGTATGCGAGCTCGTCTATCGCCTTTACATGATGAAATGTGGCTAGTGATAGAGGATGGGCCACGCAAATATTGAAAGTGAACACAACCGCAAAGAGAGATGCGCACCAAGGAGAGGAAGTCGTGGTCGAAGCAAGACCAAATTTCTAGTTGAAAAACCAAGGACCGAATGGACTAATGATGACAGAAAAGAGGTATAACTTGGATAATGTGGCCAAGGATATTCTCTACAAAACTCGGACAAAGCAATGTTCAATAAAGTCAAATCATGCAAAACAAAGAAAAGAAATCAGGATAAACTAACCTTAATTTGTGAAGGATCGGAGCAAATTAAGGAAAACAAATTATCTCGTTGTTGTTCAAAAATTTGAAAACTTTAAAATTCTTGCAGGTGAGACAATGGATCACCGGATGCTAGATTCACTCAAATTACAAATGAGCTCTCAAAGACTTAGAAAGGAATACACACAAAAGGAGATGTGTATGAAGATACTAAGGAGCCTCCCAACCGAGTGGGAAATGAAAACCATGGCTCTAAGGCACTCAATGGACCTATCAAAAACATCCAATCATGAACTATTCTCGGACCTCAAAGCTTATAAATTTGAGCCGAGAAGAAAAGATCAAGAGGAGACAATTTGTACCCAAAACAACCGCACTTATAGTAAAGGATGGGAAAAGAACTGAGGTTAAGGAAGCCATTGACTAGGAGGTAATTGCCCGATGGTTAAAAGATTCAACAAGAACTATAAAAGAAATAAAGGTGAATCCTCCGAAGACATTCACTCTCCTCCAAGTCAAGGAAGATAGGCCACCAAAGAGATCCGAGTATCAAAAGGTCGAATATCAAAGAGCGACAACCCAAGAAATGAGAGAGCTAACCAAAAAGTTGAAAACCTATGTTGGAATTGCGACAACCAGGATATTTTGCTATTGATCATCCATATCCTGTAGTCAATAAATACAGAATGAAGAAGAAAGAAGAGTCTTGAGAAAGAAGACAAGAAAAGAAAAAAGGCAATGTTGGTTGCGAGACGCTAGACAAACCTAAATCAAAAGACACAAAGCAGACTCAAAGAGTAGTGAAGTCGACTACTCAAGTGATTCTCAAGAAGAACCAATGATCCTGTCTAATGGCTAAAGAACAAGATCAACCTGATCGGGAAGATGAGGTACATTCTAACTCATCTCACTCAGTTCTAGTGATAGTGACCGTGACACACACACTTCATCACCCACTGATCTTTATGATTCATTAGGCAAAATGACAAAAGACTTTGAGCATATTAAGTCCTCACACACACTATTGAATGAGGAAAACAACCAGCTCAAAAAGCCAAAACTCACAAATGACTAAGAAGTCGAGTACTCTAAGTCACATAGGCGATGAGAACAAAGAGTCAAGGTTGAGAATGCCAAAACTCACAAATTGACTAAGAAGCCGAGTACTCTAAGTCGATTGCTTTGCTATAGAAAAGAGAGAAAATGATCTCAAAAATGTGATTGCTTCATTCACTAAGGCATCTAAATCATTAGATGACCTTATTATGAGCCAAAAAGAGTGTGGAGACAAGACAGGCATATGATTCAATTTCTTTGTGCACAAATCAACTCCCAGTGATATTGGAAAAAGGATCTTCAAGTAATGAAGCATCTCAAAACCCAAGACACCAAATGATGCACCCATATTCACTCCAAAGCACAATCACAAACAAACTGGCTTTGAATATAAAGGAAAAGGAAAACAGCCAGTTGAGTATGCGGAGAGGACAACGAGAAGAAATCCAAAGAGAGTGCATCAAAGAAACTCCAAACAGAAGTACTCTGAAAGAAGAAACAGAGCTACCGTAAATCCCCAGAAGTTCTATCAAAGGAACATAAAAGATGGGAATGGTAGAAATTACTCAAGCCAAGCCGATTGGAATAATGTGAAATATCAAAGAAAGACCTATGGAATATATGCCAAAATGGCAAAGGCCGAACACAAAGAAAGGTCATTCCAAAGGCAAAAGAGCTATCATCAGCACACATATGCACCCAAGCACTACACTCGGAAATATCACAACTATCCAAAGAAGGCAATTGCTAAAACACACACACAGGCATACGGACAAAAGAGACAAACAGTATGAACCTAAAACCCCAAGCAATTTTCCAAGGTGAATTATGATTATGGCACGAGATAGATGGCAACCTCTTAGAGTCGATCATTTGGCTATAGTTGGTTGGATCATCTTACAAAGACTAACCCCTCAGACCCAGGCAAGTATGGGTACCTAAAAACTGATTTCCTTGATTGCGGGTTCAAGGAACAAATGAGTGCCAAGGAACTTGGTACATGGATAGTGGTCGCCCGGACACATGACAGAAACAAGACAAAAAATCTATCAAAATTCAAGGAGATTAGAGGCAAAAAAGTCATATTTGGAGGAAATGAAGCTCCAGGGGAAATAAGAGGCACTGGATCCATCAAGAAAAATGGATTAGAAATCACGATGTTGCATATGTTTAAGGTCTCAACTTCAACTTTAAGCATCACCAACTCAACTCTGACAAAGGCTATAATGTTGGATTCAATATGGGAGTGTGCCAAATCAAAGACACTGAATCAAATGAAGTAGTGTTGGAAGGATCCGAAAAAGAACATGTATGTGGTAGATTGGTCGACTACCACACCAAGCACCCTGTCTGTCTAGCAAAGAGTACAAATTTAATCAAGTTGGGTCGTGGCACAAGAAGTCGAGTCATCCGAATTTCAAGACAATTAACAAGCTTTCAAGGAGTAATCTTGTAGAAGGACTACCCGATGGGAAAGCAAATCAAATCATCATTCAAAGAGAAGTCTAGTCCATCTTCAACAAGATTATCAGCATCATTTGCATATGGACTTATTTGGTCCAAATGATTGAGCCACCAAAGATAAGTGGAAAGAAATACACTCTAGTAGTGGTGGATGATTATTCAAGATATACATGGACAATCTTCATGTGTAAAAAGAAGGAAACCTTGCAGAAGTTACCTCAACTAATGAAAAGAGTTCAAAATGAGAAGAGTCAAACCATTATAAAGATAAGATCTGATAGAGGAACTGAGTTTGTCAATGGAATAATAACTCAGTATTGTGTTGAAAATGGTATTGCTCATGAATTATCTGCAGCAAGGACTCCACAAATGAATGGAGTAGCCGAAAGAAGAAACAAAATTCTCAAGGAAGTCAAGAACCATGTTAGTTTGTTTGGATTGCCAAAAAGATTTTGGGTCAAGCCATCAATATCGCATGCTATACTCAAAATAGATGCATGATCAATAGGCAAAATGACAAAGACTCCCTATGAAATTTGGACAGGAGAAAGCCAAATGTTGCATATTTTAGAATATTTGGATGTAAATGCTTCATCCAAAACAATGACAAGGATAACCTAAAGGCTTTTGATGCTAAAGTCGATGAAGGTATCTTCTTGGGATACTCAACAAAAGCAAAGCCTACAGAGTCTTGAACAAAAGGACTATGGTCACGAAGAGTCTATCCATGTGGTTTTTGATGAACCTAATGTAAATGGAGAGGACATTGAAGAGTTAGGCGATAAGTCAATCTTCCAACTATGCGAAGAGTCCTTATGTTGAAGCGTGTTCGAGCAATTAACCAAGATGAAGATGAGAGAGCTGAATCTCAAAGACAACTGGAAAATCTACAGCTAAGTGATGATGAGAGAGCTCTCAAGACAACACATCCGCAAGACGCCCGAACCTGCCTAACTTACTCCAACCTCATGTGAGATGGCCGAGAGACCATCCACCGAGCTAGTCATTGGAAATGTAAGAGATGGTGTAAGAACCAGATCCAGAGCTCAACAAGAAGCTATGTTCACTTGTTTTATTTCCCAAATAGAACCAAAAGATGTGGCCCAAGCATTAGATGACACACACTCGGATTCAAGCCATGCAAGAAGAGTCAATCGCTTTGAAAGAAACAAGGTTCGGGAATTGGTGCAAAGACCAACCCATCAAAATGTTATTGGCACAAGATGAATGAGGAAGGTTCTATGGTAAGAAACAAAGCAAGATTGGTAGCCAAAGGGTATTGCCAAGAAGAAGGAATAGATTTTGATGAAACATTTGCTCCTCGTTGCAAGATTAGAGGCAATAAGGATGTTTCTTGCCAATGCCGCACACAAGAACTTTATTGTATATCAAATGGATGTGAAAAGTGCATTCTTAAATGGATTATTGGAAGAAGAAGTCTATGTTGAGCAACCTCCAGGTTTTGAGCAGAAGACTCTTGGAGATAATGTGTACAAGCTCAAGAAAGCCCTATATGGATTGAAAACAGGCACCTGAGCATGGTATGATACATTATCTCAATATCCGACGATAATGGATTCACCAAAGGCAAAGTGTATAGAACACTCTTCAAAATTCAAGATGGAGAGAGTATCTTTGCTTGTTCAAATATATGTGGATGACATCATTTTTGGATCCACAAACAAAGAGTGTGTGATAAGTTCTCAAACCTCATGCAAGGCAAATTTGAAATGAGCATGATGGGAGAGTTGACATTCTTAATAGGACTTCAAGTTAAACAACCAAGGATGGAACCTTCATAAGTCAAACAAAGTACACCAGAGATTTAATGAAAAATTTGGTATGGAAGAGAAGTCTTCAGAAAATACCAATGAATACATCACCAAGATGGATATGGATGCGGATGGTAAGCCTGTGGATCAAACCGATCTGAGCACTCATTGGATCACCGCAGCTAAGAGAATCCTAAGAAATTTGAAGGGATGCCAGGAAGTTGGCTTATGGTATCCAAAGGAAGGTGAATTCAAGCTAATTGGTTATTCGGACTGACTATGCTAGATGTAGGGTTGACAGAAGAAAGTACTTCTGCAGTGTACATGTCAAATGCTTGGAAACAGATTAGTTTCCTGGTTTACCAAGAAGCAAAACTCAATAGCCACATCCACTCGCCAAGAAGAGTACATAGTCAAGGGTAGTCATTGTGCCCAAGTCTTATGGATGAGACAACATCCGAGAGATTATGATGTTGAAGAGAAAGAGATTCCAATTATGTGTGATAACACAAGTGCTATTGCAATCACTCGAAATCCTGTGTTGCATTCAAGAACAAAGCACATTGATGTCGATATCATTTTAGTAGAGATCATGTTGAAAAGAAAGACATCACTTTGGAATACATCTCAACCGATAAACAATTAGGCGACATATTCACAAAGCCATTATGTGAATCAAGATTTGGAGAACTCAAGAATGAGCTAGGGTTAATTGAGCTGAGTTGACACTCGTAAAACTCAATGAGAAGAGATGAAACTTGGAAAGATGAAGATTGAGAAGATTTCTTGAATCGACCTAAGTGAACCACCATATCGGAAAGTCACCAGATCAAGTTAGTCAACAATTGAGTCACTATACGTATAGAGAGAAGAAGAGTTGAGTCGGTTAAGAAGCAAGTCGAGTCATTTATGAGCTAAGTGACAAAAACGCAATGTTTTTAATGAGCGGAAATGTTTTTAAGAATGACGTCGCGTAATAATGATGGGTATAGTCAAAAGTCAAAGCACAAAGAAGCATATGATTGGATATAAATGCTGCCGCATTAAATGCGAGCAATTAAATGCAAATAATATGTGCTAAATCTAAGCCGTTCAAAACCAAAACACGCCCTTTCATACCACTTATAGACCCATTTGTTCGCCTTATCTCTCACTTCAAAACTGCTCATCTCTCCAAAGTAAGAAAGCAAGTATCTTTTCTCTCAAAACCCTACATGTCTTCAAAGCAAGTTCATCAATTTTCGTTCGATAAAAATCACTAAAATGGCACCAAAGACATGATTTTACCAAGCTCGCAAAAGCAAATCCACACCGAACAATCGTGTGGATTTTGACGGGATGATTAAGCGGGGTTCGGCGAAACCCTTGTGAAGAAGATAGCTCATAAGATTGAGAAATCCGGGCTAAAACCCTTTCTCACACTGGAATACCAAACGACGTACGTAGAGGAGGTCGCCCGCTTCTACGTAAACGCTGAGGTACAGGACGAAGGGATTAAATCCTCCGTCCACCACAAGGACATTCTAATCACGCAATGGACCTTGAGGAGCACTCGCTTATTGCCGTCGAAGGGCATGCCGAGATATATGAAATGACATTGATTTGGTCGCCGCATGGAAGGAAGTGGCCAAACCCGAGTGTCTTTGCAAAGTTGTCTACACACCGACAAGAAGTCTTTCAAGGATGATTATCACAAACTGTTAGATATCGTTGCCAAATGTGTAGACATAAAGTTTGGAAGCTTCAATCGCTATCCAAAACCAAGCGATCGTCATGATCGCGATCATGGAGGAAAAGAAGGTCAATCGGCAAAATTTGGCACAAAGCAGATCGTGTGCAAAATGTTGCAAATAAGTCCTTCAAGGGCGATGGGTCATTTAGAGGATCACCGGGCTATGGCCTCGTAAATGGCCACTTGATGGAGGTGAAGGGTGTTCCCCCCGACATGGAAAATCATTCCATGTTAACAAGAAGATGTTTCAGCCAACTTGTCCGGAGCCCGTAAGAGAGCATACACCAAGCGGGCGGACACTAGTGAGGGGGAATCGGCTAACCCCGAGGAAACAACTCCGTTGCCTTCCCTCCAAAGAAGAAAGCCGCCCATGCAACCGAAAGAAGAAGGTCGCCCAAAGAGCAAAGAAGAAAACCGCACTTTTGCCCCCTGCAGCCGAGTCACCTACCCCTGCGCAGCCGTGTCTCCTACTCCCGCATCCGCGGTGGAGAAGGAATCCTTAATACCTTCTCCAGGAATGAAGAAGAAGAGGACTACCAAGGCGAGAAAGGCACAATGCTATAAGGCTACTCCAAAGGCCTTTACCTTCGAGGAACCAGAGGAAGTAGAACCATACATTCTTCTCGGTGAAAACTAAGAGAAGGAGAAGACTCACCAAGCGTTGTAGCTCGAGAAGACAAATGAGTCCGGCACTCACCGAAAAGATCTCCGAGACTCTGAAGAAGTGCGATCTCGAAAATTATTGATGAAACAACCAAGTCTGCACGAGGCCAATCAACAGAGGCAAATTGAAGACCCAACTGTGGACAGAACAACAGAGAAACAAGAAGCAACAAAGACAAAGAGAATCCCCTTGACAAGACTATGTCTCCACTGTCCCCCGATGTTTCTTGAAGGAGCCGAGCAAGAGAGCATGTTGCCTTCCATTCCCGAAAAGGAAGGGCAACAAGAAGAAGATGAAGACGATGATGTAATTATGGTTGTTTCTCCTGTATACCCAGACATTCAACGCCTGTCTGCGTGAATGGTGAGCATGGAAGCCGAGTCACTCTAGGGTACAGTTTGAACGCCCGATTCATTGAGGAAGAGGAAGAATTGCTGAATTTCCTAGGATTTACCACTTTGTGCTTCAGCACTTGATGAAGATAACTGCCTAGATATCCTGCATATCTTCAAAGAAAAAGAAAAGGAGAGATTAGCGAGAAGTCAAGCTCGTGAGAAAGCCAAAGATCTGTCCTCTTCATCGAACCAAAGTGACCATACTCATCCTCATCTTGACATACTCTCGCATGTGATGAGGACATGGACCCCGTTTGCACAAGAAAAGTTGGACATGCAAAGAAGCCATGCAGAATCCACACCGATGCATAAGAAAGAGCCGATGGAGGGACCGGGAGAGTCTTCCAAATCACAAACCGAAATTGATTCGTTGGGAGTGGTCCAAATAGATTGCATCGTTATTGCCGCAACCACTTCCCTAGTTCACTCGTAAGACGGATCTAAGGAAATTGGCGATGACACTGGGAATTTGGGCACCCAAGTTGAGCCAACCCCTGCCGGAAGTCGTCTTACCACCCGCCCTACTACTGACCACTCATTTGACAAAGCCGAGTCCGGAGCAGTGACCCCAACATAAATCACTCGGCCTAGTGAGCCACCGAGGGGAAGACTCACTCTACTGCGCAGCCTAGGTCGGAGGATGCGGTGACTCCACCCCGAATCTAGGAGGTGAAGTAGAGAAGGAACAAGAAAAGGAAACACAACAAGTTGTCACTTGACGAAGCTCGGACAGCTTGAATCTGCTCACTGAAGTGCCAACCGCATTGCAGTCGGTGAGGACGCCGCCGATGCAATGAGGCACGATGGTTCTCGCCGGAGTTAACACTGGCAATGAAAGTGCAATCCACGGAGTTGAGACTCCGGATGCCACCGCAGAAGACCCTAAGATAGTTGTTCCCGCGAAGGGATTGTACAATGCCCCGCCGATTGAGACTGCAGGAGGTATTTAAGGCCTCACGGGAGGTTGATACTTCCCTAGGTAAGAATCAAGGAGATAAGAGCACTCCTCGGACAATAATTGCTAATTCGAGGAGGAAATCGTGCTCTTGATGACTCCCGTGATTATCCTGATACGACCTTCCCGGGATCTCGCATGATGAAGTTTCGAGTCTACCCTAACCGCACATCAAAAGACTCACCGAGGATTTCTTCCTAAGTACGAGTAAGCCGGACTTCAAGGTCGCTCGACAAACGTTCAATTTTGATGATGAGCCAAGCCTTCAAGACTCATCATCTCCCGATGACGCTGATGGTGTAGTTGAGGAACAACAAATTCATTTAGTCAATCTCATCGAGTCCGAAGAAGCTATTAAGACAGTGAGGCTCGATCACCGCCAAACCACTCACCAAGGCCCGCTGAATCGAGTCATCTGCGCACAGCTCCCAAAGTCGCAGCAGACTCCACTTAACCGGGCACATCATAGGCACGAGTAACGGTGAAATCTATACCATATGTCCGTGATGATGCATTTGAAGAAACTTTCCCCTTCTATTGAGTCAGCTGAACTTGATGAAGAAACGCTTATTTCGAGAGAGCAATGACGCTTCAATGCCGACCTGACCAGTTATTCCCACGATACTATCATCCCAACAGACTTTGATTTTGATGTTTGCGCTTGGCCGCCAACCGAGACCGAGGTGACAACTCAAGTACACGAGAAGTCTTCAAGACAATCTTTGCAGAGATTGAGAAGATAGAACGACACCAAGCCACATTGGATATGCGGTTGGACAACGGGGATGCAAATCTTACAGCAGATCTGCGCGGAATAGTAATTAGAATCAAGGAATGGTGTCAACAAAGAACATACAATGCGACTAGAACAAGACAGATATTTCAAGGCATTATACACCAAAATGTTGATCCGGAGCGCTGATAATGCTTGACATGAAGTGGAGGATTCAAGAAAATAATGACGAATGCATGCCTCCCATAACACCGAAATGGAACTAACTGCGAGAATTTCATAGGAAAGAACTTCTCGCGCGTAGAGGAAAATATGAATAACAAATTCAGCCTTCTCATGGCTGAAATGAAGTCAGTGGAAGCCGAATCCAAAGCCACCCGCTCGAATTTCATACAACATATTCCACAACAGGACTCAAGCAAAACTCGGCTATTAGCCGCCTAGACTTTATGCTTGTCGCATGTTCCCGGGGTTCCTCTCTCCTTTGATGATGCCAAAAAGGGGGAAGAGGAATACCTAAAGATTTTGAAAGTGGTCACGGATGAGAAAGAATAGGACGCAATTTGAGAAGAAGAAGAAAAAACAAGAGAAGAACAAGAAAGAAAAAGGAAAAGCAAATTGAGGGGAAGGTTCAAAAGATATGACTCTAATGTTTGCCGAAACCCCTCATCAAGGCCTTGTCACAACCGACATAATCAACAAACTTCCAAGAACATTGCCGCTCCAACACTCTGCACCTATGTCCGAGAAGAGAAAAATCGTAGAAGCGAGGGATGAATGAGGTCGAAGGAAAAATGGATGCCCGTGTGATGGATATATTGAAACAATACGGAGGCATTCGGACAAAAAAGACACATATGCCATTTCGTACGTCGAAATGAGCCGAGATCAATTGATGAATTCAAAACGCTCGAATCCAAAGGATACTGAGAATATGTCCATGGCCCAAGCCCGGGACTTGTACAGGAAAAAGGCCTTAAGCTATGCGAAGAAGGCTGGTAGGCGATAAACTACCTAAGCGGCAAAGATACTACAAGCAAAGCAAGTCACCGACAAAAGGAAGGCTCCCGTACAATATACACCCATAGAAAGAGGAAGAAGCGAAGGAGGAAGAGGTTTCGGACCTGACCTCTACCCAAAAACATTGAATACATAGACCCGGAAAGAAATGAGGGATCTATTGGGATGGATATGATGCCATAGCAACGGAAGTGGCTAGGAAGAATGCTTGACTATGTCAAAAGAATTGAAGAAGAAAATAAAAGACAAGATCACCATTTGTGGAAAGAAAGGCAAGAAAGAAAGAGAAGAGACGATGCAAAGAAAGAGAGCATACGAGAAAAAGAAAGCAAATTTGAAAATGAAAAGAAGAGAAAGAGAGCAGAGGACGACATAGTCAAGAAGAAAGAAAAGAAGGAGGCGTGAAGGCGATGAAGTGTTGTTGTCTACCCCTTCATGTATTTTACTATTGTAAATACATATGTATGTAAGTCTTCCGTACGATGAATAAAAATTGTGTAATTTCTATATTTGCGTAGATATAGTACCGCTATGTTTGCTATGATACACATTATAAACAACTTTGTAAAGGACAAGAATGTCATGATCAATAAAAGGATTGATTCTACGCATACATTCTCTCTTACTACACACTCGTCGTATGTATCTTTGATGCTTACATTTTGTTTGTATGTTTTAAGTTTTGGCATCATCAAAAAGGGGAAATTGTTGGGAAATTTATTGTTTAGATTTTGATGAATGCCATGTAAAATTTAGACTAGAAAGTTGGCACCCCATTTTCCTTGTAATTTTCATTGTAATAGATAGGGTTGTCATTTAGTGAGTCAAGTCGGCCTATGCCTGGATATACAAGAAGTCAATCAAGACTCAAAATGAAGACTCATTTGTGAAACAAATTGAGTATGGCAAGAAGGAGAAGTCAAGAACTCAATCAAGGAGTTTCAATGGGGATACAATCGTGTGGAGTGTCGGTCAAGTCAACTCAAGAAGCCAAGTCAAGTTGAAGTGACAAATGAGTCTTTCAATCATTGGAGCGGACTCAAGTCACCTGGGGAAGTTAGAGAACTCGATCAAGTCAAGACAAGACAAAAAAAGAATCCGTTCACGTAGTCAAGAAGCTTACTTAAATAAGTAATACTTCCATGTTGCCATGTCTTAAAGTGCTCGATCCCCAAAAGTGTGCAAAAAGAATAAACCAATGGGAAGCATCGCACCTCGTGTCGACTAAAAAGTCGAACATTCATTTAATACGAGGAAACGTCAACATTAAGGATCGCAACAAGACAAGCCAATGAACACAAGTGACTTTTGAGAATCACTATCTCTTCAACGGGCATATATTTGAAAGTTCACTATAAAAGGCCGAGGAATCACTTTGAGAAAAGGTTACCTTGCGAACCTTGCATACCCGAGCATATAAGCAATTATTCAATCAGAACCTGCAATATATTCTCAAGTTATTCAAGCAAAATCCTCAAGCCTAACTCTCGAAGGAAATCAATCCAACACCAAGTCGTGAAGGAAAGACAACTTCAAACTCGTTGAAGAGGAAACTTTTGAAGAATCAAAAGGGGTCTACATTCTAAGGAGGATTGTAGAAAGGTTCAAGGTCGAACCCGTCTCAAGTTATTGGAGGGCTTCGTGATCAAATCCAAGGAGCTTGAGCAAGTGAGTCAAGTAGCAAGGCAAAATGGCCGCCCGAAGAAGGTTCCGCCTCGGACAAGAAGCCACCAGTGACCAAGGCATCTCCGCACTAAGTCCCAAAGGATCAAGTCACCGTGTGATCAAGACTTGTATCCTGGACCGATAACCATTTTGTACTGATCAATACTTAGTGGATTCCTCCAGGAGTTGGAGAAGAGAGGAGTAGAAGAATTACCCCATCTTCGAACCTCTATAAAAACTATTGTGTCATTTACATTTCAAAGATTTAATTTCTCGTGATATCATTTTATATCTCACGATAATTTGCTATCCAACCGATAATTAACAAAGTGCTAAAATCAAGTGTTAAAACAAACTTAAACCAAAATCAAGGGTGTTAAGTCTTCCAATGAAAATCTCATCACAACCAAGTAAAGGTTTAGACTAAACAACTGAGTTATTCTATCAACGGATCAATCGAAGTGCATTGAGTGGTTAACTCGCTAGTTAACTAACTTAGCTGCCCCTCAAGGACATAGCCGTGAAATTAACTATGTTATTTTAAAAGGACCAAAATCGAAAAGTTGGTAAGGTTTATTCAACCCCCTTCTAAACCTTACTCACACCTATTGGGACCTACACCTACTAATATGCAAACGTTAGCTTTATCAAAGACTTCACAAGAATTCCTATCAAATTTAACATATAAGTCATCATCACAAAGTTGGCCAATACTAAGTAGGTTTGCCGAAAGCCCTTCAACATGTAGAACGTTTATGAGCTTCGAGACCTTTTATATTCGTAGTACCTTTAGCAACTATCCGTCCTCGAGCACCACCACCATATGTGACCTTACCTCCGTCGAATAACTCATAGTCCATTAGGTATTCTTTGGTACTGTTATATGGCGAGAACCCCGCTATCAAAGTACCAAGACCCCGCAACATTAGACCTCAATGATGCATATATAACATTACATGTCATCTCGGTTTTGCGGACCCAAATAGTTTTTTGTGTAGTCGAGGTGTTGCTAGAGGTGTGTGAGGACACTTGTGAAGACACTTGACCGTAAAAACCTTCGATGTTTCAAATCGATTATAACTTGTAGCAATATGGTTTAATATGGCCAGGTTTATAGCAAGAATGACAAACATAATGTCTTTTTCTCTTCTCGTGGCTTTTCATTAGAACAAAAGGGTTTTTCAAGAGAAGAATTTGAAGCCTCGTAGTTTTTAGATCCTTTTACAAAAATAGGAGTTTTGTATCCCAAACCAACTTTTTCTCAGTACTCCCTAAGGCTAGAATTTCATCAAGTTTAGCTTTACCACTATTAAGACTTTTTAACGTTTCAAGAGATTTTTCAAGTTCAGATTTTACCTTTTCTAATTCCTCATCTTTCCTGGTTAACATGATTTCCAATCGTGTCGAGAATTCTTCCGCTCCTCGTTCTCCTTTGTAAGTTTTTCATTAATCTTTGTGAGACATCCGATATGTTCAATACGTTTCTCCCAACCGTGGTATAATTCTTGGTAAGCATCCGTAATGTTCTCGCTTCTTCATTATCGAATTCTTCAAAGAACCTGGTTATCTAGTTCAACTAGAGAGACAGATGGTAAGTAAAATGTATTTGAATGGTTAGAGAAAGTGTACCTATCGGTGTTAGAACATCTCGAGCAACACCTCAAGAGGCACCTAGTGGATTGATTTGCGGGCCTTTTCTCATTGATGATTGTCATGAGAACATATTTTCATTATTCGACCGAGTTTTCTTCCTCGGACTCATCATCGCTCAAAGTAACACTCAAATTCATACCCTTTTTACCTAAAGTGTTTGCATATTCATTGTTGTAGTGCCCAAACCCAAGACATGCTCTACATCCGACCTTTTTCAATATCAAATTGATTCCCGCTTTATCTTGGTTTCTATCGTGCATGTTTCTTTGTGGATATTTAGGAGCATTAGGTTTAAAAGGCTTGTTGACTTTGGAAGGAAATTGATTTTTGCTTTTGTTTTCATAATTCTACTTGAATTTCTTAGCAAACATAGCCATAGACTCCTCACCTAATTTAGATTCTTCAACTTTTTTAGTTAATTGAGCTAATTCATTAGATTCATCGGGTAATACTGTAGAGCTATGCTTTTCTCTTTTGACTTTCTATTGTTGACAAAATTGAGTTCCCAGGTTTTGAGAATCCCAACTAACTCATCAAGTCGTAGTGTAGCAATGTTTAAAAGTTCTTCAACCGCAACAATCTTTTTATCAAACCTTTCAGCAGGAACACATCATCTTGCTAACTAACCTTGAATTTGAAATAGGCTCACCCGTGAGATTGAGATTCATTGGCAATATCTCAAAGTCATCCATGGTATGATGTGATGTCTTCATATTCTTCCATCTTCAAATTTTCGAACCTAACGGTCGTGTCGCAACTTGGAGAGACGAACACTCGCAGATCCTTCAAAATATTTTTGCAAAGCCTCCCATGTATCTTTGGTCGCAATATAGATGCGATGATTTTAAACATGTTGAAATCCACCGCACCAAAAATAACATTGAGAGCTTTGAATTGTAGTTCGCCATTGAACATCTTCATTGGACCAACTTATTTCATCCTCGATTTATGTACTCACCATCCACATCTATAATTTTTGGAGGAGTCCATCCGACTATAACAAAGGCGCCAAGCATTCTCATCGATTGATTTTATGAGCGCCAAAGATCTTGATCTTCCAAATTGAGTGGTTAGATCCATCTAACATAGGTGGATGAAACATAGTTGTAACTTGACTATCCATTGCTTGCTCGAACTTAGGATCAACACTTAGTGAAATCAAGTGTTGGCTCGATACCAATTGAAAGAAGTTTAGGTCCCTAACTTTCTCGTAGAATAAAGTATTGTTACAAGTGCCATTAACACTTGTACCAACTCGCAATGATAAAAGTAAAACATAGAATTAAAATTGTCTACAAGTATAAAAATACTTGTAAACGTGCCAAAGGGTGAAATAATTCACTAGTTGATTGTATCGATTACAAATCTCAATATCAATGACTCAACTAGTACAAAACTTATCAAAACTCCTTTCTATGAGTAGATCTATATATTGTAAAACAACTCGTCCAAAAGATAGAATATAGACTATTCTCGAACTTCTATGAAAACAAAAGATGGACGAAAAATAGAGAAACAAAGACACTCAATCTTGGTGTAATGTTGAACTGGCATCGATGCAACACTTCATTCAACACTCTGCTTTGTGTAGAATATCGACTTAATTTCTCTCTTGCACTTTTGATTCTCTCTCTCTAAGATATGTGCTTTCTCGCTTGTAATTCTCGCGTGCTTGGTTTATGTGAGAGACGCCTCTTTATATAGATAATCCTTCAAGAGTTTGAGTCCCTAAAAAACAACGAAAAAAAGACATAATAGAACTAGGATTCATAATCATATAAGGACTAGGACTCTTAGAATCCTTGCTAATCAAAAATACTATCTCTCGTACATTAAACCAATCCTTGAGAGCCAAGATTTAAAACCATCCTTTTATAAATCAACTTCCATTATTTAATAAATCCTATTCCAAAAGGTAACCAAGAAAGGCAACACATTAAAATTGGAAATTTTTGAAAAAAATATATATTTAATATCCGTAAAAACACGGAATTAGAAATTTTCATAAATAAAAGTATACTTTAGTTATTTCTTGACATCTTTTCTAATGTCCAATTCATTTCCAGTTGATATTTAGTTTTGTTTGTTGGATATCCAACATTGGCTTATATGTGAAATAATTATATATTGTGGATCACATTAATTAAGGTTAAGCCTATTTTATAAGTGATCAATAAGGTTTAAGGAATTGGACTTTAATGTATCTAATAGGGTTTGGGTCTTTAATGTGTAAAGACTTAATGGGTTATTCTTGTTTTAATGATGGACTAAAATAGGATACTCAATATAACACAATTATATAAGGGTTATGGTCCCTAGGTCACACATCTACGATATTCTACTATGCTATCCCATCATCGAAAAGAAACCTACGGAGAAAACTAAAGGGTTCTCTCGAAAAGCTTCGAGACGTGTAGATCTAGAAGACCAAATCCCAAAAAGGCTAAATCATAGGATTCAACCGCTATGGAATTAGGTAAGCTTCGCAATCTAGTATTTGGTTCTTGATAATTCGATATGAACGCTTCGGATTAGAGTGATGCAATTCACTAAAGTTTGTTCCAACAAGTGGTATCACAAACAGATTCATATTGGATAATTGAGAATCGAACTTATTTCGATAACAATATTTGGGACTATTAAACATGTATTCGGATTTTGTTTATTTAATATTATAATATCCGAATATTTTTCTTGGCTCTATTCCTTTTCGGATTGATAAAATGAATGAAAAGTTCATTGCGGATTGTTGTTGCTCATATTAAGATTTTGTAGTTCATATAAAGATTTTGTGTAATCCCAAAATTTGGAATTTTAATGATGACGATTTTGGGTTTCAAATGTTTAAGTATGGAGTTGGATTAAAGTTTGGATATTCTTTTTGGTTTACAAGGTTCGCAATTGCTCTGTTTGAAGGTATTTTTTTAATATTTTTTAAAAAAAAAGGGTGTTATAGCAAATTGAAACCAATTTGTGGTCCTCGCTTACCTCCCATGGCACCATAGCCGACAACCCTTTGGGTGGTGGTTATTGTGGCGGCGACAATGCAGAACGGCGGACAATCGGTGAAGGTGACGGGTTTTCGTAAAAAATGGTTTTTTGGTCTTAAAAAAAAGGGTTCTTGTTTTGGAATTTTCGAAAAATTTTGGGTTATGGTGAAAATTAGTTTTTTGGGGCCTTTTAGTAATTAAAGTATAAAGTATTTTTGGGTTTTTCGCTAATAAAGATTCTTTTGAAAAGCCCATTCAAGTTTAAAGAAATTTAGGGTTTTATTGTAAAAGGTTCTAATTTGGGGCTTAACTAAAGTTTTAGTTTATTTATTTAATTTTCTAAATTGGCCTCAAATAATAAGAAAAACTCTATATTAAGTTTATTCTTGGAATTTAAATTTTAAATTCGAGAATGGTATGGATATATATATTTTGAGATGGATTAATTGAAGCAACATGTCGCCAAAGTGACATCTCTTGTGGAGACTAAGTCATTTTAGAATATAAAAGGTTGTGCATGTGCAACTTACGTGAATATTAACCGCCTAAAGAAGGTGAATATTTATCAATTGCACATGCACCTGTGGTAATAAATACGTGATGATTATTCGATTTTACATATGAACACTAAATCGGCCCAAAGGAAGGTTTATTATTTGATATGTTTTTATTATCGATGTTTGATGCCAAGATATCAATTACAAGTTAACATTTTGTCCAAAGATGAAATATTAATGGAGTGCTGGTATCTTGAGATGGGATTTACCATTATTTGAATTTATTATTAGGATTCCGAGATTTATGTAAGCATGATTTATGTATTGTTTATTTTCTGAATTTAATTTTGTATATTCCTCGCTTATATTACTGCCAAAGATTATATATATAATTTTTATGTTAAAAGGGCACTTTGTCTAGAAATGTCACTATAGCTAAGGAATTCCTTGTGGATATTGAGAAAATATTATCGAGAACGAAAGGCTCAGATTAGTACGCTTTTGAAAAATATGACCTCAAGAAGGTATGAGAGTAAAGGCAATAACAAGAATAAATTTTATATATGTCTCGTATTGCTTCTTATGACTTGCTAGTGCATTTAGGTTTTGATATCTCCTTCGACTACGCTTTAGCGAGTTTAAGGTGAGTCGACATTAAAAGGAGATTTAGTCTCTAAATGAGTCATCTCATACTGTTCTCGAGAAAGAGATAAGGCTAAAGCAATATGAGACAAAAGGGCTAATATTGCCTTAACTTCAAGAATAAAGGCAAGGAATTAAAAATGTAGAAGGATAAGGTAAGTCTCAATTATGGTTTGTTTGAAGTTAACTTAGCTTCGGATTCTTGGCACATATGGTGGAAAGATTTTAGTTCGTCAACTCACACTAGTGTATTTGTTAGGGGTTGTCTCCATTACAAAAAGCTAAATGATGGTGAAAGATACATTATAATAGGCAAAGGCAAGACAATTATGGTTGAAGTAATAGGAAAATATATATTATTGCTAAGATCGATTTTATTTGAATCTTGATGAGACAATCATTTGGAATTTGATTTCTATTTGTGCTTTGGACAAATTCGGTTATTCATGTTCATTCGTAATTGAAAATTTAGCTTGTCTCATAATTCAAAATTGGCTAGTTCCATATTTTTATAATAATCTTCATTTCACGACATTATTACTACATCCAATGAGTCCCTACATTTAAGTACACGAGGTATAAGTAGAAAAACAAACTAACAAAAGAGATTTGTAGCCAATTGGATTTTGGGCGTCTTAGAACTTATATATACGGATATTTGTAGACCATTCCTTATGGTTGCTTGGAATGATCAACAATATATAATAACGTTCATAGACGATATTTTAGATATGGCTACATGTTATCATTCATGAAAAGTCACAATCACTAGACGTGTTTAAATCCTATAAAGTCAAGTTCGAATCAACTCAACAAAAGGATTAAAAACGCCACATCCGATTGTGGTGGTGTATGCAACGATAGATATGATGGTTCGGTGAACAATGTCTAGATTGTTTTCTAATTCCTAAAGGAATGCAATATTGTCTCATAGTACACTAAGTCGGATTTGCTATTATGAATAGTATTGCTAAAGGACAAAACAAAATTCTTAAGGATATGGTGAGGAGTATGATTAGTCATTCTACTTTACCTAATTACTCTAGGAAGAAGCGCTTAAGGTCACAAAGATATATCTTTAGTAAGGTTTCCAACTAAAAGCGACTAATGTAATCCCTTATGAACTTTAGACGGGGAAGAAGTCTAGTCCTCAAGCACTTGCACGTTTAGGAATGTCTAACTGAGGCAATGACTTACAAGCCTAATTAGAATAAACTGGACTTCGTGACGCTTAGTTGTTATTTTGTTGGATACTCAAATAGTCTATAGGGTACAAGTTTTATGATCCCACAACTAAGACTATTTTTGAGCGGTAGATGCCCGATTCTTTGAGGATGTGGAGTTTAAGGGGGAGATAGAGTTAAGGACTTTGTCTTTGAAGAGGAATACGTTGATGTTCCCACAGTGTTGTTGGCATTGATTGGAATTTTTCCCGACCTTGTTTAAGACACAAATCATGACAATATCGGAGAACCTCATATTTTAGAAATTACTCCGGATGAACAAACTCTACAACCTCAAGAAATTATCCCATTGAGGAGATCCACTACGGAAAGAAGAAGTGCAATGCCGATGATTACATTATATTTCTCAAAGAAAATGAGGTTGGCATTGTAATGGTGGAAGATGATCCAATTAACTTCTATCAAGCCATGGAAATTTCCAACTCTCAAAAGTGGATGGATGACCATGAATGAATATATTAAGTCCATGAGGGACAATGACGCATCCCATTTCCATAAGGTGCGAAACTTATGGGTTGCAAATGGATATTTAATACCAAGAAAGATTCAAGAGGCAATGAGGGAATGTACAAAGCTCGTCTTGCCGCAAATGGCTTTACACGAAAAGAAGGCATCAATTATAAAGAGACTATCTCTTCAGCTTTCTTTGAAAGACTCTTTCAGGATTATAATGACATTGGTGGCATACTTTGATCTTGAGTTACATTAGATGGATGTAAAGACGTTGTTTCGAATGGTGATATTGATGAGGCAAATTGTATGGTGCAATGAGAAAACTTTGTGTCGAAGACTCAAAGGATATGGTTTGCAAATTTAAGAAATCCATCTATAGGCTCAAGCAAACATCTAGACAATAGTATTTCATATTTCATCAAGTGATCATCTCATTTGGTTTTGAGATGAATTTGGTCGATGATTATATGTACCATAGGTTCTTTGGGAGCAAGTAGATGTTTCTGGTTTTGTATGTCGATGACATTTTGCTTGCCATCAATGACACAACACCAAAAGATTTCTGATTAAGAATATTGAGATGAAAGATTTTGGTAATGTCTCTTTTGTGTTAGGATAGAAATACAATGAGATCACTCTTGGAGTACTAATGATTATTACAAAAGAACTATATCAAAAAGTCATTCAAAATGGCATACGGGATTGTAAACCAAATGATAATCCCGTGTCTAAGGAAGAAAGTTAAGTCTCAAACGATGCCCTATGAATGATTTGAGGAAAATAAAATGCACGAGAGATTCCATACGCGTCAACAATATGGAGTCTCGATGTATGATCGTATGTATGCAGCTTGGATATTGCGTACATTGTAGGGATGCTTGGCCGATATATGAGTAAGTCAGAATATACAATATTTGAAAAGCAGCCAAAGAAGTCTAAGGTACTTATGGATAAAGAAAGATTACATGCTCACATTGGATGTCAAGATAACATGATATCTAAGTTGGCCTATGTATTTTTGCTAGTTGTGGAAGAGTTCTAAATAGTCTACTATATAGACTCTTCTACCATGATAGCGAAATTTATAGCGTGTTATAGGGCATCCAAATCATGGATTATAGTTGCGAAAGTTTGTCACGAGGTCAGCGATTATAGATAGTATTAAAATGCCACTAAGTTTGTTACATTGAGTCAAAGAATGCTATATTCCAAACAATAGGAACTCGACAAAGACTAAAGATAAATAGATCAAGTTCTTATTGTTAAAGAAATAAGTCAAAGTGGATAGGTGTCTATAGAACACTATACAAACTCTATAATTGCGGATCCGTTTACTAAGGGATTGTCACCCAAAAGGTTTCATGAGCTTGTTTCTCATATGGGTGTCAAATCGATGAGGATATACGCTTTTAAAGGATATTCATTCCAAAGAGAGTTTGTAGTTATAATGTTCTTTTAAGGTAGACGCATTTTCGATTACTTGATTTAATGATATTTTAAGGTTTTTACTCACAGAGATAAAGCTTCGGTCATTTACACTTTGATTCGCATATGGCTTGATCTCACTAAGGTAAGGTGAACCAATTGGAAATAGACATGTTACGATCACATTACATGAAACTTCTATGCTACACATCCACATTATGATCCATGTCATTAATTGTATTGGCATACGTGACCATTGATGGGTCGAAAGTTACGATAAAATATAATGAAGGCCGCTTTGATCCTATGTTCGTATGATTAATGGACCGGATTGATTACGATACATTTGGTTATGATAGCAAAGTTGAGCTAATATGGTTATTTTTACTATACATAATTATAAGGTTACACATATAGCCCAAGTGGGAGATTTTTGGATCATAATCCAATATCGGGCTTATATGTGAAATAATTATGCATTGTGGATCACAATTAAGGTTAAGCCCATTTTATAAGTGACCAAATAAGGTTTAAGGAATTGGGCTTTAATGTATCTAATAGGGTGTGGGCCTTTAATGTGTAGAGATTTAATAGGTTATTCTTGTTTTAATAATGGGCTAAAATATGATACCCAATATAAGACAGCTTATATAAGGGTTATTCCCTAGGTCACACGTCTACGACATTCTATTCTTCTTCCCATCTTCAGAAAGAAACCTATGGAGGAAACTAAATGGTTCTCTGAAAAGCTTCGAGACGTGTATATCTAGAAGGCCAAATCCCAAAAAAGGCTAAATCATAAGATTCAACTGCTATGGAATCAGGTACGCTTCCGCAATCTAGTATTTGATTCTTGATAATTCGATATGAACGCTCCTGGATTAATGTGATGCAATTCACTAAAGTTTGTTCCAACATTGTTGACCAAAAAGCCCTATCAACAATTGTTGCTACCGTACAAGCCCTCAGCAAAATATTTGCCTTTTTTGTGTAAACATTTCGCTATTTTAATTGTATGGCACTTGGAATTCTGTATCTTGATTTATAATATATTTAGGGACTTGGACATAAATGTCCAATATTCCGGAAAAAAAGGACATCTATTTATGTTTCTGGGTTTTTTCTTGATATTTTATGCTCCCGCCTTTTTTTGCACATTTTTATGCTTCCGCCAATTTTTTCCCATTTTTGTTTCATCTAATAAAATTTAAGTGGACAAACAATTTTGTCTCCCATTAACTAATCAATTTTATACTCTAACTATTAACAATCAAGAAATATACAAATAAAAAAACACATATTGAAAAAAATTATATTGAAAATAATATATAAACAACACAAGAATAGAAAAACACAATTCAATTTTTGTTCTCATGCATTAAGAACGTTGAAAACATGGAAACAACTAAGAAATAATAGAAAAACATTGAAAACTATATAAAAACAAACTAGAAACAACAGAAACAATAAAGAAAACACCACATGAACAAAAATAGCTTAAAAATGGGTAAAACTGCATTGAAACATTGAAAATTATATTGAAACAACAACGAAACACCAGAACAACATTAAAAATAATATAGAAACAACCCAAATACAACATTAACAATATAGAAAACAACACATCAATAAAAAGAGTTTAAAAATAGGTAAAAACTATATTAAAAAATTTAAAACTACATGGAAACAAAAAAAAAACATCAATCATTATAGTAAACAACTCAAAAATAATAGAAACAATATATAAAATAACGCACGAACAGAAAAAGCATAAAAATAAGTAAAAGTTGTATTGAAACATCGAAACAACAATAAAACAATAAATATAACATATAAAACAATACATGAAAAATTTTATTAAAAAAAAACGTAAAAATAACCGAAAAATATGCAGGAGCATAAAAAAGTAAAAAAGAATACAAAAGTGATGTGAGATAAATAGTGTTTTTTTTCCCCAAAGTAGGGGTATTTCGAGCAATTTCTCATATATTTATCATGTAAAAAGAAAAAGTTTTTTTTTTTACAAGTGTAAAAGGAATAAGTTAAAAAGTCAAAGAATTTTAAGTAGTTGTTTGCTCATTAAAGTGCACGATTTACCTTTGTGGTCCATAGTTATTTAGCTTCAAATATTACATGCGAATCCATCACGACATCCATATAATTACATTATTATCTCCCAAAATTGTAGTTTTGAAAATTAGTTGTGTCACGTCATCAATTAAATCCTTAAATCTTATTTTATGACTTTTCAGATAAAAGAAAAAGAAATTCTTGAACGTACATAAAAACGTATATAATATATTTATTTATTTTTTGATAGGGGAGAGATAATGTTTTAGCCCTTGAGTCCTCGACCAACTTTAAGAATTGTCATGGATGAAGTTTAAGAATTTTAGTTGATTCTCGCATGATATTCGCGAAGGTATGCAATCGGATGAAGATTTCCATGTGGCTTGCATGATTGAAAAATAGCCACTTGGTTGGAAAGGCATCAAAAATTACTTGAAGCACAAGCAAAAATAAATAGGTCTTGAAGATCTAATTAAATATGCGATTAGGAATTGAGGAAGGTAATCGTAAATTAGATTTAAGATTAGGGAAAGGTGCAACTGATGCAAAGGCCAATTTATTAGAATATAGTGGTTCTAGTAATAACAAAAGAAAGCGTGACAACAATTACAAGGAAAGAAACCTATTAATAAAAAAAAACCGTTTTAGAAATCGTTACAAACCGTGGTAAGTCTATGATAAGTGTGAAATATGCATGCATTTAGAGGTATATTTGGGTATATAATTGGCACATTTGCATGTATATTAAGTGTGTTTAGGTTGGTTTCTCTTGTTGGGCGTGATACCACATATTATTATATACTTTTGTAGGAAACGGCCAAATTCAAATGATAGCAAAGTGGAATGAACCGGATTGGAATGTCCAAAGCTAAGGACGAACAAAAAGCATGAAGAAAACAAGGAAAACAAGATCACATGACTAGACCGTGTCCAAGGACACGCCCGTGCCTATGCGAAGATTGATTTACTAGTTGCGTAATACACAATTGGGTCGTGTGCAAGGATACAACCGCGTGTGTTGCAACATGCAGTTTACAAATATTGAGGATCGCTCACACGACCTGGTCGTGTGAGTGCACATGGACCGTGTCAAATGCGATGACTAAAGGATTTTATTTCCTAATATTGCGAGGACTAAAAAGGAATCCCGAAAAGGCAACTATAAAAGAGAGACTTAACCCTAAAGTCAAATATAACACATCTAGGAGAAAATAGGACATTATAGAGAGAAAAGAAACGGCTACGAAGTACAACACGAGATCATTATCAACCACGAAGGCACAAAGGTTCGAGATTGTGAAGACGAATACATCCACTCACGAGGTTTCACCATTATAGTCTAGAGCTTTTCGTTTTGTTCTTAATTCTATGTTTAACTCTTTGTTTACAAGTTTGTCTATAGATTTGAAAATAATTATATTAGGCTAAATCTTTTAATTTTAGGATGTGATCAAGACCGTTGATTCATGATAATTATAGTTTGATTGTTTCATATTAATCATTTCTCGTTATCTATTTGTGAATGCGTGGGCTTATTTCTTGCATTATTTGGCCAATAATTTGCATCTTTAATTTATTTGTTCATAATTCCGGAGGATGAGTTTTAATATTAGATAACGGATTCATAACATAAACGGAAGTAGGGTCGAGAGACTTACGATATTTGTGGGGGTTTTCTTTAATTCTCTATGATTTTGGGAGTTGATATTGATTGTTGAATAGGGATGCTAGCAATTCAATATTGACCTACGATATTTTTGCTTCGGGAAAGAAAATATACTACATTAGGAATTAAACCCATAGATACAAGGAAATTGGTTATTGTGAAACACTAATTGGAACTAATATTGATGAAACATGTCAAGATCATAGTCCTAGGATTGTTTTTGTGATTGATTAAATTTCGTGAAGTTTGATTATATTAAATCAATAGATATTTTAGTTCATAAATATTAGATGTATTAGGAATTTATCTTGGTTTTCCAACGCTTCGATAATATTGGAATACGATATTCACTATACTTTATGTGCTTTAAATCAACCCCTAAGGAACATGACCTTGCTTTCCACTATCTATAAACTACACCATACACTTGCGGTTTAGCGTAAAAGATTTAATGATCAAGTTTTTGGCACATTTGCGTCGGGATTGAAAAATTCCACATAAATACAAAGATAAGTAATTCAATCTTAATTGAAGTAACAACTACTATCGATATTCAACATTGTTCTTGTTTAGTGCGTATAGTGTATACGCGTTCATCGCAGTTGAGCCGGAACCCATCGACTTGGATATAAAAAAACCACTAAACATTTAAAAACGAGAAAATAAGGCAATTGAAAGCAATGGCGTAAGAGGTGAACTGTGGGAATAATGGGAATAGTGGGAACAATAACGATCGTCCGTTGATACCACCCCTAAGGTTAATGTTAGTGGATAGAACTTAGAGGCAGATAGACCGACAAGATGGGTCATGAGAGATTACTTTCACCGTGGTTAATCTCGAGATATGGAGGAGTTGCACGCCCCAATCAATGCAAACAACTTTCAACTCGAAACCAACTTTGATTCTGATGGTTGCACAAAACTAGTTTGGGGGAGAGCGGTGGAAGATCCAAATACGCATTGGCGCAATTCCCGGAAATTTGTGATATAATTAAGATGAACGGTGTTTCGAAAATGCCATTCGTTGTCGCCGCATTCTCTCTATGCGATAAGGCCAAGGGATTGTTGTCTTCATTAACCCACACCGCCAATCGAATGGAGTTATGTCGAAATTTCTAGCAAAATACTTCCTCCAAGCAAAACATTACAATTGAAAAGTGAGATTGCTCTTTTCAAACAACTCGAGTTTGAGCCATTGTACGAGGCGTGGGACAAATTCAAAGAGTACTTAGGAAGTGCCCACACACGATATCCGAACTACCAACAGTGCAATACTTCTATAATGGTTTCACAGAACACAAGGACCATTATAGATGCTGATCCGGAGGTGCACTATTAGGAAAAATATCCGATAAGGCTGCTCTAGAATTGTTATATGAGATGTCAAACAACAATTATCGCGGCCATCCGAAAGATCGAATGTTAAGAGAGTGGCGTAAGATACAAGATGAGAATACAATTGCCATGCTAACCGAAAGCGATTTCAATGCCGAACATGAAATTGAATGCGATACAACAAGCAACTACGAGAGAACCAACAAGAGTTGAAGAAAAGGTTAATTTCATGGGGCAATGAAATTTCAACAACAACTATAGGAATAACCAGGCACCTACACATTATCAACCGGCTCTGCGAAACCATGAAAAGTTTTCATACACAAATAATAAAACTATTTTGCAGTCACCCCGAGTTTTAATGTGGGGAATCGGTAGAAGTGAAGCGAGACAAAAAGAAGTCATCTCTCGGAGGAGATGTTAGCCTCATTCAATAGAGACATGAGAGCAAGATTGAATAAAGATGAGACTAAGATAGATATGATTGAGATCAAATCACGCAATTGAATACGAATGTGAATGTTAGAGTGAAATATTTGGAGACACAAGAGGGGCAAATAGCCACAATAGTAGGCAACAACATCGAAAGGCGAATTCTGAGTGACACAGATGTGAACCCGAGGAACAATGTAAATCCATTCTTCCGAGGAGTAGTTCGAAATGAGGGTCCAAAGAAGCCAATCGAGAAAAAACATAAGGTTGAGGATGAATCAAAAGAAAGGAAAGAAGTAGTAGAGGCCGAGCCGAAACCGATTGAAAACCCAAGGCGACTACTACCCCGATAATTTCGAGAACTCGCTTGCCAATTCCTTTCTCGCAAAGGTTTTTAGAAAAAGAAGCTAGATGATCAATTTGCTAAATTTCTTAAAATCTTCAAGAAAATTGATAAGTATGAAATATGCATGCATTTAGAGGTTTATTTGGGTATATAATTGATTTTTTTGCTTGGATATTAATTGTGTTCAAAGTTGATTTCCTTTGTTGGGCGTGATATCGCGTATTTTTGTATACTTTTGAAGAAAATGGAGATTTATGTGAAAAATATCGAGAGATCGACCAAGCAAAATGCTTTCGAAAGCCAGGGGACGATCAAAGAGGCAAAGAAAATAAGGAAATATGGATCACATGACCTGCCCGTGTTATTTCACACGGGCGTGTGAAGTGATCATGTGAATTGGACAGAGCATGTGACCTGCCAAATGATGAATTTTTAGAGAATGTTTCACACGATCTACCCTTGTGATTTCACACGAGGCATGTGAATGGGTTCCGATAATTATAGAAAGTGGATATAATTCGTATGGTCTAGCCGTGTGAATAGCACACAATCATGCGAATGGTCCCACTAGGCGGATATTATTTTCTAATTTCACAAGGACTCTACAAGGGATCCCAAAAGGCAACTATAAAAGGAAGGCTTAACCCTAAAGTTAGATATAACAAACTTGGGAGAGAAAATACACAATAAAGAGAGAAAAGAAACAACACAATGAAGAACAACACAAGAAGAAATCAACCACGAAGGCATGAAGATTCGAGATTGTGAAGACGGATACATCTATACGAGAGGGTTTCACCATCATAGTCTAGGGCTTTTGTTTCATTCTTAATTCCATGTTTAACTCTTTATTTTTAAGTTTGTATATGAATTTGCGAACAACTATGTTAGGTGAATCTCTTGATTCTAGAACGTGATCGAAACCGTGGATTCTTGTTAATTCTAGTTTGATTGTTTTGTCTTTCATTTGTTTCTTGTGTTCTATTTATGAATTCATGTGCTTATTTATTGTATATTATTTGGCCAACAATTTTCATGCTTAATTTGTTAGTTCATAAGTCGGGATATGAGATCTAACACTAGATAAACGGATTCATAACATAAACTAGTGTAGAGTCGGAGACTTATGACATTTGTGGGGTTTATTTTAATTTTCTATGCTTTTGGGAGTTGATATTAATTGTTGAGTAGGGATACTATCAATTTATATTGATCTACGATTTATTTGCTTCGGAAATGGAGTAAACTACTTTATGAATTAAACTCATAGATACACGGAAACTAGTTTTGATAAAATACTAATTGGAATTAATATTGATGAAGCACGTTGAGATCACAATCATAGGATTGCTTTTTTGTCATTGTTTGATTCTTGTGAAGTTTGGTTAATTATAATACTTAGACATTTTAATTAAATAATTTTAGGATTAATTTAGATATAATTATTTTTTTTGATAGCTTCGATAAAATTGAGTACTAGAATTACTATACTTTATGTTTTATCAATCCATGAGGAATATGACCTTACTCACCATCATCTATAAACTACATCGTACACTTGCGGTTTAGGGAAATAATTTTATAGATTATATTTTTGGTGCCGTTGTGGGAGATTGAATTATTCAACATAAATATTGTTATAATTAATTCAATCTTAATTGAAGCACCCATTATGATTCATATTAACATTGTTCTTGTTCAAAGGTCTGAGGCATAAGATGATCATGTGTTCATCATCGATTGAACCAAGACCCATTGACTTGGAAATTGAAAAACCGCAAGACAATTAAGAAAACAACAAGAGTAATTACTAAAGATAACCATGGAAATAACGGAACAATGAGGAGCATCTGTTGATACCACCGAGTAATGGACAAAATTTAGTAAAGGATAAGCTTGAGAGACGGGCTATGATGGATTATTTCTAGCCGGAAGTTAATCTTAGATATAGGGGAGTGTCACGTCACGATCAACACAAACAACTTTGAACCGAAACCGGCGTTGATTCGATGATGTCACATAACTAGTTTGGGGAGTGAGCAAAGATCTCAATGCACATATGGCGCAATTCCTAGAAATTTGTGACACGATTAAAATGAATGATGTTTCGAGGATGCCAATCATTTCCACCCTTTCGTATTCTCTCTCTACGCAATAAGGCAAATGGATGGTTATCATCACTAACACTACCACTAACTCGCGACAAATCTGCTAAGTCAAAAATTTCTAGTGAAGTACTTCCCTCCAAGCAAAACACCGCAATTGAAAAGAGAGATCGCTCGCTTAGGCGGTTTGATGGTGAGCCACTATACAAGGCATGAGACAGATTTAAAGAATTATTGCCCCACAACACGATATCTTGATTACCAATGGTGCAATACTTTTATAATGGTCTAAGTGGAAACACAAGGACCATTATAGATGTTGCATCCGAAGGTGCATTATTGGAGAAATATCCTCGATGAGGCGCTGAAATTGTTAGATAAGATGGAAAATAATAGCTATTAGTAGCCATTCGAGAGATCTAATGTGAAGAGAGTGGCAGAGGTACATGATGTGAACGAAATTTCCATGCTAATCGAGTAAGTGTCTATGCCGAGTATGAAACTGAATGCGATCCAAGATGGCGACTCAGGAACCAAAGAAGTAGTTGAAGAAGAAGCGAATTTTCGGACAATGGAATTTCAATAACAACTACATGAATAATCGTGCACCTAGACATTATCATTCGAGGATCCAAAATCATAAAAACTTTTTTATGCTAACAATAGAAGCATTTTTCATCCACCCCTGGGTTTAATATGGGAATTAGGGTAGCCGAGATGGATGAGAAAACTCTACCCTTGGAGGAGATGTTAGCCTCATTTATTGGAGAGACGAGAGCCGATTGAATAAGGATGAGGCTAAAATTGATAGAATAGAAGATCAAGGACACATCTAAACACCAATGTAAATGCGAGATTGGAATCTTTTGAAACACAGGTGAGGCAGCGGAGCCACAAAAAGAGGTGGCCAACACTAGAAAGACAAATTCTTGAGCGACATAGAGGTTAATCCTAGGGAACAATGCAAAGCCATTGTCCGAGAAGTGGTGCGAAATGTGAGGGTCCAAAGATGCCACCAAACAAAATCATGAGGTTGAGGAGAAATTAGTGGAAAGACAGAGGAAGAAGTAATAGAATAGAATCCGAAAAACCAATTGAAAAACCCTGGCGCTACTACTCCGACGCTTCCAAGAACAAAGGTACCAATTCCTTTCTCGCAGAGGTTATCAAAAAAGTTAGATGATCAATTTGCTAAATTTCTTGAAATCTTCAAGAAAATACAAATTATCATACCTTTAGCGGATCTTTGAAACAAATGCCAAACTATGCCAAGTTATTGAAAGATGTAATGGCAAAGAAGAGGAAAATTACGACATATAAGATTGTAAACCGACAGAGGAGAGTGTAGTGCGATTATTCAAATGAACTTACCCCAAAAGCTTAAAGATCTCGGGAGTTTCACAATTCTTATTCCTTGTGCAATTGGGGGTGGGGTGCAACTTTTACTAAAGCACGCGCGACTTTGGGAAAGCATAAATCTAATGCCGTTATCAATATTCCGGAAATTGGGGTTAGGCGAAGTGAAGCCGACGATGGTCACTTCACAACTAGGAGACTGCTTCACTAACTTATCCGAAGGGGGTGATAGAGGATGTTTTTATTAAAGTGGATAAATACATTTTTCCCATGGATTTTATTGTGTAGATATGGAGGAGGATAGCGAAGTCCCTTGATTTTAGAAAGACCATTCTTAGCTACAGCAAAACGCTCCTAGATGTACAAAAAGGGAAAACGACTAGCATGCACTTTTTTCGATCTACAAAGAGATGCAATTTCACCGAACGTCGAGCAACTCGCAAAGAAATAGATGTCCTAACACCATGTATAGAAGCACGGTTCGAAAAGGTTGTGATGAAGGATGCATTGGAGTGGTGTTTGAATCATTCACAAGGGTCTCAAGGTATGTGTTTGAATGTTACTACCGATGATATTCTTGAATATGTGCTTGCTTTAGATTCATCGGAAGAACATGTATCAAAGAAAGGATATCGAAATGATGCACATGATCATGTGAAATTACACGACTAGGCACATTGTCGTGTGAATTCCCACCACCGCACCGTGCGTTTGGTTTTACGAAGGTAGCACATAATTCACACGGTTGTGTGGCGACAAAGACACGACCAAGGCATGCAAAATACTTCCTCGATTCATTTAATTCAACGGATGAGCTTCCTCGCTTCACCGAACATAAACCTCTTCCTGGACCACATTCAATATGCATTCTTGGGCAAAAACGAGACATATTCGGTAATAGTTTATGCTTCTCTTACTTCAATTCAATTGGAAAAACTTCTTAGAGTTTTGAGGGAACATAAAACTGATATTGGTTGGTCTATTTATGATCTTAAAGGGATAAGTCCATCGATTTTCATGCATAAGATTAGGATGAAAGATGATTACAAACCCTCTCAGACAACACAAGGTAGACTAAACCCAATTATACAAGAGGTTGTTAAGAAAGAAGTGTTGAAGTGGTTAGATAATGAGATCATATTTGCTATATCTCACAACAATTGGGATAGTCGATCCGATAGTGCCTAACACATAGGGGAGGACCATAGTTAAAAGCGAAACTTATGAAATAATAGCTATTTGGGTTGTCATGGGTCGGGCGTATTTGCATTGATTATAGAAAGTTAAAAGCCGCAACTCGTAAGGATCATTTCTTCCTCCCCTTCATGGATCAAATGTTAGATCGTCTTGTAGGTTACAAGTACTATTGTTTGTTAGATGGTTACCCGGGTAAAACCAGAGCGTGGTTGCCCCTAAGACCAAGAGAAAACAATATTTACATGTCCTTATAGTGTCTTCTCATTTCGTAGATTACCGTTTGTATTATGTAATGCCCCTACAACGTTTCAATGATGCACGTGATGGTATTTCATGGCATGATAGAAAACATAATGGAAATATTCATGAGTGACTTCTCGGTATTTGGTAGCTTGTTTGATCATTGCTTGTATAATATAACCCTTGTTTTGCGATGCGAGGAAACAAACTTAATATTAAATTGGAAAAAGTGCCATTTTATGGTATGAGATGGAATTGTACTTGTCACCATGTTTCTTCCGCAAGATTAGAAATTGACCGAGCGAAGGTGGTAGCAATTGAGAAGCTTATACCACCAACGCATGAGAAAATAGTAAGGAGCTTTTTGGGACATGCGAGTTTCTATAGGGCATTTATCGTGATTTTTCAAAAATAACTAAAATCCTATCCCACTTACTTGAAAAAGATGTGCTTTTTACTTTCACCCCCGATTGTTTGTAGGCATTTGAGTTGTTGAAGAAGGCTAGTGAGTACATCGATTCTCGATAACACCCGATTGGAGCTAGCCATTCGAGATAATGTGCGATGCATATGATTTTGCATTAAAGGCAGCATTGGGGCAAATGTGATAAACTCTTTCGAGTAATATACTATGCGAGTCGAACTCTTGACTCAAATTGAAAGAAACTACACTACAACAGAAAAAAAAATACTTGCGATGGTGTTTGCCTTTGACAAATTCAGAGCGTATTTCATTGGGGCGAATACAATAGTCCACACGATCATGTGGCGAAGTACTTGTTTGCAAAGAAGGATGCAAAGCCTAGGCTCATTCGATGGATACTTTTGTTACAAGAGTTTGATACCAAAATTTGGGATTGTAAGGAAAGTGAGAATGTGGTGGCGGACCTTCTCTCACGAATAAAGCAAATGACGAATGAGGAAACAATAGGCATCACGATCAAAGAAACATTTTTGGATGAGTTAATCCTGATGGTAGAGACAAATATTCCATGGTACGCCAATATTGTGAATTATTTAGTAAGTGGGTTCTACCACCGGATTTAACATATCATCAAAGGAAGAAATTCCTCCATGATATGAGATATTTTATGTGGATGAATCTCTATTATTTAAAAGATGTTCAGATTCGATGATTAGGAGGTGTGTGCCCCAAGAAGAATGGTCAAGCATATTGGAACAATGCCATTCATTGCCAAGCGGGGGCCACTTTGGATGTACGTATACTGCGTCAAAGGTATTACAGTCTGGTTTCTTTTGGCCTTCAATTTTTAAATACTGCTACAAGTTTGTGTTACAATGCAATTGGGGAATATTTCTAGGCGACACGAGATGCCACTAACTAACATGATGGAAGTGGAGTTATTCGACGTATGGGGTATAGATTTCATGGGGCCATTTCCTTGTTCAAATAGGTACATGCACATTCTCCTGGTTGTGGATTATGTATCTAAGTGGGTGGAAGCCATCCCAACAAAAATGAACGATGCACGAATGGTGTTGAAAGTTTTGTAAAAGAGTATCTTTCCAAGATTTGGTACTCCACGAGCCTTAGTTAGTGATTGAGGCTCTCACTTTTGTAATAAGTTATTCAATAATATTATGAAAACATATGGAGTGAGGCATAGAGTCACCTTAGCTTATCACCTGCAATCAAATGGTCTATTCGAGGTTTCAAACAGAGAGATCAAGCAAATATTGGAGAAAAAGGTTAGTACGAATATAGAAGATTGGGCTTTAAAGCTTGGGGATGCTTTATGGGCTTATCGAACAGTGTATAAAATACCTTTGGATATGTCACCTTATCGATTAGTCTTTCGAAAGCCATGCCACCTTCTGGTGGAATTAGAACATAAGGAATTTTGGGTGGTGAAAAAGCTGAATTTTGACATGACGGCCGTGGGTGAGAAAAGATAGTTGTAAAACAAGTGAGTTAGAAAAATTCCGCCAAGACGCTTATGAGAACTCTCATATTTACAATGATCACACAAAAAGATGGCATGATAAATAAATTTTGAGAAGAGAGTTTTTACACAGACAAGTTGGCTTTTGTATAATTCTCGGTTAACACTTTTTCCGGGTAAACTCAAATCAAGGTGGTCGGGTTTGTTTGTCATTAAAAACGTATTACCACCGGGAGCCATTGAACTATTGGCAAAGGCCAGTTGAAGTTTCATTGTGAATAGGCAATGAGTTAAACATTATTACGAGCCAGAAAAGAAGCCGGAAGTGTTGACCATATTCTTGATCGAGCCACAAGAAAATCAGGCATCTGACTGAAGACGTAAAATTTAGCGCTTTTTGGGAGGCAACCCAATTTTTAATTGCCTTTGTTCATTTGATTTTTTTTGTTTTGTGCTAACTTAATTTTTAGTTTTGTTTGTTTTTGTTAGTGTTGTGTAGGAGGCATCACGATATACTCCGGATTATCTAAAAAAAAAGTTTGTAAAACAAATCACACGGACCGTGTGAGATTTCACACGGTCATGTGAATGGACGAAGTGGCAAAAACAGATAACATTTCACACGACCTGGTCGTGTGAATTTTACACGCCCGTGTGAAGTGTCCCGCAGAAAACAGAAAGCATCAGACAATTTCCACGCTCGTGTGACAGGTCCCATGGATCGTGTGCGAAAATTTGGTCAGGTTTTTCTTCCCCTTTTAATCCCAAACACTCCAAAAATACACCACTTCTCCCCTTTCCAACCCTAGGCATAAAATTCTCTCCTTAATAACTCTTCCCCACTCCAACATTTCTTCAATCTACTCTTTAATTCTTTAAGCTAGGGTTCATCTATTCCTTTCCCTCAAGAAATTCACACCAAATTCCTTCCAAATCTCCATCTTTACTTCTTCCTCTTCAAGTTTGGAAGGGGGGGTTGAATTAGAAATCGCCATATCATTTCAAGCTTAATTCTCACAAATCATGACTTCAAGAGGTAAAGGTGCTCGGATGATCACACAAAGAACAAGGGAGCCAACTCCGGAACCTGCTCTAGAATATGAGATGAATACACCCGAATTCTCCAATGTCATCCTTACGGAAGAGACACACCGAAATCGTGGGAGTACCTCTATCTCCGTGATATAGTTTCAACAAGGTACTCCGATAATCATTGTCTCACTACTTTGGGCCTATTAGATGTTTTTAAAGCATTATGTGGGAGAGTTGATTGGGATGTCATGTTGAATGGGAATTGGCCTACGTATTTAATTTTAACACTCGAATTTTTGAGTACTTTTGAATTGGTCAAGCGAAAGATGATGTTGATGGGTGTGAAATTTTGGTTGGCTAATGAGGAGAGGGAACTTATTATAGATAAATTGAATGAAATTTATCAAACACCGGCTTATGGGGTAGAAGAGCATGACGAATTTGATATACTTGATTTTTGGAGAGACATCACTGGACGTCGGGTTTTTTCGAGTGGGACCTCAAAATCCTCTAGCATTCAAAATTTGGTACTCTGGTATGTCCAACGCACTTTAGGTGAGACGTTTTTGTGAGGGGTGATAGTAGATGGGTGCCCCAAACTGATAAACTTTTCATACTGTGGTGTATGGCTTCAGATACTGATATGGTGCCCAATGATGGGGCTTTTATTGCTAGACAGTCTGAGAGGGTGAAGAAACAACAAAAGGGTGAAATCTGTGTAGGGGGATTGATTACACCAATCGCGTTGCACTTCAATGTCGATTTGAGTATTTTCGCGACTATGGGAGGTAGGCGAAAGATTGATTTAAATGTCTTGTCGGCTATGAAAATAATTTAATTTGATGGACATGATTATTGGTTGCAACAAGCGGATCACACAAAGTTTAAACTCCCCGATTTGGATGCCACCACAATACAAGAGTGTGCTAATTGGCTTATACGGGATGGACCGGCTTTGGATGCTCTAGAAGAACAAATAGGGGATGAGCAGTGGTACATTTTGGTATATAATTGACACATTGAATGTATATTAAGTGTGTTTAGGTTGGTTTCTCTTATTGGGCGTGATAATGCATATTCTTGTATACTTTTGTAGAAAACAGAGTCAAATTCAATGTATAGCAGTAGAATGACCCGGGCCAAAATGTCAAAACCCAAGGGACAAACAAGGACACGAAGAAAACAGAAAGCAAGATCACACGACCAGACCGTGTCCAATGACATGACTGTGTGCCTATGCGGAGACAGATTTACTGGTTGCAGAATACACGGTTGGGCCGTGTCAAGGACATGACCGTGTGTGTTGAAATGTGCAATTTATAGAGATTGAGGATCATTCACACGACCTGGCTGTGTGCGTGCACACTTGCCGTGTGAAATGTGACGGTTGGAGAATTCTATTTCCTTATCTCGTAAGGACTAAAAAGGGGATCTCAAAGGGCAACTAAACTATAAAAGAGAGACTTAACCCTAAAGTCAAATATAGCACATCTGGTAGAAAATAGAACACTAGAGGGAGAAAAGAGACGGCTACAGGAAGAACATCATGAGACTGTTATCAACCACGAATGCACAAAGGTTCTAGATAGTTAAGACAGATCCATCCACTCACGAGGGTTTGTCTACCAGTTTACCAGTTTGTCTATGTATTTGAAAATAATTATGTTCGACTAAATTTTTGATTCTATGACGTGATCAAGACTGTGTATTCATGTTAATTCTAGTTTGATTATTTCATAATAATCATTCCTCATTATCTATTTGTGAATGCGTGGGCTTATTTCTTGTAGATTATTTGGCCAATAATTTGCATATTTAATTTGTTAATTCATAATTCGGGGATGAGTTCTAACATTAGATAACAGATTCATAACATAAACGGGAGTATAGTTGGGAGACTTACGATGTTTGTGGGGATTTTCTTTAATTTTCTATGCTTTTGGGAGTTGATATTGATTGTTGAGTAGGTATGATTTCAATTCAATATTGATCTATTGTTTGTTTGCTTCCGGAGAGGGAATAAACTACGTTAAGAATTAAACCCATAGATAATATTAATTTAGTTAGTTATTTTAGTACATAAATATTATAAGTAATTAGGAATTTATCTTGGTTTACGAATGTTTCAATAAAATTGGAATACGATATTCGCTATACTTTATGTGCTTTAAATCATTCCTTAAGGAATACGACCTTTCTTGCCACTATCTATAAACTACACCGTACATTTGCTGTTTAACGTAAAAGATTTTAGCGATCAGTTTAATCATATAGCTAAGGACTGTCGGCTTCCAAAAAACCAAAAAATAGATAGCCCAATGCTAAAGTGGTTGAACACAATGGTGTAATCTTAGAACTGACTGAAATGGATCCATCTATCAACAATGATTTTTGAAACAAACCTTGTGGATACCAAAAGAGTGGTACATTGACACGGGAACCAATTTTAGCAACGTGGTTCTCAAGCTTACTTCTGGAAAAGAGGTGCTTTTGATGGATGTTCTACATGTCCTAGAAATGCCGAAGAATCTAATGTATGGATCTCTTCTTATAAATCATGGTTTCAGACTGATGTTTGTATATGAAAAATTTATTTCGACTAAGTTTGGACAGTTCCTTGGTAAAGATTACCTTTTTAATGGAATGTTCAAATGAATGTAATGACAGTTCTCCGGGTAAACATATCAAGCATCAATAAAATTGAGTCAACTTATGTTTATATGCTTGAGTATTCTGATTTGTGGCATGTTAGATTAGGACATATTAATCTAAATGTTATAAAAATATTAATAAATTTGGAATTACTTCCAATATCAAAAATTGATTCTCAAAAGAGATGTGAAATATGTATTGAATCTAAAATGGCTAAATTACCTTTTCATTCAGTGGAAAGAAATACAATACCTCTAGAATTGATACTTACCAATGTATGTAATATGAAATTTGTGCAAACTAGAGATGGTAAAAAATATTTTATCACATCTATTAATGGTTGCACAAGATTTTGCTACTTATATCTATTAAGAAGCAAATATGAAGATTTGGAACTTTTCAAGAATTATAAAATTGAAGATGAAAATCAACTTGGCAGCCGTATTAAAATTATTCGAAGCAATAGAGGTGGAGAATGTGTTTCACCATTTGAAGAACTTTGTACTCAGTGGGGTATAAGTCATCAAACAACTGCTCCATATTCACCACAATCTAACGGTGTTACTGAATGCAAAAATCGAACGTTGAAAGATAGATGAATGCCATGTTGATTAGTTCTGGGTTACCATAGAACATGTGGGGGGAAGCTGTTCTAGCTGCTAATTATATTTTGAATAAAATGCCACTTAAAGGAAAATTAAGACACCTTATGAACCTTAGAAAAATCATAAGCCATCTTATAAATATCTTAAGGTGTGGAGGTGTTTGGCTAATGTTGCAATACCTGAACCTAAACAAGTCAAAATTGGCCTGAAGATAAATGATTGTATTTTTATTGAATATGTATACAATAGAAGTGCATATTGTTTCTTGGTACACAAGTCAGAAAATTCATAAATATCTGAAGGTACCATCATTGAATCAAGAAATTCGATATTTCTTGATAATCCTTGTAAAGAAATGGTTGAAATAAGTTCTAACAAGAATTCACGAGATAACAAAAAGTTCTTCACAAGGTAGTGAAGGACCAAGACAAAGTAAAAAGACTAAAACTGCTAAGTCATTTGGTCCTAATTTTGTCACATACTTGTTAGCTGGTGAGCCAAGTACAACTAAAGAGTCTTGTCTAATTTAGATGCTCTGCTCTGGAAAGAAACTATCAATAATGAAATTGAATCCATTTTGGAAAATCATACCTGAGAGTTGGTTGATCTCCCTGCAGGTAGTAAACCTTTAGGATATAAATGGATCCTAAAAACAAAGTATGAGGCAAATGGAATTGTTGATAAATATAAAGCTAGGTTAGTGGCTAAAGGCTTCAAACATAAATAAAGATTTGATTTCTTCGACACATATTTTCCAATAACAAAGTTCACATCTATTCAAGTGCTTCTCGCGATTGCTTTGCACAATCTTGAGATTCACTAAATGGATGTGAAAACTTTATTTTTAAATGGTTAATGAAGAAGAAATATATATGGACAACCCGAAGGGTTTGTAGCACCTGATCAAGAGAAAAAGGTGTGCAAGTTAATAAGATCGTTGTATGGACTTAAATAAGCTCCAAAATAGTTGCATCTCAAATTTGTCACAATGATGTTGTCAAATGGTTTTAAAATCAATGAATTTGACAAATGTGTTTATGTTAAAGGCACATAAAATGCATTTGTCATAGTATGTCTATACGTAGACAATATGTTGAACATGAACAATAGTCATGACATAATCATAGACACTAAGAAAATGTTAAACAGGAGTTTTGACATGAAAAACATGGGAATGCCGATATGATTCTCGATATCAAAATTGATAGAACATCTAAAGGAATTAGCTTGACACAATCCCACTATGTGGAGAAAGTGCTCAAAAATTCATTGCTTTTGATGGTCCTCCATCCAAAACGCCCATTGATATGAGTATTAATCTGGTAGGTAATAAAGCAGAACTAGTAGCTCAGTTGGAATACCCAAAAAGTGTTAGACAGTTTGATGTACATTACAAATTGTACATGTCCAGACCTTGCCTATCCTGTAAGCAAATTGAGTATGTTCACGAGCAATCCAAGCTAAAAGAATTGGAAGACACTAAATATATTATTAAGATACTTGAAGTACACACTGAGTTATGTAATACACTACTCAAGATATCATGTAGTGTTTGAAGGGTACAATGATGCTAGCTGAATTTCAGATGCAAAGGACTCTTACTCCACTAGTGGATATATATTTACTATTAAAGGCAGAGTGGTATCATGGAAGTCCACAAAGCAGACTTGTATAACTCGGTCCACCATTGAATCCGAGTTTATAGCTTTTGATAAAGCTGGCAAAAAAGTTGAATGGCTTCATAATTTCTTAGAGGATATTCAATGTTTGAGAAAGCCAGTGCCGCCTATGATGATTCACTGTGATAGTACTATAGGGATAATACAAAGTAACATGTATAACGGTAAGTCCCGGCATATCCATTGCAGACATAATACCGTAAGCAATTGATCTCTAATGGTGTAATATACATTGACTATGTAAAGTAAGAGGATCACATAGCGGATCCGCTCACGAAAGGGCATAACTAAGATCAATTGATTAAATTGCTAGAGAAAATGGGTCTAAAATCCACAATTTAAAGAGCGATCAAAATGGTAAACCAACCATGGTGACTAAAGATCCTAAGAACTTGGTTCAATGGGAAAACTAAACTTTGAAAATTCAGTTAAAAACTTGAATTTCAATAAACCCATCCCTAGAAGGTAAAACAAGTGCAATAATTTTACCGGTTATGGTAAGGTTATATCTTAAAGATTTTTAATGATTTCTTGACTTGGTCACAAAAATCACTTTTATAAGTGAGAAGTGAGGGCCATTTCAATATAATACTTATGAATCCAAAGTGTTATCCATAGCCAAAAATGACATAACTGAAGAACAAAAAGTGTTAGAGACATATTGTGTAAATATCATTGACTAAGTATACACAAAGGAGGAATATTTTAAGGCATAGCATCCACTAGGTCGCAAATTACCTGTTTTGATACAATATGGTTTTATTGAAACTGCGTATAAAAGTTTGTATTTTCATGTGCATTTAATTTTCAGTCATGTGGGGGATTGCTAGAAATTGATTGTGTATAGTTTGGGTGACGACCAAATTTTGACCAATTTTTAGTGATTAATTATTTAATTCTAGAGAAATTAAATATTAAAATAATAATCTACGTTTTGGGTAGATGCATATGGTATATTTACCTTCTCAAAGCCATTTTGTAGTGAGTGAAAAATAAAATACACAAGATAATCACTTGAAAATGGGATAGTGGATGTTGGGAAGGTGAAAAGTCACTATCCAACATGAGGATTTGATATTGACTAAATCTAATATATCAATAAGTGAGTGTAGATGAGTGTTCAGGATGCCAAGTACCATACACATATCATATGTGGTGGGAAAGGCCACACGCGCACGAGCACCCGCCCGACCCAACACAGGCGGCATGGCCCGAGCCCGTGCCCCGTGTCCCAATTGGATTGGGCCTTATTTTGGCACAAAATACTTTTGTTTTGTCTGAAAAAACAAATAATATATTGTAACAATTAGATGAAAAAGACTGAAACTGTTAACACACTAATCATATTAAGTAGTGGTGCGTCAACTACCTGGAGGCAACAACCCACTACCAACATGATCATTGATGTTTGACCACTACTTGGAGGTTACAGTACACTATTAAGGAAGTTGTTGCCCACTTCTAACTAGTTAATCCCTCATTTGATTAGGAGTCTTATAAATAGGACTGCATTTTAGTTGTTCAGATACAAGCAATTCTTCTCACATTTTTTTCACAACCACTTTATTTTAATAATTTAAAGCAACAAAAAAAAAAGTGGAGGAAATTAGGGGATAATGGAATCAAAAGGTGGAGGAAAAGAAAAAAAAATAGAAGTGGAGGAAAGTGGAAGAAAAGAAAGAAAAAAAATGGAAGTGGTGGAAAGTGGAAGAAAATAAAGATATAAAAGAATGAGAGAGGACATGAGTTTGAAAGAAGAGATCGGACAGGAGAAGAAATAGGAGAAAACAAGAGGCAAGAAAGAAGAGAAAAAAGAGAAAGAAAAATGAGAAGAAAGAAAGAAGGAATCAAGAGAAGTACAAATATATATATATATATATATATATATATAATCCAATTTGCATTACAAATTATCTGAGAAGTTTGAAGGTTTCATAATTTCTTCTTTATTTCTGTTTCATTTTGAATTTGGTTAAGTTTTACTAATGCTATTGTATAAAATTTATGTATAGATTCTACTGGGTAGAAATCTAAGTGAATTTTATCATAGTTTATCTGACAAACAAGACAAGTAATTTCCCCAGTTTCATATAGAATTAGAATTTAAGTTATTATTATTATTATTATTATTATTGATTTTTATGTTTGACAGAAAGCTTGCTGCTTAAATGAATCGAGATATTTGAGTGATTAATTGGGTTTGTCACCTTATTATTTTTGAATCATTAATTAGACTTGAGCTTTGTACTATTATGTTTAAGCATGCACAATTATGTATATAATTATTATTCTACTCGGATTAGTGCTTATGTGCTAGTTCATTTTACTTTTCGGAATTTAAAAGAATAAAACAAATTATTTGCACAATACATATTGTATTTCCTAAACTTAAATTTCCAATGCTATGGAATTAGATTTAAATATAACTCATACTTTATAACTAATGTTTCTAATGCTATGGAATTAGATTTAAATATGATTAACTCATACTTTATAAGTAATGTCCATATTGCCATTCACATCTTACAGTTAATTAGTTTACTTTCATTTCAAGTTCAAAATGTCATATTAAAATCTTTTACAATTCAATTAGTTTTGATTTACGCACATGCCTATTATTAGTTATACTTTAATTTCAAGTAGATTAACGTATGTATAATTTACGTAACTCATGTATGGAACTTGTTTGTTTTAGAATTTAGAAACTATGCACTAAATTTCTTTTACTATATCATTAATCCTTCTTGTATTATGCATTGAAAATCTAAACTTAATGAATCTTTAATTGAGTACAAAAATAACATGTAAATCTAAACTATGTACTCAATTAAAGATTCATTACTTAGGTTCATATATCATGTAAATCTATATTCATAACATCTCACTAGCATGAGAAAAGTATTGAAGTTAGATTTATTGAGGTTTAATGTTAATTACGTTTTTTTTGAAATAAATTGGTGCACATTGAGTTTATGATGGGAGTGAGTGGGAAATGGGTGCGGGGAAACGGCGTTCCGACCATGCGCCGCTTGTGGCTAAAGTTAATGTTTATACAAATATGCCTTCGGGCAAATAAAAGCAAATGCTACCGATAGACTATGTTGATCGGGTTCCAAATAACAAGGCACACTGCGACCCTGAATAGAATAATGTGCCACTAAGTGAGCTCGAGTCCTAAGAAAGTTTTAAGTACTTATAATGAAATATTTTTAGTAATGAAAGAGAAAATCTTAAGTAATGAAGATGAAAGGTTTTTAAGTAAAGCAAACAAAAGGTCATGGAATAAATATTATAATACTGCATTAGGCATGCATTCATGCATGAGATTACTTATTGAGCTTCTTTAAGCTCATTCCATGAATGTTTAATATTTTCAGATGAGAACTCAAATGAGGAAGGAGATGGTGCAACGCAGTGACTCGTGAACCCATGTTTTTCATGACTTTCAAGTTTTTCTTTAGAAAAGATAATAATAGAAGTTTGAATTTTAAATTTCTATTGGGATGTTGAATGTCATTTTCATTTTAGTATGGATATTTTTGGATTACTAGTTATTTCAATTATCAGTCTTTATTCCACTGCCAGCTTTAAAATGAAGTAAAGTTTGTATTATTCCGCATTTTTAAGAAATATTTAAAGTATTTCTATTATAATTACTTATTCTCGCATTAAAATTCAAGTAAGCTAGAAGGTACTAAATTTTATGGTATCAGAGCAGGGGTTTTTAAATTCGGTTTTGTGGACTTCAAAAGATTTTATTTAAAAATATCTTAATTCAAAGAGTCATGGGTTAAAAGTCGCACTTCGAACACATCTCTCCACAATTCGGTAATGATTTCAATCACTGTCATTATTATTGATATATTTTGTTTCTATGAAATATATGCTTGTATGAAATTAGTTGTTTGGATCGAATGGTTGATAAACGAAAATTGTATTCAAAAAAAGTTTAGAATGGAACATATGATTGCGAGAATTTAATGAACCTAATAAACCTATTTTAGTTAATATACAATGAACCGCAACACTCACTTACCAAGACGACAATGGTTCCAACATCAACAACTAGACATTTAGCTGAATTAATTCTGACCCTTGTAATCAGCTTCTCCCATTTTGCTGTTAATCCTGAAAAGGAGAAGATTTTAAAACTTTTTTGGTATCAATCTTAGATTTTTCCAGTCTGTAGTCTAAGATTGATCTCTACATCGTTAACCCCTATGGTGTTGGGTTGACTTGAAGACTCAGGATCTGATTTCGGAGTTTCGATTTTAGCCTAAGGGAGCTCATCTGAAGATGAAACTAACTTTTCTCTTGTGATTGGGATACTTGAATCCCCTGCTTACATGTATAAGCCCTATACTCTAAACGTCTTCTTTTGCACCATAATGGACGCAGTCCGAAGAAGTGGTTCTTTCATTACACACCATAATTGTTCATTGGCATATAAACAACCTCATATGCGATTAGAAACTGCTTCTCGATCAACTCGTCGTAACCTTCTGGCTACTTATGCATTGAGGACCAATGGATCAAACTCGTGTTGAAGCATCTCCAGATGTTCTCTTAGATGCCTTGATATTTTGAAAAGAGAATTTGCTTCAATTCCCTCACTCTCTTGTTAGGAAATCTGCAAGATAATTGTCATGAGACTTTATCAGAACAATATCATAATCATAATATTGACCTTCAATTTTCCATCTAAGTAATCTGGTCTTTTCTGAGTTAGATTTAATTTTATTTTTCAGAAAAGCCTTAACGCTTGAATTATCATTTTAAGGTAAGCTTTTTATCTAATAAAAATAAAAACTATTTTTTAAAAGCCTTTCTGACTGCAAAGAACTCATTTTCATTGATATGCCACCGATTTACCTCACCGTTTATAAACAGTCCACTGCAATATAGACATGACACTTCTCTATTTAGTGTAGCTTTTGTAAGGATTGCTACCCACCAATGATCACTTGCATTTGTGTAAAGAACCAGTTCATTATCGTCTTGGGAATTGCAAGTTTTGGAAGCTTTTGGAAGCTTCCTTGAGCTGTCTAATTCCTTCTTGATGTTCATCCCTATTTAAACTCTACATCCTTTTTGAGCAATGCCCTGAACACCTTCCAATAATGTGCTACATTGTTTATAAACATTCCATCAAAATTAACGACTCTAAGAAAACTTTGAAGTTGTTTCTTGTCTTTGAGAATATCTAGAAATCCATGTATATTTTTCCACGATGTGGCTTTATAGGATAATTCCATATTCATCGATTTTAATTCCGAGGAATTCAATCTGTCTGGTAGCAATTCCTGCCTTCTTTTTTTGAATCACTAATCCTTCTTTGTGACAAATATCTGAAAATACCTCCAAATGTTTGAGATGCACCTTCATGTTTTCTGATGGGATGAGAATATGTATACGAACATGAAACTGAAGTAATCTTTGAAAAGATTATCCATGATCCTTACGATCCGGATATAATGTCCCTATGGTATAGAGAAAGCTGTGTATTCTTGCTTCCTTCATCCATCTTAATCTGACAGAAACTTCTAGAACATTTTATCAATTTTGATACAATTCACCAAGTGTTCTCTGCTTGGAATATAATATCCATCGAATTCCAAGATGCTATTAATTCTTTTGTAATTAACAAAATCTTGATTTTCCTCGTTTAATTTCTCCCTGGTTTATGACTAGAAATCCTAGACTTCAATATGGAGAAACCGTTAGATAAATGTTTTTATCAAGATTTTGATGATTTTATTTTAATAAGTTTTTATACCAAAACAATGTTTTTATATGTTGTCCAAATACTCCTAAACGATTTAAAATGTTTTTACTAATTTTTGGAGTATTTCTTAGAGTTTTTAATTTGATAAAAATTGGACAACACTTTTGATGGTTTTGTTTAAATTGGTTTTACACCAAAACTATGTTTATAAATGTTGTCTAAATACTTCCAAATAATTTAAAATGTTTTTACTAATTTTTTGGAGTATTTCTTGAAGTTTATTTTTGAAAAAAATGGGACAACATTTCAAAGGGAGGTCGACCGATCGCCCAAAATGGCCGACTTACACAAGAAGATAAGAAAACTCGACCTGAGAACATGCAGGCTTGAAAAAGAGGGAGGGGACCGGTCCGGGGAGGGCCGACCGGTCGCACCCCTGGGCGACCGGTCGACCCCCTCGACCGGGCCGTCGCACCCCCGCAACCCCTACCGGATCGCACTATTTTTTTTCAAACGGTCGAAATCTTCAACAGGGCAACCGTCGCCCTATGCTATTTTGTGACATGAGAATTCCAACCGTTGCAATCTGTGACAAGATTTACTTTTCATTTTTGTACATTATTTCTACATCTTGTGATCCTCTTTTTGTAGACAAAAGTGAAGATAGAGGAGCCTATTTTGGTGAAGACTTCCCTATAAATAGAGGATGAATTGAAGACACAAGATACAACAACACAAGCAAATACACAACAAGAAATCTGCAAATTTCCAAGCTTTCATATTCAACACTCTTGTTGTATTTATAGCCTAAGTATTTCACTTTCACATCTTGAGGTCTAGGCTTTATTTCTTGATTACACTTGCACTCAAATTGTAATATTCATTATTGAGTTGTAATCTTGATTTTTGTCATCATTCAACACAAGACTTCCTTGTGAGTATTCTTGTGGAAAGAATAAACTTGGGTGATCTAGGTGATAGGTGTTTCAAGAGTGTGGTGCTCTTGAGGTGTTGAAGAATTTGGTATTCTTCAAGATTGAAGATTGTGGTGATCTTCAAAGGTGCCGTTGAAGGAAGATTGTGGTAATCTTCAAAGGAGATTGTGGCAATCTCCAAAGGTGGTGTTGAAGAAGAGTGTGGTGCTCTTCAAGGTATTGTAAGTTGAATTTGTATTAATTGTGGCAATTAATAAAATTCTTTTTCTTTTTGAAATCCATCCCGGATATCTTTGGGGTGGTAGAGGATTAGGCCCTAGGTGGGTTGAACCTCTTTAAATCGACGCGTGTTGTTTACATTCCGCACCTTTGTTATTATCTTGGCGCTTTTGCATCTAAAAAGAGGCGAAATCGAAAAGATGGAGATAATCTATTCACCCCCTCTAGATTATCGTAGCCGCTGGACTTACAAGTGGTATCGAGCCAAACTCTTTGGCAAGCTCACTCCACATCGCGAGTAAAGAGGAACGATCACCGGCTACGAATGAAGTCTACCTTACCTGGCACCTCCACCACCAAGCCACCACTATTTGATTCCAAAAATTATATATTTTGGAAAGAAAGAATGGAATGCTATCTACAAAGTTGCGGGTTCGATATTTGGAACACGGTCGTAAATGAAGAATCCATTCCAATGATGGACACACCACACACCTCCAAAGGCCTCAAAAAGCTCAATGATGAAGAAAAGAAAATCATCTCCTTAAATGGTAAAGCTCTTAATATTTTGTATTGTTCACTTACCATTTTGGAATACAATCATATTGTAGGAATTAAATCGGCACACGAAGTATGGAGAAAATTAGAAGAAGTATATGAAAATGAAAGGAGCCACTCAAAAGCATCTACTTCTCAAATGGAAACAAACCTAACATGGGATGAGCTTCCTACAACTTCCGACATCGATGAAAATGAACGATGTCTTATGGGCTTCAAGAAGAAAACGAGGTAAGTTCAAAACCCTCCACTTCTTATGATAATGAATTACAAAATGATTATAGTGATTTGCAAAATGATTTTTATGAACTTCAAAATGAATTCCAAAGCTTACTTGTTAAATACAAAACTTTGAAAAAGGAATTCAATATTTTGAAAATTGATAAGGATAATTTATTTTCCTCTTATGAATCACTTTCATGTGATCACACCACCACACTTGACAAGGTTAGAAACCTTGAAAAAGAAAATAGTACTCTTGTTGAGGATATTAATTGCATGAAAAATGATTTATCAAAATCCAACTTGAGTACCGATAAAATGACCGATATTATTGATATTCATAGTTGTGTTAAATTAAAACAAGGACTTGATTATAAGCCTAATGTTGTTAATCATATGAAAAGGAATCAAGTCTATAAGCATGCTGGTCATTATGCTTCTAGAATTATTACTTGCTTTTATTGCGGTAAAAAGGGTCATACGGTTAATACTTGTCGGGCTAGAAATAGCTCTAATTATTGTTGGAGACCTAAAAGTCTCAAGACTAATCCCAAAGGACCCAAACACTTGAGGGTACCACAAAATAATGTGATATTAGGTACCCGGCGTAATAATAATCAAGGAAAATTCATACCGCCAAGAAGATATCAAAAGCCCGTATCATTTGATCAAAGGAGAAGACACCACCACGATAAATTTCCAAGAAGAGGATATAATCAAAAATGGGAAGAACACAATCCATGGAAATGGCAAAGACATCACCAACAAGATGATTTTCAAAAAACAAGAGACCTTCAACAATGGGAAGGCAACAAACCTTGGAAATGGAATAATCAAAGAAGTCATCATCAAAGGGAACGGCACAACCCATTGATATGGCGTAATTGGTAACCCGTATCTCCCTAGTTAAATATGCATTTTATTTTATTATTATGCATGCTTTTGTTTGTGTCTTAATTGCAAAATGAGTTTTCTAGTATTTATTTTTTTAATTAAGGTCTTCAATATATATTTGAGCTTTTAAAATATTTTTGAAAAAGAAGACCTTATATGATGTCTTTAAAACTCTTGTGCATTTTTGTAGACTAAAGAGAGTTATCATCTCTTATGGATTTTTATGGCATGTGCTTACTTGCGATATCTCTTAGCCTACACTTTTATCATTATGATTTGTGCTAGATTTGTTTTAAGAATTGTGTAGGATTTACATATTTTCACAAATGGCCATTTACGTCATTATTTGTCAAGAAAGGCATTAATTATCGAGGCACGTTTACTTGTGTTATTCTTACACTTATGACTCGATATATGTATTGCCATGTGCCTATGTGCTTGTTTTTTCATAGTATTTCATACAAGTGCCATTAAGAGGATTTTTAGACTCTTTGAAAGGCACTATTCGATAATTGATTGCACATATTTGCTTTGTCAACTCTTGTTCAAATACTTTTTTAAATGAGGTCTCAACTATATGCTATCGGATTTTCAAATTTCAAAAGAGACCTTTTGTAGCTTTCTTGAGCTTATTTGAACTTGCATGATTTTGTAGACTCTTGATGATCTTCTAAATGCATAGTATGTGTTTCTTGCTTCATGGTCTATATACATAGTGTCTATTTCTACTATGCTCTTATGCAAGATATTTTGTGATTGATCATTGAGGCATGTTTCTAAACTTGGGCTATTTTTTCTTGCTTATATAAGTGATGCCGTTAATGAGTTTGTTAAGTTGTGTAGATGAGAAATGAAGTACTTCAAATATTAGTTACCTCAAAATATTGAGGCAAGATTGTTTATGAGAATATTTTTGGTGCTACTAATCAATATTTGTGCAAGATATTTTTCTAAGTTGATACTAGGTGAACTCGAGATGAGCATGATGGGGTAGCTAAATTTATTGCTTGGACTTAAAATTATTCAATGCCAAGAAGATGGTTATATTTCAAAAGAACTCTTGAAGGAGTTAGGCATTGAAGAAAGAAGAACTATCTCAACCTCTATGGCTAAAGATTGACAAAGGTTGAGAAAGGCATGTCGGTCGACAAACAAATTCGAGGTATGTTTTCTTGTATTATTCCTATAGACTCGACATTCCATATGCTTATGTCTATATGCTCGACTTCAAAAACTATTCCAACGAATCTCATTAAAGTGCCATTAAAAGAAATTTTCAAATATTTGAAAGGCACTTATTCTTATGACTTGTTGTATCCAAAGCTTTAAAACGTTCTTATTTTTTTGGGATAACAAGTTCGGTATCTATTATACGGTTATTCGTATTCAAAATTTGGTTCGTCATAATCGAACTAAACATATTGAGATTCGATATATTTTTTAAGGGATTGTGATTTTTAACAAAAACTTGAGATGTGTTTAATTCCGTCTCAAGGATAACTCGCGGACTTTTTGATCGTTAACACCGAGTCTTTTACCTCATTTCGAGCTTGATTATGACACAATGCATATTGAATGAGGCTTACGTTTGCATTTTACACGTCTTTAAAACTTAGGGGCGAAAAATCGGATTTTTGGTTGAAAATTCGGATTTTGGAAAAAAAACCCATACAGTGGGCTGAAAGGGTTGAGGGCAACCGTCGCTCGCCCTCAACGTCGGCCGTCGCCCTAAGCATAAAATTGGATTAAAACCGTTCTGTCTTGATTCTTCATTTTAACTTATTTTGGCCATTTTTCGTCCCCTTCGCCAAATTCACACAAATTTCACTTCAAATTTGTTTTCTTGCATATGTTTTATACTTTGGACTTCATTAGGCTCGATTATTATCATCATTGCTCATCTTTTTCCGTATAAATGGTAAGAATTCTACTCCATTTGCTCAATTGGGTTGAACCCTTGAGATTTTGACTTATTTGCAAAATTCTTGATGCTAGTTTCATATGAATGTGATGAGCTTTATATTTATGATGTATTGAATGTTATTTGAACTGAATTGGTGATGAAATTTTTTGGCTTAAACGAATCCCAAAGGCGTTATATTCCTCTAGTTTTATTCGACGCACGCTAAGTGTTCGATGAAATGTTTCAATGAAAAATTCATCACCTACATGATTATCTCGATTTGAAAAGTCTTATAAGTATATAGAGATCATGTTTTATCAATCAAATGAGCTTTTGCAAGTCAATTGATCAACTTTTCCCTTTTATTTGGAATTTGAACTTCAATTTTCAAAAGCTCGATAAATCGATAAATTTGCGCACTTTGATATGAATATATGATGTTTTTATCGTGCTAACATTTTTTTGATGATTCCAAAGGGGGAGAAACATGAAAACGCTCATACGCTCGCAAGAAAATAAGCTCGCAAAAAAAAGCTATAAGCTAGGGCTCTTAAAAGCCATAAGTGAATATTGCTTAGTCCATTTGATGTATTGTGGACTTTTATGCTTGACTAATGATGTTTTGTGACAGGGGGAGCTTATAAGCTCATGGAATTCAAGCTTAAGTTGTGAAAGCTAAGCTTTTAGCTTTTAGTTGTTGCTTGTATACTTGTTCTTGATATGCATATTGATAGGGAGCTTGTGCAAAAATGATTTTGAAAAATCTTTGCTCCTATCCTTATGTGCTTGTACTTATGATGTATCTTGCTTGTAATTGATTGTTGTTTTAAGATCGGAAAATTTGTTTTGTTTTAAAATCGACCTTCTAAAATTGTTTTGGTTTGTAATCATCAAAAAGGGGAGTTTGTTAGATAAATGTTTTTATCAAGATTTTGATGATTTTGTTTTAATAAGTTTTTATACCAAAACAATGTTTTTATATGTTGTCCAAATACTCCTAAATGATTTAAAATGTTTTTACTAATTTTTGGAGTATTTCTTAGAGTTTTTAATTTGATAAAAATTGGACAACACTTTTGATGGTTTTGTTTAAATTGGTTTTTACACCAAAACTATGTTTATAAATGTTATCTAAATACTCCCAAATAATTTAAAATGTTTTTACTAATTTTTTGGAGTATTTCTTGAAGTTTATTTTTGAAAAAAATGGGACAACATTTCAAAGGGAGAGTCGACCGGTCGCCAAAAATGGTCGACCAGTACACGAAGATAAGAAAACTCGACCGCGTAACATGCGGGCTTGAAAAAGAGGGAGGGGACCGGTCCGGGAGGGCCGACCGGTCACACCTGGGCGGCCGGTCGACCCCCTCCGACCGTCGCACTCCCCGCAACCCCTACCTGGATCGCACTATTTTTTTCAAACGGTCGAAATCTTAAACAGGGCAACCGGTCCCTATGCTATTTTGTGACAAAGAAATTCCAACCATTACAACTGTGACACAAGAAGATTTACTTTTCATTTTTGTACATTATTTCTACATCTTGTGATCCTCTTTTTGTAGACAAAAGTGAAGATAGAGGAGCCTATGTTGGGAGCCTATGTTGGTGAAGTCTTTCCTATAAATAGAGGATGAATTGAAGACACAAAAAAGAACAACACAAGCAAATACACAACAAGAAATCTGCAAATTTCCAAGCTTTCATATTCAACACTCTTGTTGTATTTATAGCCTAAGTATTTCACTTTCACATCTTGAGGTCTAGGCTTTATTTCTTGATTACACTTGCACTCAAATTGTAATATTCATTATTGAGTTGTAATCTTGATTTTTGTCATCATTCAACACAAGACATCCTTGTGAGTATTCTTGTGGAAAGAATACACTGGGTGATCTAGGTGATAGGTGTTTCAAGAGTGTGGTGCTCTTGAGGTGTTGAAGAATTTGGTATTCTTCAAGATTGAAGATTGTGGTGATCTTCAAAGGTGCCGTTGAAGGAAGATTGTGGTAATCTTCAAAGGGAGATTGTGGCAATCTCCAAAAGGTGGTGTTGAAGAAGTGTGTGGTGCTCTTCAGGTGTTGTAAGTTGAATTTGTATTAATTGTGGTAATTAATAAAATTCTTTTTCTTTTTGAAATCCATCCCGGATATCTTGGGGTGGTAGAGGATTAGGCCCTAGGTGGGTTGAACCTCTTTAAATCGACGCGTGTTGTTTACATTCCGCACCTTTGTTATTATCTTGCGCTTTGCATCTAAAGAGAGGCGAAATCGAAAAGATGGAGATAATCTATTCACCCCCTCTAGATTATCGTAGCCGCTGGACTTACGAAACTCCGTTTCGATTAACTTGAGGTGGGGATGTTGCTTAAGTATCGAAGTTCATTCTTGTTCCAACATGCTAGATGTAGGTCCCAAGGGGTGAGTTGTAAGGTTTAGAAGCGGGCGGGGGGTTGAATAAACCTTACCAAATTTTTGAACTTAGTCCTTTTAAATAATTTTACAGAGTTAGCTCATATGAGCTAAGTCATTAAGGAACAACTAGGTTGGCTTACTTCAGCAAAGTTACACACTCAACAGACTCGACTGAGCTGTTGATAGTATAACTCAGCTGAGTCAGCTAACACTTAACTTTAAAGTTGATTTGATTTTTTTCAGTGGAAAACTTTTCACCCTTTAAGTTTTAAACTTTATTTTAACACTTGTTTTTAGCAAAGTTATTATCAATTAGGTTTAGCAATTTTAACTTAACAACAAATATCAAGAATATGCAAGAAAGTAAAATGTTGTAAGTAAAATGACACAATCAAATTTTATAGTGCTTCGAGGATACGGTAATTCCTCTAATCCACTCTTCTCCAACTCTTGGAGGAATCCACTAAGTAATAGATTTGGTTACAAAGCAGTTATCAGTCCGAGTCAGCCTTGATCACACAGCTGGCTGCTCCTGGGACTCAACTTCTTCACAAAATAGTTGTCTTGCTACTTCAGCTCCCTTCGAACTCTTGGAATTGATCACACAGCCTTCCAACAAGCTCAAATTTTTAGGTCCTGACACAAGCTCAGTGCTTCCCATTGGTTTATTCTATTTGCATGCTTCTGGGATGAGCACTTTTAGACATGGTAGCATGGACGTATTACTAAAATAAGTAAAGTCCTTTACTTCTGTGCAACAGATTTATATCAGTCGACTTGACTTGACAACTGCCTTTACCCCTTTGACTTGAGTCAGCTCCAACCTTTAAGGAATGACTCAACTGTGTATCAACTGGCACAGTTGGCTCTTAACTGACTTGACTATCACTTCTTCATCCTTTACTCAGTTGTGCCATAGCCGGGTCTATACTCTAGTCGAGTCTGAGACTTTCATCTTGAGTGCACACAGCTGGGTCTTCACTTCAATCTTCAATTGACTCTTGTATTCTTCAGCATAGCTGACTCCACTCAGCTCATGCAATCCTATCTATTACAATTAGAAATACAAGGAAAATGGAGTGCCAACTTCCTATTCTAAGTTGGTATCATCAAAATATAATCATAAATTTTCCGAACTATTTTTCCCTTTTTGATGATGCCTAAACCTAAATAATTACAACAACATAAGTAGTGTAGTAACAAATAATGTATGTGTTGAATATGTCAATTTTATTGATCATATCATTCTTGTACTTTACATGTGCACTTTACAAAGTTGTTTCATAGTATACTCTATACACTATATCTGAGCTATACTATCTATTACATTGTATCAGAGCTTCTTATAGTACTGTAACAGAGCAAAATAAGAAAGATGATGTTACAAGAAAAACTTACAAAAACTTGTATTTACAATTAAGTAAAATACACGAAAAGGGTTTTAGCCGTCTTCAACACCTCTCGCTTCCTTCTTCTCTCGTATTCTTCAACTCTTTCCCTCTTCTTATTCTCAAAAGCTCTCTTTGCAGCAAGGTCTTCCCTTTGCTGCCTTTCCTCCCATTCTCTGTTGACTCTTTCATTCTTTGCCTCTTGTCTTCTTCTTGCATCCTCATTCTTGCGCTCCACTTCAAGGTTACCAAGAGTATCGAAGCCGGCCCAGTAATTGATCCCTTTTTTTGTGGATCAATGAATCTTGTCTCTTTAGGTCTTGGCTGTGTTGGAGTGCCTCTGCCTCTTCCACTACTTCTAGACCTTCCCCTCCCCTCTCATGACTCATCTCCTCCCCCGGGAGTGTATCAGATCTTGGTGCCTTTCCCGGTGAGTGACTACTAGAACTCTCGCTTCTCACCGATCCGCACAATTCAAGTCCTTTTTCCCAGTACAAGTCCCACGCCTGTGGTAGAGTCATGTTCTTAAAATAACCTTACGCTTCTAGAGTTTGAAACTCCTCTAGTGATCTTGGTTCAGATCCAACATCAGGTATCGTGATTTCTCTAGGGGGTTTTATTGCTAGGGAATATTTCAGTAATCTAGCTGGAGGGCCCTCAAACCTTGCTTTGATGTCTTTTATGTGCTTAGAGTGCTTCTCAGCTATCTTTTTGAATTCATCTTCCATGGCCTTTCTTGACTGCTTGATTGCCATTACAACTTTCTTCTCTACGGTCAGCTCCTTCGGTAGTTTGCTGAGAATCGAAGCTGTTACTTCATCTTGTTGTGGGGTCTTAGCAAACATTATTTTTAGCGGAGGTTTCTTCACAGAACTACCTTTCCCATTGCTTGCTTCCCCTTTGTTACCTTCTTTATCACTCCCCGCCTTCCTTTAATTCATTCATTACATCCTCTTCCCCCTTTTTGGCTTCATAACCAAGGGGTAGAGCCATGTTTGGGAAAATATCACTCAGGAGGAAATCAAGTTTGTTTTACGTAGATTCATGCTTGTCATGGGTCTTGGAGTCTGTTGCTACGCTCCGCCTCGACCTTAGAGCCTTGGACTCATCTTCCATCGCCTTCATCTCTGTCTGGAGCACCTTAATCTGATGTTCAACATTGGCCTCCATTCCTGCAATTTCAGATTTGTGCTGAAGTTTGAGCAACTCCATGTCAGACATATGTGACTCATCCATCCTGAATATGTGGTCCCTTTGCCTCTACTAGAACTTGAGGTTATTTGAGCTCCAAATCACCATTTTCGCGAATAATGACTTAAAATAGGTGACCTGCTCACGCCTCAAAGCCTTGATCTGTCCAACCCATTCTAGAATTCTCAGTACAGTTCCTCTGATGTCTCCAGTGATGGTAGCATCCCTGCTATCTAGCCTTTGATCCAATGATGCAAAACCATGCTCAATGTTCTCTATCTCAGCACAGATGGCTTTAATGGCTTTCTGGAAGTCTGTTATCCCAGCGGACTGATCCTCTGGCCATACAACATTGAAGTCAAAACCAATAGGCACTATGGCAGCTTCTCATGGAGCTCTAAGTTTTTCTGGGGGGACTTGGATATTGTATCTGGCTTGTTCCACAGCTGATTCAGCTTCAAAAAGAATCTGGGTTTCGAACGGATAATATTCCGCGAAAAGATCTTCAGGGAAGATAGGTATGTCCACATCTTGAGCTTGTAGAGCCTTTCTTTTTTTCTTTTAGTATGTTTTTAGCTCTATGTGCCTCAGCTGTTTCAGCATCATCAGCATCTTGAGCAACTGTCTTAGCCTGCTGAGCTGACTGATCCTCAGCTATATTAACAGTTTCCTCGACATCAGTTGTGGTTTCCTATTGAGTTGTCTGTTCCTCAGGTGACTTATCAGCTTCATCAGGGTGTGATGGTGCCATTGGAGGTGGCCCATCAACCAAGATAAACCTCATTGGAGCAGCTTTGTCACTGACTTAGCTCCGAGTTGCCTATGCATCCTCATTAGTTGTGTCCTTATTAGATATATTAGTAGGAGTGGACTCAACTTCGTCGTCAGATTCCAGGAATACAATATCAATATTCTCATGGGAATCATGAAGGGCGCTGATCTCTTCTTCTTCTTCAGCAACCTCCATATGAGGAGCAAGCTCATTGTCAACAACTTTCTTACCCAGGGAAGCCTCAACTTCCTCTAAGCTTTCTTTACCCTCAGCAGTCTCAACTACTGATGGGCCTTGTACATCCCTGTGTGCAGTCTCAACCACAACAGGGTCTTCTACGCTTGTCCCTTCAGCAGACGAAGCTGCTTTGGGGTCTTCAATGGCATTTGTCGGAGTCTCAACTCCTAGGATTGCACTTTCAAGGCCAGGAGTCTAAACTCCCATGGCCTCAATTACATCCTTTGCCTTAGCTTCTTCAGCAACGTCATCGGCCTGCAGTGCAGTTGAAGTCTCAGCTGAGACAGTCCGAACCATCTGAGCTTCGTTAATTTCACTCTGCTGAACATTGAGGTTCTCTCCTTCGCCTCCAAACTCCATGGATGGTTTGTCTCCTACAACATCCTCTGACCTAGCAGTGGTTGTGTGAGTTTCCCCCTCAGCTGGCGCACCAGCTGAGTCTTGAGTAGAGGGGCTACTCAACACTTGTGTTAGGAAATTTATTATTAGATTTTGATGATACCATGTAAAACTTAGAATAGGAAGTTGGCACCATATTTTCCTTGTATTTGTATTTGTAATAGATAGGACTGGATGAGCCGAGTGAAGTCAGCTATGTTGAACAATACAAGAGTCAACTGAAGACTAAAGAGAAGACCCAGCTGTGTGTCAGCTGAGTGTAGTCAAGATGAAAGGCACAAACTCGACTGAAGAAAAAATCCAGCTGTGGGACACCTGAGTAAAGGATGAAGAAGTGACAGTCAAGTTAGTTAAGAGCCAAGTCTACCAGTTGAACTGACAGTTGAGTCATTCGTAAAAGGTTGGAGCTGACTCAAGTAAAAGGGGTAAATGTAGCTGTCAAGTCAAGTCGACTGATATTAACCCGTTGCATAGATGTTAAGGATATTACTTAAATTAGTAATACGTCCATGATGCCATGTCTAAAATTGCTCATCCCAGAAGTGTGCAAATGGAATAAACCAATGGGAAGCACTGAGCTTGTGTCAGGTTCCGAAAACGTGCAGACATTGTTTTGCATGTTTTTGAGTATTATTTTTGTGTTTTTTGTTTTATTTTGTGTGTGATTATGCATATTTACATAGCTTGAAGTATTGGTTATAGTGCCGGTGTTACGTACGGTGATTTTATCATTTTTATAGGTTATGATGATAAGAGGCTCGAAAATGGATGAAAATTGGAGAAAACTGGCACGAAGACAAACATCGACCGGTAGTAGTGGCGTGGGCGCGTGAGCCATCGCGTGCGGTGTGCACGCAAAAGCGTCTTGGTGCACACCGAAGGACGGAAGCTGCAATACGCGGGCGCACGGTGTGTCGTGCTGAACATGAAATTTCTGATTTTTTTTTTCTGATTTTGGCTCTTCTACCTTGTTTAGGACTATAGGCTTATAAATAGGACTTGGGGAGCCCCTATTTTCAACACACTCTCATTCATAGCACTTCTAGACTTTAGTTTTTGGTAATTTTCTCTTGCTTCTCATCATTCGGATTGCTTGGGTTCTTCCCCTTGAAGAGTAAGATTTCTTCATCTCTTTTGTCTGATTTCAATTATTGCGGTGATTATTATTCTTGCATGATTATGTTTATGGTTGTTTTCTTTCCTTCAATTGAGATTATGATTCCATCCCCAAGCATGAACTAATTTCCTTGTTCTAGGATTAGGATGATTTGATTCAAACAAACAAGCATGAGTATTGACTAATGAATTTGTATTCCGAAATGATTTGCTTTATTTGATAATTGATTGTCTGATCAACTTTTGACTGTTTTGAGGGAATAATTGAGATGGATAAAAGATATTATTCCTGGACTTAATTTATTCAGGGGGTTAGATATGATACAGAGACGTATTATCTAACCCTGGGCTTAATGAAAATAGCAAAATATGTTGGGATAACCCTATTATGTGTATACGTGAGTTATCAGACCTAGACTTTATTTTTACATGATTGTTATATTTGTTACTCGTATGATCAATTATTTGATATTTTGCTGTGAGTTTGATGACATGAATCCGAAATCCTAGATTTTCTTCCATATTGTTTTTTAAAGTTTACTCGTGTTTAGTTTGAATATTATCTTCTTAATTATTTTCCTTTAGTTTATTAAAAATCACAAATCTTGTTAGAGTGTTTAGGATTTAATATTTGTAATTTGTGAAGCATAATAATTATTTGCCAGCTTAGTCTTCCTTGAGAGATGACTTGTGGTCAACTTGCTACCCTACGATTGATCTCATTCTCTTGCGAGGACTGTTAGACTTTTATAGGTGTTTAGTGGTCGAACAAAATTTTGGCGCCGTTGTCGGGGATGGCTTTAGGCGTAATAATTATTGTGTCTATTTTTCGTGTTTTTAGTTTTGGATTTCCTTTTGTTTGCCTTTTGATTTTTACCTTATTCACAGGTACGTTTGATTTGTTTTCATAAGTTTGTTTATGCAAGGACGTAGGAATCTCAATTTGGAGCTTGCGCCTTTTGTAGACGACATTCACCGCATTCCGAGACATTTAAGGAACAAGGGGGACAATTTTTTGGTTAGTAGCAAGGATTCTTAGGATCACGTTCCAAAGGAAGAATAAATAGACGAGCCAGCAATGGGTGATAATCAAAACAGAAACAACGCGGAGGCACGCCAGCCTTTGATGCGTGAGTTCGCACGTCCAGTCATCGGAACCGCAACCCCTTGCATCACATTGGGACAATCATCATGTAACTATGAGCTAAAAAATATACACTTCAATCAGTTACCGTATTTTTATGGAATGCCCAATGAAGATCCTCTCAACTTCATTCAGAAATTCTATTATGTCATTCAAACTTTTCCCCTATAGCATTTGAATGAGGATCGGCTTAGGATGCGCTGCTTTCCATATACTCTGAAGGATCAAGCAAAAATATGGCTTATGTCTCTACCTCCCAACTCTCTCCTTAATTGGGAGGTGGTGTATAATAAATTCATGGGCAGGTACTACTCTCATCAGAAAATGTCAGATCTGCGAGGTAAGATAGCTACCTTTAGTCAACTGGAAGGTGAGCCTTTTCATGAGGCTTGGGATCATTTTAAAGATTTACAGACTAAATGTCCACACCATCACTACCCATTGGAATTGTTAAACCAATGTTTCTATGATGGATTATCACATAACTTTCAATATATGGTTGTCCTTACAAACCTCCAATTCCTTTCCCAAGTCGCCTTCGGAACGAAAAATAGGATAAAACAGTTCTTAGATTTATATAACATGTTATATAAGGTTAATGTAATTTACCTCTGCTAGATGTTTTTAGAAATGTGCCAGGTTATGTCAAATTTTTTAAAGAACTAGCATCCAACAAAAGGAAGTTCTGTGAAAATGAGAAGATAATAGTTTCCGAAGTGGCAAGTGCAATTCTTCAGCACCAATTACCTCCTAAACAACGACATCCATGTAGTTTTGTTATTAAAATTGCAATGGGAAATGATAACAAAACTTCGGAGATTCTCGATTTGGGGGCCGGGATCAATCGGATGCCTTATTCTATTTTTAAACAACTTGATTTAGGGGAACTGAAGCCCGCTAGAATGTGTCTTCAACTTGCTGATAGGCCTATTCGGTACCCTAAAGGTATTCTTGAAGATATTTTAGATTTTATTTCATTTTATTTAATTACTTATGATCATGATCATCATTAATTCTATTTCACATTTATGATCACTTGATTGATCATTATTACTATTTTTGTATTTATTAGTCACCTTAGAATTTTAAGAGACTATTTATTTTAGAGACTTTTACTTTATAGAATTAAGATTTTGATTTAGATTAAGTGACCATGAGACTTATAAGTGATCAAGGAAATCACTAATTAATTTGGAGATTGATATATTTTATCTATTATCATCAAATTTGGGACAAAAAAAAATATATGAAATTACCAATTTGCCCCTATAGTGGACGACCATGATGAGATTTTTGGAGTAGAAATACCATCCAACTCTTGTACACTTACACCTTATATTAGTCATCTTGTGTATAATTATACCATTAATTCAAACATTATATACATCATTTTATACATAAATTCTTTATTATTAAATTTCCCAACATGTTGGAGTCTTCCCAACATTCCATTCAAACCCATCTCATGCCCATACCTTTGACTTGCATTTTGTCTCCCATGCAAGAAGCAAAATTCAAGACACAAAATTAAACAAAAAAATCTCTCCCCCTCCCTCCAAAGTGGACGGCCAATATGGCCAATTTTAACAAAAAATTTCATTTTTCATCCAACACATTTTAATTCTCAAGCAAATCCTCCTCCTTCTCTCTAACCTCTCTCTAAAAATCATTCACATCTTCAAATCTTCAAACACCAACTCTTCACATCTTCAAACCTTCAAACATAAGTTCTTCATATCTTCAAGTACCACTTCTTCACATCTTCAAAAATTCAAACACAAGTTCTTCACATCTTCAAGCCTACCTTCATACCTTCAAGAACATCTTCTTCCTATCATCAAACACTCTTTCTTTCTCCAAACATCTAAACCAAAAATTCGAACCCCTATCTCAAGGTAAGAATTTCACTCCTCAATTCAACTTAAAACCTTACTACTCATCACCTTCTCTTTTTAATTTAAGTTTGAATTTTGGATTTTGAGGTACTTAGAAGACTACTTGAAGACATGCATGCATGGTGGTGAAATTAGAAGACTTGAAGAATAATTAGTAGAGAAATTGGACTACAAGGTAAGAATTGGACACTAGAACCCTTTCTTTCTTCTTCTTCCTATTTTTTTCAAATTTTAACACCCCTTTTTCATTTTTGAGAAATAGGGGCTGACCTTAGGTGATTTTGAAGGTGAACCAAAATTCCAAATTTGAAGCTTCAACTAGTTTCAAATCACTTACTACACAAGGTAAAGTGTAGTATTTCCAATTTTCTTATCTTCTTCTTTTTCTTCTTAATTTTTCTCTCATTTTTCTAACTCCAAAATTTTGATATTTCTTGACTTAGGAGCTGACCTAAGTGACCTCATCCAAAGTTGTGAAATTTATCCTTTTATTTCACAACTTTCCAATTTTAAGGTGGGTGGAAAAATTCTTTCAACTTCTAGGTGCTTTTGTTAAAATGCATGTAGAATTTTGATCATGCGCCCTTGAGATATATAATTTATGTATTGCATGTCAATTTTATGTATCAAGTCATGAAATTTCTCAAGTGTTGCTCAAAATTGCTATTTATTAAACTTTAGGTGCATGCATGTGCAATTTAATGTTCTATTTGATGAATTCTTGTATGAATTGAACATGCATGTGTATGATCTTTGAAATCCATATTTTGGATGACTTAGAACCTAGACAAGTCGAACATAATTGATTAAATTTCAATTTTGGACTAAAAATGCAAAAATAGAAAGTTGGTGGACTAAATTGCAAGAAAATAAAACTTAAAGGACTCCTTTGCAAATTTCGAATTATGGGACTGTACTCAGGTTCAAAATGACTTTTGGACATTTTAATAAAGTTTTAATAGTTTTAAGATAAATAAAATCAACCTTTAAAAGCCCAAGGACTAGATTGTAAAATTTTAAAAATTTAAGGGCTACTTTGTAATTTTTGAAACTGTACCAGACCTTAATTTTAAAATTTGAAATTTCAACTCTTAAGGGACTGGAAATGACATATTTTAAATGTATTCCAAAAATCCAAGTGTTTAGAGCTTGGAAAGTAGTTTTACTAAAATTGAGGGACTAAAGTGTAAAAGATTAAACTTGAGGACTCAAATGAAATTTCCAGGACTTATGCAGCCCATGCACCTGTAAATGCTAATTTAACTATAACTTAATTATATTTTGGACCCAAGGTTCAAATTTCATAACAATTGGACCCTAAAGGCCTTAAAGGCAATTATTTCAAAATGGGACAAAAATGAGATTTTCAAAAGTTAAGGGACCTACACTTATTTCTTTTAAATACTGCTTTTGTTCCAATATCCTACTAACCTTAGTGATCCAACTGGAATCACATTAAAAGCCCTTCCGGTATGTGAGTTCCGATTATTTTAAACTTAAGGTCCGAAATGACAATTTTAACAAATTTGGGGCCAATGTGAGAATTTTATAAAACATCGACCTCAAAACTTTAAAAACCTGAATCTTTGAACAATTTGGAGAATTTAGGAACTGACCTCATAATTTTTCAAGGTTGGGATATTTAATTATTCAATTTTTAACCTCAAAAGTATTGATTTTTACAAAACGGGGCTAATTGTAAATTTTCTTTTATCGTGGGACCTAACTCAAATTATTTTTCTTTTAATAAATCAGCCCTGGACCCTCTGACTTTTATTAGTAATTAAAATATTTTATTTTCTCAAAAACCCTTGACTTATCGGATCATCTTGACCGACATTAATACCCGATCGCGGGGCGATTTCCTCGTCTTGCAATTTTGAATCTATAACGGGACTTATGTTCCACCTAATCTTTCAAGATATCGAAGATTGCTTATCCTTCCAATAATCGTCTTCATCCAAATGACTCCACCAACGCCATAATTGCCACTCGCGTTTTTGAAAACTTTCTCGCTTCCCGTCAATCAATAATACTCGATTTGTCTGGTTGACTACGAACTTGTGTTTACTTTCCTACTTGAGTCAACTTGGTGTGTCGAGCTCACAAATCGAATGGATACGTCGGGGATTGAATCGACAGCTCGGTTATTCCACTCTTTCGCCCCATCGCCCTAATCCCGCAGAATCGAGGGACGGAGTGTCCAAGGAAGCGGGTCGTAGTACTTGAGGTATAATCATGATTATGATAAATCCGAGCCTTGCTAGCTCCAAAGGTGTGGATTTTGTCTTTGCCTATGGAGCGATAAGGTGACAGTCTTGATCATCTTGCTCGTGGAGTTACAAGGAAGAACGAAGGAATCGCCGTCCGATCCACACGATTCCGGAGTTAATCGGACCCGCTTGGTTGGCGCTACAAATCCATACGCAACCGCTTACTTGTATTGCATTGGTTGGCGCTACAAATCCGTGCACGCAACCATTATTTGTCTTGCATAGGATTGACGTTACTTTCTCGTGCCCAATCCTACCCGTCTTGCCTGAATCACTTAGTGCTTGTGTGTGACCACGAATCGCTTTCTTAAATCGTATAAGTATATTACTTAAATATTTTATCATGACGCTTATGGATCGTGTGTGAATTCATGCATCATATATCACACATTTTCATATAATCAAGCTCGCATTAACTATATATCGCGCCACACTTGCACCGATCACCCCATCCACCGAGATTTCCTCATCCCCTCTTGTTTCTAAAACTTTAGATGAGGACATCGTTGAAGATCTTTGAACCGACCACGGATTGAGCCCTTGTACCCCGCTTGTTGGACTCACTACCGTTGTTGTTGTTGATGGACTCGTTTCTTGTTATTATTGTTGGACTCTTTTATTTTCTTTTCATTCCAAACAGAATCAAGGGCGTAGGACCTTTGACTATTAAGTTGTTATCTTTACTTGATTTCGGGATGTAATTCGGATATTTGCGGATTGTAAATTGTAATTTGTACTTATGTTATTTTATTTCCGCTACTATTTGACTGTTCTATTGGGTTTTCATTGTTATTCGCTGCAGATCGTTTGGTTATTTGTATTTAAGTTGTGGATCATCGCGCGTTCCGCCTGGGGCGTGACACCGACACTAACCCTATCCTCGCATGCGTCACATGAAAATTGCCCTTTCGTTGATTTAATTGATGGGGCAATCGAAAATATATTATTGCATGATTATAGTCTTGACACTTTATTTCTTGAAAGCGGGATGATATTTTTAACGTCATGGAAGACGATGGGCAAGCCTAAAATGGGGGGTGATGGAAATATCTCGTTAGAAGATACGGATAGTAAACCCCAACAAAAATATGAATTGAAAGAACTCCCTAAACATTTAAAATATGTGTTTTTAGAAGCGGTGAGCGAAGCGATGATTATTTCGATGTACTCTCTAAAGAAGAAGAGGGAGGATTGTTGGTTGTGCTTAGAAACTTTAAAAATGCAATTGGCCGGGGTTGAGTGATATCAAAGGGATTAGCCCTGCTACATGCATGCATAGAATTATTCTAGAAGAAGGGGCTAAGCCTAGTAGAGAAGCTCAAAGAAGATTGAACCCCATTATGATGGAACTAGTGAAAAATAGGTATTGAAGCTCCTAGTCAAGGGGTGATATACCCGATTACGGATAGTGAATAGGTGATTCAAGTGAATGTTGTACCAAAGTAGAGTGGGATAACAATTGTAGAGAACAAAAATGGTGAAATTATTCCCATTAGGACCACAACTGGATGGAGGATGTGCATAGATTGTAGAAAGTTGAATGTTGCTACTAAAAAGATCACTTCCCCTTCCCTTTATTGATGAAATGCCCGACAAACTTGCAGACATAGTTTCTATTATTTTTGTATGGTTTGTCGAGGTTATTATCAAGTGGCCATCGCACCGGAGGATCAAGAAAAACTACTTTCACCTGCCCGGTTGGGACTTTTGCATTTCGACAAATGTCGTTTGACTTTGCAATGCACCATCAACCTTCTGAGGTGTATGTTTTCAATTTTCTCGACATGGTTGAGGACTTCATTGAGGTATTTATGGATGATTTTTCGTATTTGGATCCTCTTATTCTCGTTGTCTTAATAATTTGGTTTAGGTTCTTGAACAATGTATTGAATGCAATTTAACTTTAAGTTGGGAAAAAGCCATTTTATGGTGACAAGTGGAATTATTTTAGGCCATGTGGTTTCAAAAAGGGATCGAGATTGATAAAGCTAAAATTGATGTTATTGAGAAACTACCTCATCCCATTAATGTTAAGGGCATTAGGAGTTTTATTGGACATGCTTGGATTTTATAGAAGATTTATTAAGGATTTTTCAAAAATTAGCCAACCTCTTTCTAAATTGGTTCCAAGATGCCCCTTTGATTTTGATGAAAATGCTTGAATGCTTTTAACACATTAAAAGAGAAATGGATAATCGCTTCCTCTTGTTGTTGCTCCCGATTGGTCATTGCCTTTTGAAATTATGTGTGATGCGTCTAATTATACTTTGTAGGGGCCGTCTTAGGACAAAGATTTAATAAATTGCTCCATGTGATTTGCTATGCTAGTTTGACTCTTAATGATGCGCAAGTAAATTACACTACCACCGAAAAAGAATTGTTAGTTATTGATTTCTCCTTGGATAAATTCGATCTTATATTGTTGGGTCTAAGGTAATTATTCATAGTGATCACGCAGACCTGCGATACTTGTTGAGTAAGCCATAAGCTAAACCTAAGTTAATTCGGTGGATTTTGATGTTGCAATAATTTAATGTTGAAATAAAAGATAGAAAAGGGTGCGAGAATATTGTGGCGGATCACTTGTCTTGTCTCACTCTTCTTGATGATACTCTTGCTTCTCATAAACACGAGCATATAATTGATTCTTTCCCCCATGAGCTATTATTTGAGGTTACTTCAATTCCTTGGTATGCGAACATTGTGAATTATCTTGCATGTGGAATTGTGAAAACTAACCTTTCATTTCGGAAAAGAAAATATTTTTATCTACTTGTAGGTTCAACTTTTGGGGATGACACTACCTGTTTAGAATCGCAAGGATGAAATTATCTCAAGATGCATTCCCGAGACGAACATAATGATGTTTTGGCTTTTTGTCATGAAATCCACCGTGGTGGGCATTTTGGAGGCGAGAAACAACCTTTAAGGTTCTACATCGAGACTCTATTGGCCAACATTGCTCAAAGATGCACATAATTTTGTCCGACATGCGATAGATGCCAAAGGATGAAATATTAGTAGAAGGAATGAAATTCCTCTAAATAATAACTCAGAGTGGAAATATTTGTTGTATGGAATATTGATTTCATGGGCCCTTTCCTAAATCTTTTGGTTATGAATATATACTTATTGATGTTGACTACGTATCCCTGGTGGGTTGAGGCAATCCCCACGAGGACTTGCAATGCTAATCTTTCATCAAGTTTGTACAAGAAAATATTTTAAGTAGGTTTGGATTCCCGAGAACTATCATTAGCGATGGAGGAAAAATATTTTTGCAACAAATTATCCGAAAAACTGATGAAGAAAAATTGCATCACACATAAGGTAGCTACACCTTATCATCCTCAAACTTTCGGGCAAGTAGAAACCACCAACAAATAAATAAAGGGGATTTTGGAGAAGACAGTAAACCCTGCAAGGAAAGACTGGGCTACCAAGTTAAATGATGCGCTCTGGGCATATAGAACAACTTATGAAACAATTTTGGGAATGAGTCCCTATAGACTAGTTTTTGGGAAAGCATGTCATTTACCAGTTGTAGTAGAACACAAGGCATATTGGGCTATCAAAGCAACACATTTCGATTTGGACAAAGCAGGAGTCAAAAGAAAGTTGCAATTATGTGAACTTGACAAGCTTCGCAATGACGCTTATGAAAATAAGCGCATATATAAAGATAAGTCAAACGGTTGCACGATAAAATGATTAGCCATAAAAATCTTGAACCCGGAATGAAGGTCCTTTTATTTAACTCAAGGCTGCGATTATTCCTCAGGAAGTTGAAATCAAGATGGAACGGGCCATTTGAGATCAAAGATGTATACCCTTATGGAATGGTAAAACTTCTTAATCCAAGGACGCATGAATCTTTCAAGGTGAATGGCCATCGAGTTAAGCCATATTTTGAAGGGGTATCTCGGGCTGAAGGAGTCGAGAGCATAAAGTTCGAAGAGGCCACTTAGATACCTTACTTAGGTATTGTCAAGCTAAGACGTTAAATAAGCGCTTATTGGGAGACAACCCAAAATTTTTCCCTCTTTCTATTTTTTATTTTTCTCTTTTTATTTTCTCGACTAACCTTCTAATGGTTTGATTGAGTTTTCTCTTTTTACAAGTATATATATAATAGTTTTTAATAAAAATAATTTTTTTTTTTTGCGCACAAGTGCAAGGCATGAGACCTTAAATTGCAAATTGGAGTTTTGAAACACAATTTTTCATCCCCAATTCGAAAATCCTCCCTCCCCTCCCAAATTCTCTCTACCAAATTGCAAAATTCAACCGTTAAAACCACATTCCACTCTGATTAACCAATTTTACTCGATAAATCATGCAGAGGAGGACCAAAAGGGCTCAAAATCAAACAACCTAGAGTGCAAGAAAATAACCCGATTAATCAGGTGGATTTAGCCGAGCAATTCAATGCCCCTTTTCCAATTTATTCCTAGGAGAAAGGCCAAAGGTACACTAGCCTACTCTCTCGCGAGGTACCTCCGTCTACCTTCTTATCTATAAATACATTTCAAGAATTGGGGTTGCTTGATGAATTTATGGGATTTATCAATTTTTTTGGATGGAAAAAATTTGCCCCACTTACTTCTAGGGTGTTAATTGAGTTGGTACTGGAGTTTTATACGACATTGTATTTTTCGGATTCACATCTTATGGATTTTACATGTCGTCTGTTTGGGGAGGAATGTGAAGTAAATTTTAGAGTAATGAAATCCGTTTTTGGGATATCTAGGCATGGTATTCGGGCAGTGCCCAATTCATTTTAACCCAACTGAATTTTGGGCAGAATTGATGGGTTATAATAACTTTTCCACAAAGGGAACCCCAAATGGTTTTATTACAAACCCTGCCTTATACCTATTGCACAAATTCATTACTCACTGTGTTTTTGGAAAAGATGAGAGTAGTCGGGTGACTACCCCGGAGTTGTTCTTTATATGGTGCTTTCGTCGTAACACCAAAATTTGCAATACGACATTCATTTTCGACACTTTCTACCGCAACCTTCGGAACCGTAAGCATAAGATGGGTTTGGGATACTTAATTTTCCAACTAGCTATTCATTTCAACATGGTCCCCGATCATCTCGACCATCTTGTTGAAATTCCATGTGGCTCCTTGAACACGACTTTGTTAAAAAATACGGATTTTCTAACAAAAGAAGGCACCTTAAAGGATCCAATCTCCTGAAAATGTTTTCGTAGTGATACATGGAACCCGATGGTAATTCTACCACATCGACAGGAGCCAGCAGGGGAGCAGTTGGGGCATATGGGCGAAGAGCACGAGGCTGATCCCAATATTCACCCTCCACACGAGGGGTTACCACCGCGCGTTGATCGATTTATAGCCGATCCCTCCAATAGCACTAGTCAGGGCCCTACCACCAGCTGGGAGGCCGTTATGGGATACCTCGATGCTATGCAGAGCCAGTTTGACTATTATCAGCATCAAATGACCGGGCTCCATGAACTTATGCGAAACATGAACACGCGGGTCGAATCCATTGACACTCGAGTGCAAAACTTTGAATAGAACTGGGTGAACATGTCTTTCTCGCCATTCACGCCTCCACCACCTTCGGATACACATTAGTGACACTTTTAGAGTTTGTTTTCTTTTTTTTTTTTCTTTTTTTTTTATTTTGCGTGTGTTGCATGCGTATTAGTGTGTTTCCATTCCTTGTTGTCATTAATATGTTTTTAGTGTTTCTATTTTGGTATTGTGTTTCCCTCCACATATGTTTTTTTCAGAATTGTAGGTGTATGTAACTATGGTGCCATTATTCAATCATCGCATTTTTCAGGGACGTAAATTTTTTCCTTCTCTTTTACTTTCACGCATTGAGGTCATTGCATGATGTAAGTGTGGGGGGAACAATTAGTCGCTGTTAAGAATTAGGTGATTGCTTATGGTTTATTTTTAACTTGTCTATTGATTATCCCAAGTTTAATAAGGGTGTTGTTTTAGTCAACTTGAAGTAGATGTATTAATTTCAATCTTTGTAAAAATCGCTAGCGCCGCTAAAGCGGCGGCAGATTGGGGCCTAGCGCCTGGCGAGCCTTTCAAAGCGGGTTAAAGGGACTGGACGGGATTAGGCGGGCCTAATCGGAAAATAATTATAGGCGGACAAGGGGGCCTAGCGCCTAAGCGATTAATCGGGCTAAAGGCGGCAATTTTTACAACAGAGATTAATTTGAGTTGCAAATATGAAATGACTTTGTGAATTTGATACGTAGGATTTGACTAAGTTGTGAATTAGCCTTTGTGGTGAACGAATGAGGTGACGGTTAAACAATAGTTCGAGTTGTGGGGTTTGAATTACGAGATTTTATTGATGTGAATTAAGTTAAAACCCTATTTTGATTTGTGTGTACACAAAATTGCTAGCTTTGCGGAAAAAATACATTATATAGCAATAAAAAAGCATTATAGAGCTATATAAAACCAAAAAACAAAAAAAAACAAACGACAAAAAAAAAACAAAGAAAGGGAACAATCGAGATTATACTCCGCTGGTTGAGCTTCTTAGTAACTAGGAGCATTCATGAGCCTCATGTTTGACTTTTTCGTAAAACGGCGACTCAAACATGAGTATGGGAAACCACCCTAGGAGCCTTTGAAAAACATCCGAAGTTTATACCTAGTGGAATAATATCTCGGAAGTTCTAGCACAAAAAAAAAAGGCTATGGCTAGGAATTGGGTGATTTGTTGTGTGGGTAAAAATGGTTACAACTTTTGACACAAATTTAAAATTTAATAAAGAAGGCCAAACACTTTGATTGATGTTTAACTTTAGACGAGCGAGTTTATTGCGAAGGTTGGGGATCGATGAGGAATAATCCGAGGTAGATGGAACATGGTGTTATGGATTAATTGATTCTCAAATTGGACATAATATTTCTTGTTGGGTTTATTGACATTATTATTTACTTGAGGACAAGCAAAAGGCTAAGTGTGGGGAGTTCTTTTGCATGTTTTTGAGTATTATTTTTGTGTGTTTTTTGTTTTATTTTGTGTGTGATTATGTATATTTACATAGCTTTAAGTATTGGTTATAGTGTCAAGCGTTATGTATGATGTTTTTGTCATTTTTATAGGTTATGATGAAAAGAGACTCAAAAATGGATGAAAAATGGAGAAAACGGGCACGAAGAAAAATGTCGGCCGACGACAAGAGGGCGCGGCGCACGTCCACAAAGACACGGGCGTGCGTGCGGAAGGCAAGACATGGGCGCGCGAAAGGACGATAGCTGTGATGCGCTAGCTTGTCTTTGGCAAGTCGGGCGCGTGGTGTCGTATCGAACACGAAATTTCTGATTTTTTCCGATTTTTAGCTCTTCCACCTTGTTTAGGACTCTAGGCTTATAAATAGGACTTGGGGAACCCTATTTTGACACACTCTTATTCATAGCACTTCTAGACTTTAGTTTTTGGTATTTTTCTCTTTCTTTTCATCATTGAGATTGCTTGGGTTATTCCCCTTGAAGTTACTTTGCTTCTTAATCAAAGACTAAGATTTCTTAATCTCTTTTGTCTGATTTCAGTTGTTGGGGTGATTATTATTGGTTGCATGATTATGTTTATGATTGTTTTCTTTCCTTCAATTGAGATTATGAATTCATCCCCAAGCATGAACTAATTTTCTTGTTCTAGGATTAGGATGTTTGATTCAAACAAACAAGCATGAGTATTGACTAATTGATTTGCTTTCCTAAAAGAATTGATTTATTTGATAATTGATTGTCTGATCAACTTTTGATTGTTTTGAGGGAATAATTGAGATCGATAGAAGATATTATTCCTGGACTTAATTTATTCAGGGGGTTAGATATGAATCAGAGATGTATTGTAGGTCCCAAGGGTTGTGAGTAAGGTTTAGAAGGGGGGAGGTTGAATAAACCTTACCAACTTTTTGATTTTTAGTCCTTTTAAAATTTTAAAGAGTCAACACTCACACAACTAAGTCCTTGAGGACAACCGAGTTAGTTATTCAAAGAGTTAGCCACTCAACGTACTCGTTAGAGCTTGTTGATAGAATAACTCATTGTTTAACCTACACCTTAACTAGACCGTGTTGATTTTATCAGCGGAAGACTTAACACCATTTAATTTGATTTAAACTTGTTTTAACACTTGATTTTAGCACTTAGTTATTAATCGGTTGATAGCAAATTATCAAAGACATATAAGTAAGTATACGTAAATAAAAGTGCTTTGAAATGTAAATGACACAAATGGTTTTTATAGAGGTTCAAGATGGGGTAATTCTTCTAATCCTCTCTTCTCCAACTCCTGGAGGAATCCACTAAGTAATGACCAGTTCACAAAGTGGTTATCGCCCAGAGACAAGTCTTGATCATACAACCGACTTGGTCCTTGGACTCACCTAGAGATGCCTTGGTCACACATCCGGCTTCTCTTCCGACTCACTTCTTCACAGGCAGCCTGCCTTTCCTACTTCACTCACTTTCTCAAGCTTCTTGGATTTGATGACGAAGCCCTCCAATAACTTGAGACTAGTTCGACCTTGAACCTTTCTACAATCCTCCTCTCGAAAGTAGACCCCTTCTCGATTCTTCAAAAGTTTCTTCTTCAACAGTTTGAAGTTATCCTTCCTTCACAGACTTTGTGTTGGATTGATTTCCTTTGAATTTCGTGCTTGAGGATTTGTTTGAATATCTTTGAGAATATTTGCAGGTTACGCTTTGAATATTGCTTGATTTCTCGGTGTGCAAGGTAATCAAGGTAACCTTTTTCTCATTGAGTTTCCTCGGCCTTTTATAGTGAACTTTCAAAAATCTACACGTTGAAGAAATAGGCTAATTTTCAAAAGACACTAGTGTTCGTTGGCTTGTCTTTTCTTGGTCTTCAATCCCGAGATGTAGACCTTTCCTCGTATTAAATGAATATTCAGCTTTTCAGGATCGACACGAGGTGCGGTGCTTCCCATTGGTTTATTCCTTTTGCACGCTTCGGGGACGAGCACTTTAAGACTGAAGCATGTAAGTATTACTTGTTTAAGTAATGTTCTTGACTTCGTGCAACGGATTCCGTTCGATTGACTTCTCTTGGCTCACCGCTATTTCCCAGTAACTTGAAAGTCTGCTCCAATCATTTGATGACTCAACTGTCACTCTCAACTTGTGACTTGGCTTCTTGAGATGACATAGACGACACTTCACACACTGTTCCTCACCGATACATCTTCAATCAAGTTCTTGATCTTCCGTCTTGGCCATACTCAACTATTCCACAAATGAGTCTTCACTTCGATCTTGATTGACTTATTGTATTTCTAGGCTTAGTGACTAACTCACCCTATCTAGTTTATGTTTTACATGGCATTCATCAAAATCTATAAAATAAATTTCCCAACAATTTCCTCCTTTTTGATGATGCCAAAACTTAAAACATTAAACAACATGTAAACAACAAAAATACATACGATAATGCAAGAATAAAGATTGTATGCGTAGAATCAATCATTTTATTGATCATAGCATTCTTGTCCTTTACACACCGCATGAGTGTATCGAGCATATTTAAATCTAAGCAAATTACAAGCATCTATGCTAAGATACAAATATAAAGAGAGAAATTACAAAGCACTTTATCAATATACGGATGACTTACATAAAAATGTATTTACAAGAGTAAAATACATGAAGGGTTCACAAAGAATAGTTCATCGCCTTCACGCCTCCTTCTTTCCTCTTCCTCTGTCATCATCGCTCTCTTTCTTTTTCTTTCATCTTCAATTGCTTTCTTCTTTTCATAAGATCTCTTCAAGCATCGTTTTTCAGCCTTCCTCTCTTGCCTCTCTTGCCATAGCTGGTCTTGTCTTCCTGCTTTTCCTCTTCTATTTTTTTCACGTATTCAACATTCTTCCCGGCCACTTTCGATTAGCTACTTCATCATACCCGGACCAGAGATCCTTCCCTTCTTTCCAGGATCTACATATTCGATATTTTTTGGTAGTGGTCTAGGTCGAAAACCTCTTCCTCCACCACTTCTTTCTCCTCCTCTCCGGTGTATACCGTCACAGAGTCTCCCGCTACCAACCGAATGGTTGTTGATAGTTTGTCGCCTATCGCCTACTTCGCATAACTTAAGACCCATCTCCCAAGACAAATCCCGTGCTTGGGCTACATACTTCTTCCGAAATAGCCTTCGATTCGAAAGCCAAAAATTCTTCAACTGATCTTGGCTCGATCCATCATCCGGAATAACATCTTGATCCTTCCTCACTTAATGGCACCGAATTGTTTCATCACTGTTTCAATGCGGGCATCCATCTTTTTATCGAACTCTAACGATTTGCTACTATAATCATTCTTTTCTTCGACATGGGAACAACAGAGTGTTCGATCGACAGTTATCGAAGTTTGCTAATTATTGAGGCACACATGACCCTACCGAGGGGTTTCAAAGAATCATTAAGGTGAAGTCCTGCGAATGTTCCCTCTCACCGCTTTTTCTCTTCTTCTTCTCAAGAAATGCTTCTTCTTTCAAATTCCTTAGGTACTACATTTCCCCTTTTTGCATCATTAAAGGAGAGAGGGACCCACTGGGAACATTCCTGCGAGCATGAAGTCGAGTCTATCGAGAGCCGAGTTTTGCTTGAGTCTATCATGGCATGTGCTTTGTTCAAAATTCTCAACGAGTGGCCTTTGACTCGGCCGCCAACTCCGCCACCGTTTCATTTCAGCCATGAGAAAGCTGAACTTCGCATTCATGGTCTCCTCAAGACGCATAATTTCTTTTTCGATGGAATTCACGTAGTAACTCCATTTCGCTTTTGTGGGAGGCATGCAATCTCTCCATATACGCCGCATCCTCTTCTTCATATCAGCATTGTCGCACTCCAAACAAGCATTTTATTGTACAATGCCTTGAAATAGAGAACTTGCTCATATCGCATTGCACTCTCTGCTGACACCACTCCCCGATCCTTACCACTATCCCTCTTAAATCTGGCTGTGAGGGTGCCATCTCTATTGTCCGCACACAAAATCTAGTGAGGCATAGTGCCGTCGATCTTCTCAATCTCTCGCACAGATTTTCTTGAAGACTTCTCTCGATCTCAACCTGTGACACTTGAGTCACCGCCGGCCACTCAAAGATCAAAATCAAAGTTTGCTTGGCACAATTGAGTCGGTGGGGATCACAGATCTTCGACTATCAAATGTCGCCGCTTCTTTAGCGGTCTTTTCTTCTAGCTCGACATCTCAATCAAAAAGGGAAATACTTGCTCAAATGTATCATCTCGCACATAAGGGATTGAAATTTCAGTTTGTGCTTGTGATGTTTCTGTGGAGTCGGGATCTGCTGCAGCTTGTTGGATCCTCGCGCAGATGACTCGGCAGCTGGGCCTTGTTGAGTGGGTTGGCTACCGATGACGAGCCTCACTGCCTTAACAGCTTCATCAACCTCGGTGGATTTTTCTAAGTGAAGTACGGGTCCTCGGCCGCAACATCAAAGATCATCGATGATGATGAAACCTAGGGGCTTGGTTCATCATCAAAGTTGAATGTTTGACGAGCAGCTCAAACTCGATCGACTCGTTTGTGGGAGAACATCCTCGCTGAGTCCTTTTGATGTGCAAATGTGTGGACTCAGCTTCATCTTCAGACCCCAAATGATATGTCGTTGTTTTTCTAGAAGTCATGAAGTGCACTAACCTCCTTCGCAGATTCAACAATGTTAACAGAGGGATGCTCAACTTCTTGAGCTTTACCCAGGAGGTCTCAACTTCCCTTGGGCTTTCAACACCTCCGTAAGTCTCAATCAGAGAGAGCCTTAAACATTCCCTTTGACAAATCGAGTGTTTTAGGGTCTTGGACCATGACATCCGAAGGAATCTCAACCCCTTGAATTGCACTTTCACCGCCCCAGTGTGTTAACTCCCGGGCATTTCCATCCTATGCCTCGATCTGTAATAGTAGTGTCCTCACCGCAAAGTAGCCGACACTTCACTGGGATAGACTCAACTGTCCGAAGCCACAATGTCAACCACCGTGGTTCTTTTTTAGTTTCCACTTCACCTCCTTTCTTCAATAAAGAGTCATCTGCGCAAATCCTTCGACCTGCTGCAGTGGAGTGAGTTTCCCCTCACCGGCACACCACCGAAGTGACCGATGTTAGGGTCACTCTTCTCCAAACTCGCGGCGCTTTCGAGTGCTCAACTTGGGGCAGGTGGTAAACACCTTCGATGAGGGGTTGGCTCAACTTAGGTGCCCAAATTTCCGCATCGCCACCCCTTGGGATAGATATTTAGGGATCGACAGGGGACATAGCTGCAAAGAACAATCGAGGCAATATCTCAGTGCAACTCCCAAACGATCACCAGAGGAGAGATTGAGATGACTCTCCCGGTCTTTCGAACATTTGTTGCTCATGCATCATCCTAGATTCCCCGTGAGCTTGCCGCATGTCCAATTCTCGGTTGCAACAACGGGATCCATATCTTCATCACTCTATGAAAACATATCAAGATGAGAGTGAGTGTGTTCTAGAGTTCCATGGCGTTCATATCTTGGCTTTTTCGCGAGCTTCGCTTCCTCGACCGCTTTGGCTTGATCCTTCTCCTTGAAGATTTGTAGAATGTTCGTGCAATTATCTTCATCAAAGGCCTGAAGCAAAGTGTTGACTCAGAAATTGCATCGCCTCCTCCTCGTCTTTGATAAACTTAGGGCGTTCAAACCGCACCCTTGAGCGGCTTAACTCCACGCCCTCCATTCACGTAGACGGCGCTGAATGTCCGGGTACACTAGAGAATACATGATGACATCATCATTGTCATCATCTTCTTTGTCCTTCCTTTTCTCGGGATGGAAGGCGGGATACTCCGCTTCTTCACCTTCCGCAGCGTCCGTAGTAGGCGGAGAGACAACTTTTTCAATCAAGATTCATTGTCTCGCTTCTTCTTTATGCTCGCTTGTCCTCTCCACAATCGGTTCTTCCGGGGCCTCTGCTAATCAACCTCGGAGACTTGGCGCTTTCATCGACTACTTTAGGAGATCGCACTTCCCGAGTGTCGTAGTCTCAAAAGCTTTCTCCAAATGAGTGGCAGATTCGCTTGCCTTCTCACGCTCGAAAGCTTGACAATCCTTCTTCTTTTGGTTTTAACCAAAGGAATTTCTCGTTCTGCTTTCTTCCTCGATTCTTTGGCGGCGGGGCCGGGCATCTTTCTTGACCGAGTCGCTTTCCCGGGCTTGGCGCCTTTTCTTGCGTATGACCGAGAAGGGATTTGAGGTTCCTTCTCGCCTCGGCTGCAGGGGCAGGAGACACGGCCGCACGGAGGTGACTCGGCTGCAGGGCAGTGCATCCTTTTTCATTGCTTTGCAGGGGAAGCCTTCTTCTTCGCAGCCGCAGGGGGCAGCTTTTCTTCTTGGGATGAGAGGTAACAGCTTGTGTCCCTGGGTCACCGATTCCCCTCACTGTATCCGCCTCTTCGCGTGGGCTCTCTTCCTCGGGCTACCGAGAGATTGGCCCTAAACATCTTTTTTTATTTACATGGAAGGGTTTTCCATGTTGAAGGGGAATGCCTTGACTTCCATCAAAATGGCCAATCACCAGGCCATAACCGAGAGATCCTCTAAAGGATCCGCTCTTCCTTGTATGACTTATTTACAACAAATCGGGCAGAGTCTGGCCGTACCTAACTCAACCTGTTGACTTTCTTGCCCCGCATGACCGCAACCATGACGATCGCTTAGTCTTTGACAAACGATTGAAGCCGCAAACTTCATGTCTACACACTTAGAGACAAAATACATCAACTTGTGATAGTCGCCCTTCAAAGAATTTCTTCTCACTGTGTAGACCACCTTAGCAAAGACACTCTGGTTTGGCTACTTCTTTCCATGCATCACCAAATCAACGCCGCTGATAGATCTTATTCACGCCCTCGACGATAATAAACAAGTGTTTCGCAAGGTCTTTAGCAGCTTATCATAATGTCTCTTGCGGTGGACGTAAGACTTGATGTCTTCTTCCTACACCTCCGCATTCACGTAGAACTCGCGCCACCTCTTCAATATAGGTGTGTGAGTACTCCAAAGTAAGAAAAGCCTTAAGACCAGACTTTTCCAACATTTCCGCAATTTTCGTCACTAGGGTTTCATCTCAACCCCGCTTCACCATGCCTTCAAAATCCACGGATGATCCCGAGTGGATTTGCTTCGATAACTTAACAAAATTAAACTTTGGTGCCATTTGTAGATATTTTTACCGATTCAAACTTGGTGAATCGCTTGAGAACACGTAGAGTTTATAGAGAGAAAAGAACTTGCTTTCTTTTTGCTTGAACATGAACAGTTTTGAGTGTGAGAGAGAGAAAATCTGAAAAAAGAGTATATAAAGGTTATGAAAGGACGAGTTTTTGAATTTTGAAAATTGATCAAGATCACGGCTCGATTTAGCACGCCAAACCGCATTTAATTCCTCGCATTTATTGCGGCAAGATTTATATCCAATCATATGCTTATCAGGCGACTTTTGATCGTACTTATCATTATTACGCCGACGCTCATCCTTAACATTCCCGCTCATTTAAAAACGATCGCATTTTTGTCACTTAGCTCATAAATGACTCAACTTATCTCAAAAATGACTTAACTCTTCTTCTCTCTTTTTCATTAAGTGACTCAAATTGTCCTAACTCGATACAACCGACTTTCCGATATGGCTATTTCACTTGGCCGATGTGAAAAATCGGTTCATTTCTCACTTTCTATCTTCCATCTCTTCGATTGAGTCTTCCGAGTGTTAACTCAGCTCAATTAACCCTAGCTCATTCTTAAGCTCTTCAAATCTTGATTCACATAAGGGCTTGGTGAATATGTCGCCTAACTCGCTTATCGCTTGAGATATATTCCAAAGTGATGTCTTTCTTTTCAACATGATCTCTTATAAAATGATATCCGACATCAATGTTCTTTGTTCTTGAATGCAATTCAGATTCTCGAGTGATTGCAATGGCACTCGTGTTATCACACATAATTGGAATCTCTTTTTCTTCAATTTCATAATCTCTCACCAAGTTGTCTCGTCCATAAGACTTGGGCACAACAAATTTGCCCGCAACTATGTATACTGCCACCGTGGATGTGGCTATTGAGTTTTGCTTCTTCAACCAGAAACCAATCTGCTTTGAAGCATTTGACATGTACACGGCATCGTCTATAAACTCTACATCTAGCATAGTACCGAGTTTGAGTAACCAATAAGCATGAATCCACCTTTTTTGGATACCATAAGCCAACTTCCTGCATCCCTTCAAATATCTTGGGATTCTCTTAGTCAGCAAATCATATGACTCTCATTTGGTGCACATTGAAATCTTGCACATACACCAACCGCAAAGGTGATGTCCGGTCCGGCCGGCCGCAAATAGAGTAGTAATCCAATAAGTGCTAAGTATCTTGTTTGATCTACACTTTACCATATGCATCCATGTCCATCTTAACGATGTGTGCATTGGTATTTTCACGAAGACTTTTCTTCCATACCAAATTTCTTCATTAAATTTCTCGTGTACTTTGTTTGACTTATGAAAGTTCCTTACTTCAATTGCTTAACTTGAAGTCCTAGGAAGAAGGTCGCCTCTCCCATCATGCTCATTTCAAATTTGCCTTGCATGAGGTTTGAGAACTTATCACACACTCTTTATTTGTAGATCCAAAAATGATATCATCCACATATATTTGAACAAGCAAGATACTCTCTCCATCTTGAATTCAAGAGTGTTCTGTCCACTTTGCCTTTGGTGAATCCGTTATCGCTTAGAAATTGAGACAAAGTATCATACCATTCTCTTGGTGCCTGTTTCAATCCATATAATGCTTTCTTGAGCTTGTACACCTTATCACCAATGGTCTCCTCGCTTCAAAACCTGGAGGTTGTTCAACATAGACTTCTTCCTCTAATGTACCATTTAATAATGCACTTTTCACATCCATTTGATATACAAGAAGTCCTTGTGAGCAAAGATAGGCAAGAAACATCCTTATTACTTTTAATCTTGCAACAGAGCAAAGGTTTCATCAAAATCTATTCCCTCTTCTTGCAATACCCTTTGGCTACCAATCTTGCTTTGTTTCTTACCACGGATCCTTCCTCATTCATCTTGTTTCAAAACCCATTTTGTGCCAATAACATTCTCGATGAGTTGGTCTCTCGCACCAATTCCCATACTTTGTTCCTTTCCAACCGATCCAGCTCTTTCTTGCATGGCTTGAATTCAATGTGTATCATCCAAAGGCTTGAGACACATATTTTGGCTCTATTTGGGAAATAAAACAAGTGAACATTGCTTCTTGCCGAGCTCGATCTGGTTCTTACACCATCTCTAACATCTCCAATGACTAGCTCGTGGATGGTTTCTGAGCCATCTCACATCAGGTTGAAGTAAGTCACCGGGTTTCTTTGTCTCGCTTGAGTTGTCTTGAGCAGCTCTTTCATCATCATTCACCATCCAATCGTCTTTGAGATTCAGCTACTTCATCTTCATCTGGATTAATTGCTCTTACATCGCTTCAACATAAGGACTCTTCGCATAGTTGGGCCGATTCACTTATCGCCTAACTCTTGAATGTCTTCTCCATTCACATTAGGTTCATCAAAAACCACATGAATAGATTCTTCTCGTGACCATAGTCCTCTTGTTCAACACTCTATGGGCTTTGCTCTCAACTAAGTATCCCAAAAAGATACCTTCATCGACTTTAGCATCAAAAGCCTTTAGATTATCCTTGCCATTGTTGTGGATGAAGCATTTACATCCAAATATTCTAAAATATGCAACATTTAGCTTTCTCCTACCCATATCTCATAGGAGTCTTTGTCACCGCCTATTTATCATGCATCTATTTTGAGTATAGCATGCAAAGTTAATGGCTTCACTAACATGGTTTTTGCAGCTTCCTTGAGAGTTCTTTCCTCCTTTCGCCTACTCCATTTCTTGTGGAGTCCTTGTCACGCAGATAACTCATGAGCAATACCATTTTCAACACAATACGAGTTATTATCCCATTGACAAACTCGCTTCCTCTAGCGCACCTTATCTTTATAATGGTTTGGCTCTTTCAATTTTGAACTCTTCTCATCACCGAGGTAACTTCGCAAAGTTTCTTTCTTTTTGCACATGAAGATTGTCCATGTATATCTTGAATAATCATCTACCACCACTAAGGCGTATTTCTTTCCACTTATGCCGGCCGTTCAATCGACCAAATAAATCCATATGCAAATGATGCAATATCCTTGTTGAAGAAGGACTAGACTTGTCCTTGAATGAAGATTTGATCTGCTTTTCCCATCCGCATGCATCACATACACTTTCCTTCTTGTATACCGAAACCGCAATCCTTCCACATGATGACTTCTTGCAAGCTTGTTGATTGTCTTGAAGTTCGGGATGACTCACCTTCTTGTGCCATAGCCAATCGGATTCGCCAGCTTTTGCTACAGACAGTGCTTGGTGCGTGGCAAGAGACCGCCTACCACATACATATTCTTCTCGTTTGATCCTTGCAAAGACTATTTCATTTGATTCAAGATCTTTAATCCGCACACTCCCATATTGAATCCAACATTGTAGCCCTTGTCACGTGAGTTGGTGATGCTTAACAAGTTGAAGTTGAGGCCTTCAACATAAGCAACATCTGTGATCTCTAATCCATTCTTCTTGATGGATCCAAAGGTTTTATTTCCCCGAGCTTCATTTCTCCAAATATGACTTTTGCACCTCTAATCTCCTTGAATCTTGACAGATTTTTCTTGTTTCCTCGTCATATGTCCGGAACAACCACTATCCATGTACCAGGTTCCTTGCACTCGCTTGTTCCTTGAACCTCGCAATCAATGAAATTAGTTTTTAGGTACCCATACTTGCCTGGGTCATAAGGGGTTAGTGTAAGATGATCCAACCAACCTATAGCGAAATGATTTGACTCTAAGAGTTTGCCATCTATCTCGTGCCATAATCATAATTCACTTTTGGCAAATTGCTTGGGGGCTTTAGGTTCATACAACAGTCTCTTTTGTCTATATGCCTGTGTGTGTGTTTTAGCAATTGCCTTCTTTTGGTAGTTGTGATATTTTTGGGTGTAGTGCCTGTGTGCATATGTGTGCGATAATAGCTCTTTTGCCTTTGGAATGACCTTTGCCGAGGTCTAGGTCTTTGCCATCTGTGCTTGTATTCCATTGGTCTCAGGCCGATTTTTCTCATTATTCCAATCACTTGGCTTGGATAGTTTCTACCATTCCCATCATATATGTGTTTCTTTGATAAAACTTCTGGGGTTTTTAGTAGCTCTGTTTATTCTTCACAGAGTACTTTCTATTTGGAGTTTGCCGACGAAACTGCTGGATTTCTTCTCAGCCTATCCTCTCAAAGATACTCAACGGTTGTTTTCCTTTCCTTTATATCCAAGGCCAATTTGTTTGTGATTGTGTTTTGGAATGAATGTGGGTGCAACATTTGGTGTTTTGGGTTTTTGAGATGCTTCATTACTCAAGATCATTTTTCCAAAATCACTCTAGAGTTTGACTGTGCACAAAGGAATTGAATCCTATGCCTGTCTTATCTCTACATTCTTTTTGACTCATGATAAGGTCATCCAATGATTTGGATGCCTTTGTGAATGAGGCAATTACATTTTTAAGATCATTTTCTCTTTTTCTCAGTAGACCTATCTCTCGCTATTAGTTTGGCATTTTCAGCTTTCACTATTTGTTCTCTTGAAATATGTGACTTAGAGTACTCAAATGCTCCTTAGTCACCGTGAGTTTTCGCTTTTGAAATGGTTGTTTTCCTCATTTATAATTGTGTGTGAGGATTTTATGTGTTCAAAGTCTTTCAACATTTTGCCTAATGAATCATAAAGATCAGTGGGTGATGAAGTGTGTGTATCACAATCACTATCCATGGAATCAATGAGATGAGTTAGAGTGTACCTCGCCTTCCTGGTCTAGTTGATCTTGTTCTTTAGCCATTAGACAGATCATTGCTCCCTATTCGAATCACTTGAGTAGTCAGCTTCACTACTCTCTCGAGTCTCGCTTCTTTAGACTTAGCTGTGTCTCAAGAAATTTCAGCACCAACATGGCTTTCTTCTTTTCCCCCCTCGTCTTCTTTCTCTCAAGACTTTTCTTTCTTCTTCATTATCGTATTTATTGACCGTGGGTAGGAACAGTCAATAGCAAAATGTCCTGGTTGTCTGCAGTTCCAACACAGGTTCTCAGCTCTTTCTGTCCTTGAGTTATCAGCTCTCTGATACTCAACTCTTTGATGCTCAGCTCTCTTGGGTGGCATGTCTTCCCTTGACTTGGAGGGAGCTGAATGTCTCCTGGAGGACTCACCCTTGTTTCTTTTATAGTTCTTATTGAAGAACTTGTTGAATCTTCTAACCATCAGATCAATCTCCTCCTGGTCTATGGCTTCCTTGACCTCAGTTCTCTTTCCATCCTTGACATAAGTGCAGCTGTCTTAGGTACAACTATCTCCTCTTGCTCTTTTCTTCTCAGCTCAAACTCATAAGCTTTGATATATGAGAATAGCTCATGATTGGATGTTGTTGTGAGGTTCATTGAATGTCTCAAGGCCATGACCTTCATTTCCCATTCAGCTGGGAGGCTTCTCAGAATCTTCATACACATTTCCTATTGTGTATATTCTTTCCCAAGTGCTGATCGCTCATTTGTGATTTCAAGTGAACTGCATCCACCGATCCAAGGTTTCACCGCAAGCATTTTCAAATTTTCAAATTTTTGTACAACTACACACAATTTATTTTCTTTAATTTGCTCGATCCTTCACAAATTAAAGTTAATTTATCCCGATTTCTTTTGCAGATTTGCAAGATTTGACTTTATTGAACATTACTTTGTCCAATGTCTTGTAGAGAATGTCCTTGGCCACATTACCCAAGATGTATCTCTTTCTCGTCATCATTAGTCCACTCGCCTTTGGCTTTTCAACCATGGTTGGTCCGCTTTTCTTCTCAAGCTTCTCGCTTACTTACAATCGCTATTCTTACAAACATGATCACTTTAAGTATTTACAGTGGCCCATCCTCTATCACTAGCCACATTTAATCATGTAAAGCAGATAGATGGGCCTGCATACAAATTTTCCAGTCATCAAATTCCTCAACAATGAACATAGGAATGCATGCCTGATTTGCTTCCATGATAATAACTTTTGCTAAGAATGAAAGAATTTGAAAATGCAAGTGTTAAAAATCTTTTAGAAAAGATAGAGATCTAGTTCAGTAACAAGTACGGAAGGATCAATGAACCAACCGCTCTGATACCACTTGTAGGTCCCAAGGGGTGTGAGTAAGGTTTAGAAGGGGGGGTTGAATAAACCTTACCAACTTTTTGATTTTTAGTCCTTTTAAAATTTTACAGAGTTAACACTCACACAACTAAGTCCTTGAGGGACAACTAAGTTAGTTATTCAAATAGAAGTCACCACTCAACGCACTCGATAGAGTCATTGATAGAATAACTCAACCTGCTTAACCTAAATCTTAACTAGACTGTGTTGATTTTATCAGCAGAAAACTTAACACCCTTGAATTTGATTTAAACTTGTTTTAATACTTGATTTTAGCACTTAGTTATTAATCAGTTGGATAGCAAATTATCAGCAGATATAAGTAAGTTTGCGTAAATAAAAGTGCTTAAATGTAAATGACACATGTGATTTTTATAGAGGTTCAAGATGGGGTAATTCTTCTAATCCTCTCTTCTCCAACTCCCGTAGGAATCCACTAAGTAATGATCAGTTCACAAAGTGGTTATTAGTCTAGAGACAAGTCTTGATCACACAAATGACTTGCTCCTTGACTCGCCTAGAGATGCTTGTCACACAACCGGCTTCTCTTCCGACTCGCCTTCTTCACAGGCGTACTCTTGCTACTTTCAAACTTTTCTCAAGCTTCGATTTCATCACGAAGCCCTCCAATAACTTGAGACTCGGTTTGACCTTGAACCTTCCTACAATCCTCCTTGGAATGTAGACCCCTTGTGATTCTTCAAAAGTTTCCTCTTCAATAGTTTGAAGTTATCTTTCCTTCACAGCTTTGTGTTGGATTGATTTCCTTCGAGTTTTAGGCTTGAGGATTTGCTTGAATATCTTTGAGAATATTTGCAGGTTACAGTTTGAATATTGCTTGATTTCTCAGGTGTGCAAGGTAATCAAGGTAACCTTTTCTCAATGAGTTTCCTCAGCCTTTTATAGTGAACTTTCAGAAATCTACCCGTTGAAGAGATAGGCTGATTTTCAAAAGACACTAGTGTTTGTTGGCATGTCTTTCCTTGGTCTTCAATCTTGAGATGTAGACATTTTCTCTTATTAAATAAATGTTCAGCTTTTCAGGATCTGACACGAGGTGCAGTGCTTCCCATTGGTTTATTCTTTTTTCACGCTTCTGGGACGAGCACTTTAAGACCTGACATCATGGAAGTATTACTTATTTAAGTAATGTTCTTGACTTCTGTGCAATGGATTCCTTTCAGTTGACTTCTCTTGGTTGTCGCTTATTTCCCCAGTGACTTGAGTCCGCTCCAATCATTTGAAGACTCAACTGTCACTCTCAACTTGTTACTTGCTTCTTGAGATGACTTAGATCGACACTTCACACACAAATTGCTCACCGATACATCTTAAATCAAGTTCTTGATCTTCCTTCTTGGCAATACTCAGCTGTTCCACAGCGGAGTCTTCACTTCCTTGATTGACTTCTTGTATTTCCAGCTTAGTCGATTCGACTCAAATTTTTCCACCTATCTACTACAATGAAAATTACAAGGAAAATGGGGTGCCAACTTTCTAGTTTAAGTTTTACATGGAATTCATCAAAATCTATAAAATAAATTTCCCAACATGTATTATCTAACCATGCGCTTAATGAAAATAACAAATTATGTTGGGATAGTCCTAACTGCGGAATACATGAGTTATCAGACCTAGGTCTTATTTTTACATGATTGTTATATTTGTTACTTGCATGATCAATTATTTGATATACTGCTTATGAGTTTGATTAGATGAATCCGAAATCCTAAACTTTCTTCCATATATTATTCTTAAAGTTTATTCGTGTTTAGTTTGATTATTTTCTTCTTAATTATTTTCCTTTAGTTTATTAAAAATCACAAATCTTGTTAGAGTGTTTAGGATTTAATTTTTGTTATTTGTGAAGAATAATAATTATTTGCCGGCTAAGTCTTTCTTGAGAGATGACTTGTAGTCAACTTGCTACCCTACGATTGATCTCGTACTCTTACGAGGATTGTTAGACTTTTATAGGTGTGTAGTAGTCGAACAAACATCATTTAATACAAGGAAATGTCACCATCACATGCTGCAGGCCAAGAAAAGACAAGCCAATGAGTTGCAGGTCAAGAAAAGACAAGCCAATGAACAAGAAGTGTTATTTGAAAATATCCTATCTCTTGATTGGGCAAATTTTCAAATAAGTACTATAAATGGCTGAGAAAGGAAGTGAGAGAAGAAAATCGAGCACAACGGTTCTAACAAGCAATCAAGAAAGAAAACCTGCAAATATTCTCTTAAGCTTTCTCAGACATTCCTCAAGCTTAAAATCGAAGGAATTCGATCCAACACATTTAGTGAAGGGAAAAATACTTCATCAAGTTGAAGAGGAAATAGTATAAAGAACAAAAGAGGTTTACTCTCCAAGGTCGAACCAGAAGATTTGAGCTTGTTGGAAGGCTATGTGATCAATTCCAAGGGTTCGAAGGGAGCTAAAGTAGCAAGGCAAGCTGTCTTGTGAAGAAGCTGAGTCCCAGGAGCAGCCAACTATGTGATCAAAGCTTAGTGGATTCCTCCAGGAGTTGGAGAAGAGTGGATTAGAGGAATTACCCCATCTACGAACCACTATAAAATTTGCTTGTGTCATTTTACTTACATCACTTTAATTTCCTGCATATTTTGATATCTGCTGTTTAAGTTTATATTACTTAACCCAGCCCATAATAATATTGCTAAAAACAAGTGTTAAAAACAAGTATAAAATATCAAGGGTGATAAGTCTTCTACTGAACAAAACCAAATCAACTGAAAAGTTAAAGTTAGCTGACCCAACCGAGTTATAGTATCAACAGCGCATCGAGTTTGTTGAGTGGGTAACTTTGCTGAAGTAAGCCAACTTAGCTGTCCCAAGGACTTAGCTGATTTGTGTTAACTCTATTACAACATTTTAAAAAGGACTAAATTCGAAAATTTGGTAAGATTTATTCAAGCCCCCTATTCTAAACCTTACACCTCACCCTTTGGGACCTACAACCTGAGACCCGACTATTATTCCAGTTGAGTGTTCAGCCATCCGGGCAGGTGTCTCAACACCTTGTGTAGGAATTGGTTTGTCTAAGGTGCCTGCTTCATTACCTTCCTTAGCTTCATCACCGGTTTTCCTGGTGCCATCTTCTTCAGAGTGCACAAGTGATGTGGTGGAAGCAATGGTTCACACCACATCCTTGACATCAGGGACAAAAGAGATTTGAGAAGACTCTCCTGGACCCTCTTCCATTTGCTGCTCTTGCATCTCCTTTTATTCTCCGATGACTTGCCAAAACTCGCTTTTCTCGGGTTTTAATGAATGCATGGTTGATTTCTTCTATGTCACTATCGCTTCTGTCAGATGAGTTCATGGCAAATTTAGGTACATCTGCGAAAGGGCAAGAGTGGGGCTTCTGTGATTCTTTAATAGCTTTTGCCTTCTCCTAGGCTCTTTGTTTCTCCTCATCCCTCATTTCAGAAAGAATAGCCATGCAGAAATCAAGATCAAGGGCGGAGCTAACAACTATGTTACCCAGGAAGCTTAAGAGCTCCTCTTTTTCTTCGATAAACTCAGGGCTCTAGAATTGATGTCTTGAGTAACTCAACTTCCAAGTTCTCCATACCCCCAGTCTTTCTTGGATATAAGGATTTACATGAGACATCATTACTACATCATCATGCTCTTCTTCCTGAATAGTTGCAAGCGGAGCTTGTTCCTCCTCAGGTTCTCGTGCATCCGTCTGAGGGGACTGAACAACTGTTTCTTCAGTATGTTCAGCTGTATTCAACTCCATGTTCCTCAGTTGTCTCTCGAACAGCTGGGTCTTGAACAGACTGCTGATCCACATCAGCAGTCTTCTCGACTTTCGTGGTGATCACTTCACCACCAACAACTTCCTTTGACTACTCTTCCAGAGCTTCAGCAATGTCTTTCTGTGGTGGCTGAGTGCCAGACTCAGCTGGCTTCTCAAGCTCTGATTTCTTGAAAAGTCTTCTTCTTTTGGTTGCAACCAGAGGGACTTCTGGCTCCACTTCTTCAGGCTCATTGAACATAAAAGCCTTTTCTTATGTTGTCTGCTTCTTGGATGCAGCTGCCTTTTTAGGTACGACAGTGCACCTCTTCTTCACAACTGGAGAAGGTACTAGAGGTTCCTTCAGTCTCGCTTGTTGGGGCAAAGCTTGGTTGACTTGGCTGCTGCCGGCGGAGTGCATGCTTAGGATCGGGATCGCAGAGGCGGTGTGCTTAGTCTTAGCAATAACACTCTCCTTCTGAGTCGGCTCAAGAGAAGGAGCTGGAACAGTTGCAGTTGTGTCTTCGGGTACCGTATCAGCTGATTCACCTTCACTGGTGTCAGCTGTTCGTGCATGTGCTTGCCTCTGAGCACCAGATAGATTTGCTCTAAACATCTTCTTGTTGACATGGAAAGGCTTTCCATGCCTAAGATCAATCCCCTTGACCTCCATGAGATGGCCAATGACCAGGCCATATCCCAGCGAGCTTCCAAATAGACCATCATTCGAAATGGTCTTGTTAAGTACATTCTGGCAGATTTGGCTAAAAACGAACTTAACCCAGTTGACCTTCTTTTTCTCCATGATCGCAACCATCACAATCAGCTTTGTTCGAGACAACTAATTAAAGATGCCAAATTTCATGTCAATGCTTTTGGACATGATGTCCATCAGTTTATGATAATCTTCTTTGATCATGGACTTCTTGGCTGTGTAAACAACCTTAGCAACTGACTCTGGCTTGGCAATTTCCTTCCATGCCGCAGCCAGGTTAACCTCTTTCTCAACTATCTTCTTCATCCCTTCCAAAGGCAGATGGTAGTACTTAGCTAAGTATGCAATAGTTTTTTTGATGTCTTTGCTGTGGACGGATGATCTGATCTCCCCATCGTGAACCTCAGTGTTCACGTAGAACATAGCGACCTCTTCGGAGTAAGTGTGGGAGTATTCCATCTTGAGAAATCCCTTCAGGCTGGATTTCTCTGACTTCGTAGCAATCTTTTGGACCAGGGCCTTATCAGCTCCCTGTTTCAGCATCCCTTCAAAATCCACAATCGACCCAGAGTGAATTTTCTTGGACATTTTGATGAAATCATATGAAGCATCCATTATTTGGAAAAATAACCGGGGAAATATTCACAGAACCTTTCTTGAAGAACTAGGGTTTTTGTTGCTTTGTAGAGAGAAAAAATTGAACTTGCTTTCTGGAGAAGAGAGTGTTGTGAGGAGAGAGGAAAATAGGTTTTGGTTTTTATGGGACGTGAGAGGACAGTTTTTGGAATTTAAAAAGTTTGATCAAAACCAACGGTCAAGATTAAACCTTTGAAACCACATTAATTTCTCCGCATTAAATGTAGCAACATTTATATCCAATCATAGGCTAAACGTGTGCAACTTTGTTCTGACATCATAATTACGCTTACGTAATGTGCAAAAACATTCCCGCTCGCAGAAAACAACTGCGTTTTGTCACTTAGCTCATAAATAACTCAAATGTCATCCAAAAGTGACTCAACTCAGCTTCTCTCTTCACATAAGGATCACTCAGCTGTCAGCTAACTCAATACAGCTGATTCCTCATCTTGGTTGTTTCACTTGGCTGGAGAATGAAACTTTGTTTATTTTCACTTCTCTCTTCTTGGTCTCTGCTGATCGAGTCTTCTGAGTCTCCTAACTCAGCTCAATTAAACCTAGCTCATTCTTAAGCTCTTCAAATCTTGATTCACATAAAGGCTTTGTGAATATGTCAGCTAACTGCTTATCAGTTGAGATGTATTCCAAAGCGATGTCTTTCTTTTCAACATGATCTCTTATGAAATGATATCTGACATCATTGATTTTTTTCTTCTTGAATGGAACACTGGATTTTGAGTAATTGCAATAGCACTTGTATTATCACACATAATTGGAATTTCGTTTTCTTCTATACCATAGTCTTTCAGTTGTTGTCTCATCCATAGAACTTGGGCACAACAGCTGCCCACATCTATATACTCTGCTTCAGCTGTGGATGTAGCTATTGAATATTGTTTCTTGCTGAACCAAGAAACCAATCTATTTTCAAGCATTTGACAAGTACTTGAAGTACTCTTCCTATCCACTCTACATCCAACATAGTCTGAATCTGAGTAGCCTACCTACTTAAATCCTCCATCCTTTGGATACCATAAGCCAACTTCTTGGCCTTCCTTCAAATACCTTATGATTCTCTTAGTTGTAGTCATGTGACTCTCTTTTGGTGCAGATTGGAATCTAGCACATACACCTACAACAAAGGCGATGTCTAGCCTTCTTGCTGTTAAATAGAGCAATGATCCAATGTGGGCTCTATATCTAGTTTGATCAACATCTTTGCCATCTGCATCCATATCCATCTTAATTGAAGTGTTCATTGGAATCTTCACTGATGACTTCTCTTCCATACCAAATTTCTTCATCAAATCTCTAGTATATTTGGTTTGGCTTATGAAGGTTCCATCCTTCATTGGCTTTACTTGAAGTCCTAAAAAGAAAGTCCACTCTTCGATCATGCTCATTTCAAACTTTCCTTGCATGAGGTTTGAAAACTTGTCACACAACTCTTTATTTGTGGATCCAAAGATGATATCATCCACATAGATTTCAACAACCAATATACTATCTTCATTTTGAATTCTAAAGAGTGTCTATCAACTTTTCCTTTGGTGAATCCATTGTCAATTAGAAATTGTGAAAATGTGTCATACCATGCTCTTAGTGCTTGTTTCAATCCATATAGTGCTTTTTTGAGCTTATAAACTTTGTCTCCAATAGTTTTCTGCTCAAAATCTGGAGGTTGTTCAACATAGACTTCTTCTTCTAAAAGTCCATTTAGAAATGCACTTTTCACATTCATTTTATATACAGTGAAGTTCTTGTGTGCAACATAAGCAAGAAACATCCTTATTACTTCCAATCTAGTAACAAGAGCAAAAGTTTCATCAAAATCTACTCCTTTCTCTTGGCAATACCCTTTGGCTACCAATCTTACTTTGTTTCTTACTACAGATCCTTCCTCATTCATCTTGTTCATAAATACCCACTTAGTCCCATTAACATTTTGGTGAGTAGGCCTTTGAACTAATTCCCATACTTTGTTCATTTCAAACTGATTTAGCTCTTCTTGCATAGCCTGAATCCAATATGTGTCATCCAATGCTTGAGACACATATTTAGGGTCTATTTGGGAAATAAAACAGGTAAACATGGCTTCATGTTGAGCTTTGGATCTGGTTCTTATTCCATCTCTAACATTTCCAATAATTAACTCAGGTGGATGGTCTCTCAGCCATCTCACATCCGTTGAGTAAGTCTCATCGATTCACCCGTCTTGCACTAAGTTGTCTTGAATAACTTCTTCATCATCATTCACCGCAGACTTCCAAATGTCTTTGAGATTCAGCTATCTCTTCTTCTTCAGGATTGAGTGCTCTCACATATGCATCAACATAGGGACTCATCTGCATAGTTGGCTGATTTTGCTTCTCAGCTAACTCATCTATGCCTTCTCCATTTACATTTGGTTCATCAAACACTATATGGATAGATTCTTCTATAACCATAGTCCTCTTGTTTAGCACTCTATAAGCTTTACTCTCGGCCGAGTATCCAAAAAAGATACCTTCATCACTTTAACATCAAAAGCTTTTAAATTGTCTTTGCCATTATTGTGGATGAAGCACTTGCATCCAAATATCTTGAAATATCCAACATTTGACTTTCTCCCTGTCCAAATTTCATAGGGAGTTTTGATCAATTGTCTGCTGATCATGCATCTATTTTGAGTATAGCAGGCAGTATTCATGGCTTCAGCCCAAAATCTCTTAGGCAATCCAGCTTCAACTAACATTGTCCTATCAGCTTCTTTGAGAGTTCTGTTCCTTCTTTCAGCTACTCCATTATGCTGTGGAGTTTTTCCAGCTGACAACTCATGAGCAATACTATTTTCAATACAACACTGAGTTATAATCCCCTTGACAAACTCAGTTCCCCTGTCAGATCTTATTTTTTATAATGGTTTGACTCTTCTCATTTTGAACTTTTCTCATCAGCTGAGGCGATTTTGCAGTGTTTTCTTCATTTACACATGAAAATAGTCCATGTATATCTTGAGTAATCATCCACCACCACTAAGGTGTATTTCTTTCCACTGATGCTAGCTGGCTCAACAGGACCAAACAAGTCCATATGCAAATGTATGTAGTATCCTTGTTGAAGAAGGACTTGGCTTGTCCTTAAAGGATGACTTGATTTGCTTTCCCATCTGGCATGCATCACAAATGCTTTCTTTCTTGTATACTGAGTTAGGCAATACTTCCACAAGTTTGTTGATTGTCTTGAAGTTCAGGTAACTCAACTTCTTGTGCCACAACCAACTTTATTCGGTTGTACTTTTTGCTAGCAGACATGTGCTTGGTATAGCAGCTGACCAATCCACTACATACATGTTTTTCGGCCTAGTTCCTTGTAGCACAATTTCATTTGATTTAGCATCTTTGATTTGGAAAACTCCTATATTGAATCCCACATTGTAGCCTTTGTAACAAAGTTGGCTGATGCTTAGTAGGTTGAAGTTGAGACCTTCATCATATGCAACATCAGTAAGCTCTAGTCCATTTTTTTTATGGATCATGTGCCTTTGATCTCCCCTGGAACTTCATTTCCTCCAAATATGACTTTTTCACCTTTGATTTCCTTGAACTTTGACATATTTTTCTTGTTCCCTGTCATATGTCTGGAACAACTACTATCTGTGTACCAGTTTCCTTGGCACTCAGCTATTCCTTGAACCTGCAATCAAGGAAATTAATTATTAGGTACCCATACTTGCCTGGATCGCGGGGGGTTAGTGCGATAAGATGTTCCAACCAACCTATATCCAGATGATCTGACTCTAAGATGTTTCCATCTATCAGTTCCATAATCATAGTGCATATTAGCAAATTGCTTGGGGGTTTTATGATCATACAACTATCTCTTTTGTCTGTATGCCTGTGTGTTTGTTTGAAGATTTGCTTTCTTGGGGTAGTAGTAGAATTTTTGAGCTTGATGGGTTTTGTGCATAGGTGCATAAGTTTGCTGATAATAACTCTTTTGCCTTGGGAATGACCTTTGTCGAGGTTAAGATCTTTGCTGATATCTCACTTGGTTGTTCCAATCAGCTTGGTTTGGATAGTTTCTACCATTCCCATCATATAAATTTCTCTGCTGAAATCTCGGGGGCTTTTGGTAGCTCTGTTTAGCTTTCACAGAGTATTTTCTGTTTGGATTTTGCTCATGGACGTTTCTAAATTTCATTTCAGATGTCCTTTCAGCATACTCTACTGGCTTCTTTCCTTACCCTTATATCCAAGGTCAGTATGATTGTGATTGTGTTTTGGTGTGGGTGTTGGTGCAACATATGGTGTTTTGGATTTTTGGACTCCGTCATTACTTGAGCATCCTTTTTCCAAAATCACTCTAGGAGCTTGAGAATGCACAAACAAATTGAATCATATGCCTGTCTTGTCTCCACACTCTTTTTGAGTCATTACAAGCTCATCCAATGATGTAGATGCATTTGTAAATGAAGCCATCACATTTTTGAGATCTTTCTCTCTCGTTTCTGTAGCAACTAACTCGATTTAGATCTTGGCTTTTTCAACTTTCACTTCCGTATTTTCATCGTGTATGTGACTTAGAGTACTCAACTCTTTAGTCAACTGTGAGTTTTGGCATTTAAGCTGACTGTTTTCCTAATTTAAAAGTTTGTGTGAGGTTTTGATGTGGTCAAAGTCTTTTATTATTTTTCCAATTGAATCTTAAAGATATGTGGGTGAGGAAGTGTTTGTGTCACTATCACTATCACTAGAATTTGAATGATATTAGTTAGAGTGTACCTCATCTTCTTGATCTTGTGGATCTTGTTCTTTGGCCATGAGGCAAATCAAAAGCCTCTTCTTCAGTGTCACTTGAGTAGTCTGCTTCACTACTATCCGAGTCTGCTGGTTCATTGTACTTGGTTGGTTCAACAGTCTCAGCAGCCAACATGGATTTCTTCTTTTCTTTTCTTCTCTCTCTGAAGACTCTTCTATCCTCTTCATTTCTGTATTTGTTGACTTGTGGATAAGAACAATCAACAGCAAAGTGTCCTGGTTGTGTGCAATTCCAACACAGGTTTTCAGCTCTATGCAAGTTAGCTCTCTCAGCTCTCTGATTATCAGCTCTCTGATAGTCAGCTCTCTTGGGTGGCCTGTCCTCCCTTGCTTTGGAGGGTGCTGAGTGTCTTCTGGTGGTTTCACCCTTGTTTCTTTTATAGTTCTTATTGAAGAACTTATTGAAACTTTTCACCATAAGGGTAATTTTCTCCTGGTCAATTGTTTCTTTTGGCTCAACATTCTTTCCTTCACTGGCTATTAGTGCAGATGTCTTGGGCACAACTATTTCCTCTCACTCTTTTTCGCTCAGCTCAAACTCATAAGCTTTGAGATCTGAGAACAACTCATAATTTGATGTTTTGGAGAGGTCCATGGAATATCTCAGGGCTATAACCTTCATTTCCCACTCAGTTGGGAGGGCTCGTAGGATCTTCATGCACATCTCCTTTTGAGTGTACTCCTTCCCAAGAGCTGAAAGCTCATTTGTAATTTCTATGAATATGGCATCCAGCTGATCCAGACTTTTACCTGCAAGCATTTTAAAATTTTCAAATTTTTGAACAACAACAATTAATTTATTCTCTTTGATCTGTTCAGATCCTTCACAAATCAGTGTTAGCTTATCCCAGATTTCTTTGGCTGATTTGCATGATTTAACTTTATCGGACATAGCCTTGTCCAAGGTCTTGTAGAGGATGTCCTTGGCAACATTATCAAGGCTGTATATTTTTCTATCTTCATTTGTCCATCCACAGCGTGGTTTTTCAACCATAGCAGGTCCGGGCTCTGCTGCAGCATCTTCTCCTTCAGCAGGAGGTATGTGCTCTTCTTACAGCAATGTTGACCTTTAAAATTTGCAGCGGCCCATCTTCTATCACTAGCCACATCTCATCATGCAAGCCTGATAGGTGAGCCTGCATGCGAATTTTTCAATCATCAAACTCTTCCACAGTTAACATGGGAATGCGAGTTAGGTTTGCTTCCATGATAATAACTTTGCTTTTGAAATAAAATCTTTATAAACACAAGTGTTGTATCTTTTGAAAAGATTAAGATCTAGTTCGGTATCCAGTGTGGAAGGCTCAATTAACCAACCACTCTGATACCACTTGTAGGTCCTAGGGGGTGAGTTGTAAGGTTTAGAGGGGGGTTGAATAAACCTTACCAAATTTTCAAACTTAGTCCTTTTAAATAATTTTACAGAGTTAGTTCAAATCAGCTAAGTCCTTGAGGGACAACTAGATTGGCTTACTTCAGCAAAGTTACCCACTCAACAGACTCGATTGAGCTGTTGATAGTATAACTCAGTTGAGTCGGCTAACACTTAACTTTAAAGTTGATTTGGTTTTGTTCAGCGGAAGACTTTTCACCCTTGAAGTTTTTAACTTGTTTTCAGCAAGGTTATTATCAGTGAGGTTTAGCAATTTTAACTTAACAACATATATCAAGAATATTCAAGAAAGTAAAGTGCTATAAGTAAAATGACACGAGCAAATTTTATAGTGGTTCGAGGATGGGGTAATTCCTCTAATCCACTCTTCTCCAACTCCTGGAGGAACCCACTAAGTAATGATCCGTTACAAAGCGATTATCGATCCGAGTCAGCCTTGATCACACATCTGGCTACTTGTGGGACTAAACTTCTTCACAAAACATCTGTCTTGCTACTTCAGCTCCCTTCGATCTCTTGGAATTGATCACACAGCCTTCCAACAAGCTCAAATCTTTTGGTTCGACCTTGAACCTTACTACATCTCCTTCAAACTTGGAGAGTAGACCCCTTTAGTTCTTAAAACTATTTCCTCTTCAACTTGATGGAGTATTCTTTCCTTCACTGAATGTGTTGGATCGAGTTCCTTCGATTTTAGGCGTGAGGAATATCTTTGAAAGCTTGAGAGTATTTTTGCAGGTTTGCTTGCTTAAATTTCTTGTAAGAACGGTAACCTTCTCTCACTTGCTTCCTCAGCCTTTTATAGTGCTCATTTGAAAATTTTCCCGATAAAGAGATAGGTAATTTTCAAATAACACTTCTTGGTTGTTGGCTTGTCTTTTCTTGATCTGTAGCTTGGATGGTGCATTTCCTCATATTAAATGTTGTCTGCAGTTTTCAGGGCCTGATACAAGCTCAGTGCTTCCCATTGGTTTATTCTATTTGCATGCTTCTAGGATGAGCACTTTTAGACATGGCAGCATGGACGTATTACTAAAATAAGTAAAGTCCTTGACTTCTGTTCAATGGATTTATATTAGTCGACTTGACTTGACAGCTGCCTTTACCCCTTTGACTTGGATCAGCTCCAACATTTTAAGAATGAGTCAACTGTCTGTCAACTGGCAGACTTGGCTCTTAACTGACTTGACTATCACTTCTTCATCCTTTACTCAGCGGTTCCACAAATGGGTCTATACTTCAATAGAGTCTGAGATTTCATGTTGAGTACACACAACTGACACACAGCGTCCTCACTTCAATCTTCAGTCGACTCTTGTATTCTTCAGCATAGCTAACTCCACTCAGCTCATGCAGTCCTATCTATTACAATTAGAAATACAAGGAAAATGGGGTGTCAACTTCCTATTCTAAGTTTTACATGGTATCATCAAAATCTAATCATAAATTTTCCTAAAACTAGATGATCTTTATTAAAATTCCTTTGAACTTTTTCTAACGTCCTCTGGTATTACCCATTCTTTGAGAGTAACTTCAATTGTGGAATATCTTGTAACTGGCTCTAAGAAGCTGAAATGTCTCCATTTTAATTCTTGCTTCTTTATGGCCACCCAGACTCCCGATTCACAGTTAATAGTATTGCTTCTCCATATTTCAATTTGATCCTTCATTTTTAGGTGTTGAAGTTTTCCTTCATCACCACATTTGTTGCGAAAAATAATTGGCATTATGCGATAAAACTCATTTTATTATGTAAACTTTTGAAGGTCTACAGGAAATTATTTCCTAACAGTACATTTGTTCATGTATCATGAAAATAGATTGTTGGAGTTTTGACATTGTACCATGGGGTACCTCATACTCTGCCGATCTTAGTTTTTACTTATTTAATTACTCGATTAAGGATAAGAATCCTTCTAGAGAAATCTCTTCTTTCAACAACTGACAATTCTTCTTTCATTGGGAAAATCCTCTAGCTTTAGTACATCTTCCGGCACCTGAATCAATATAGGCCACAAAATAATCTACCTTGTGTTTATCATATATCATTCCAATAATAATGTATACGGAGAATGGACTAGTAATCATCTAAATCTGTATCATTTCCCAACCATTATAAATTCCATTCCCCCTTGTAATATTTCTGTAGGTTTATGCTCCTAAAAAAACTCTATCCCAAGAGTTAATTATTCTTGGATTTTCCCGTTGTTCCTATTATAATCAGATCAATTTCACCTATTTGAAGACTTCTTTGATATCTACTAGCTAGGGGTTGCTGAAGGTAATATAAACCACCACAAGGAAAGATGTTATCGTTTTGAGTAATGTCGAATATTACTTCAACTTCTCTCTGTCCTTCTGGACATTTCACCTATCCATGTGTCTTAAAGACATATGGGATTCTCTGAAATATACTTGGTCTTTATTCTTCCCAACGAATGCTGCTAAAAATTATGTCTTGTTGGAAAGACATCCTTCTTGGTTCAACCTTAAGACTTCTTCTTCTGCTGAAGACTGGTTGATCTTGAATTTTCATATCAATCTATCTCATTGTTGGAGATTCGATGATTTCTGGTAAAACCACTTTTGCGAAGTCCTCAAAGATTCTAGAGGACTTCAATATATTCATTCCTCAAGAACACTTCTGAATGATGTGCATTCGAGAGTGTATAAGAAATCTTATATGTGATCGAGTAAGGTTTGATTCCTTCTTTCATTAAATCTATTATTTTGAAATCCTGATGAAAGGTCAGAACTCGATTGAAATCTCAATATCCCGAATTGTAGGCAATTCTAGGATACACATATATAATGTTGATTTCCCTGCATACAAATTTCATGTGACTGCTCTAAGGCACGAGTTCTTGAGTTTGAGATTCGCTTATCAAAGATAGTACGATTGAGAGGCGAATCAATTCCTTCTTTCAAAGTTGCTTTGATGATTACTCTAATAGCACTGATGTGAATTGGTAAATGTGAAATATACGTGCATTTAGAGGTTTATTTGAGTACATATTTGATACATTTGAATAGATATTTTGTGTCTTTAGGTTAGTTTCCTTTGTTGGGCGTGATGTTGCATATTCTGGTATACTTTTGCAGGAAATAGAGCTTATTATGAAAATATGTCAGTGGAACGACTCAGATAGGAAAGTCAAAAGCCAAAGGACGATCAAATACGCAAAGAAAATGACGAAGTACAAGTTACACGACCAGACCATGTGATATTACACGGTTGTGGGAAATGAATCGTGACATTTTACACGGACGTGCGAACCGAGAAGGAAATATTTTCAGAGAGATTCCTCGGTCCACCCGTATGAAATCCCATGCCCGTGGGATTTGCTTGAGCCAAAAAAAGTCGTGGTTCTGGTTCCCGAGCTGAATTTGTTTTCTAATTTCGTCAAGACTCTACAAGACAACTATAAAAGGAGTACCTAATCGTAAAGTATGATATAACAAATCTAGGAGAAAAAACACACATCAAGGAGAGAAAAGAAAGAATACAACGAAGAACACCACAAGACCTCTACCAACTACGAAGGCACGAAGGTTCGGGATTGTGAAGACGGATCCATCTACACAAGGGGGTTCTATCATCATAGTCTATGGTTTTTGTTCTATAATTAATTCCATGTTTGACTATTTGTTTTTTAGATTTATCTATGAATTTTCATGCAAGTATGTTAGGTTAAATCTCTTGATCCTAGGGCATGATCGAAACTCTGGATTCATGTTAATTCAAATTTGATTATTCTTCTTAATTGGTTTCTTATGTTCTATTTATGAATTCGAGTGCTTACTTCTTGTAGATTATCTGGCCAATAATTTGCATGTTTTATATGTCAGATCGTAATTTGGAAGATGAGATCTAACAGTTGATAAACGAATTCATAATATAAACGGGTACAGAGTCGGGAGGCTTATAATGTTTATGGGGGTTTACTTCAATTCTATATGCTTTGAGAGTTGATATTAATTGTTGCATAGGGATACTAGCAATTCTTATTAATCTATAGTTTGATTTGCACTCAGGATAGAGAATATACTATCTTAGGAATTGAACCCATAGATACACAGAAATTGGTTTTGATGAAATGTTAATTGGAATTAATATTGATGAAGCATGTTAAGATCATAGTTCTAGGATTTCTCTTTGTGATTTTTTGAGTTTTTGAGAAGTTTGGGAATTTACAATAACTAGAGATTCTCAATTTCATAGTTTTAGGGATAATTTAGATATTACTTTGTTTTACATCACTTCAATAAAATTGGAGTACTAAATTTATTGTACTTTATGTGTTTCGGATCAATCCCTGAGAAATACGACCTTGTTCGCCATTATCTATAAGCTACAACGTACACTTGCGGTCTAGTGATCCACGATCAAGTTTTTGGCACCGTTGCCATAGATTGAAAGATTCATCATAAATATAGTGATAAATAGTTCAATCTTAATTGAAGCACAATTTTTTAATTTGATTTTAACATTGTTTTTGTTGAGTGCAAATAGTACATGATCACGCATTCCCGATCAGTTGAGCCGATACCCATTGACGTGGAAATAAAAAAAATAGCGAAACAGTTAAGAAAATGGTCGAGATCGTAATGGCAGAGGATATCCGTTGGAATAACATGAACAACAAAAACATTGATGAGCATCCATTGATACCACCGGGTAATGCTAACAAACATAATTTAGTTGAGAAGAGGCCGATGAGAAGGGCCGTGAGGAATTACTTCCAGCCAAAAGTTAATCTTAGATATGGGGAAGTGGCACGTCACCCGATCAACGCATACAACTTTGAACTAAAACCGGCATTGATCCAAATGGTGTCATGGAACCAGTTTGGGGGGCGAGCTGTGAAAGATCTGAATGCACATCTGGCACAGTTCTTAGAAATTTGTGACACACAAAAAATGAATGGTATTTCTGAGGATGCCATTCGTTGTTGCCTTTTCGCATTCTCTCTAAGCGATAAGGCCAAGGGATGGTTATCTTCATTGACACCACCTGCTGCGGATTGGACATAATTGAGTCATAAATTTCTTGCTAAGTACTTCTCCCCAAGCAAGATATTACAGTTGAAAAGCAAGATCACTCAGTTTAAGCAGTTTGATGGTGAGCTGTTATACGAGGCATGGGACATATTCAAAGAATTACTGAGGAAGCGCCCACATCACGAATATCCTGATTACCAACAGGTGCAGTACGTTTATAATGGTTTAAGTGGGAACACAAGGACTATTATTAGATGATGCATCTGGAGGTGCATTATTTAGGAAATATCCGGATGAGGCGCTGAATTACTAAAGGAGATGGCAAATAATAGCTATCAATGGCCATCCGAGAGATATAATGTCTAACAAGTGGAAGATGTTGAGGATGAGGATAAAATTGACATGGTAACCGAGCACGTGTCTATGCTGAGTATGAATCTGAACGCGATCCAGCAAGTTACTCCGAGAGAACCAGCAATAGTTCAGGAAGAGGTGAATTTCGTGGGACAATGGAATTTAAATAACAACTATAGAAATAATCAGGCACCCACAAATTATCATTCGGGGTCGCGAAACCACGAGAACTTTTCTTACGCTAACAATAGAAAAGTTTTGTATCCACCTCTAGGTTTTAATGTGGGGAATCGTGGTAGAGCGGAGTCGGATGAGAAGAAGCCATCTCTAGAGGACATGTTGGCCTCATTTATTTGGGAGACGAAAGCCAGATTGAATTAGGATGAGGCTAAAATTAACATAATTGAGGAACAAGTTGCACAACTAAATACAAATGTCAATGCGAGATTGAGATCTTTAGACGCAAGTGGCTCAAATCGCAACAGCAGTGGGAAGCCAACATAAAAAGGCAAATTCCCAAGCGATATGGAAATAAACCCATTGGAGCAATGCAATGCCATTCATCTGAGGAGTGGTGCAGAATATGAGGGCCTGTAGGTCCCAAGGGGTGTGGTGTAAGGTTTAGAAAAGGGGGGGTTGAATAAACCTCACCAAATTTTGATTTTAGTCCTTTTAAAATATTCAACAGTGTTAACTCAAACAACTGTGTCCTTGAGGGACAGCTAAGTTGGCTATTCAGCTAAGTTAGCCACTCAACAGACTCGATAGAGCTGTTGATCGTATAACTCGGTTGCTTAAGCCAAATACTTAGCTTGACTGATTTGGTTTTTAACAACGGAAGACTTAACACCCTTTGATTTGTTTTAAGCTTGTTTTTAAACCTTTATATTTAGCACTAGGTTATTTATCAGTTGGATAGCAAATATAAATCAGCAGACATAAGAAAATATGCAGGAATGTAAATTTGCTCAAAGTAAATGACACAAATATTTTATAGAGGTTCGAAGATGGGGTAATTCTTCTAATCCTCTCTTCTCCAACTCTTGGAGGAATCCACTATATAGCAGATCCGTTTACAAGCGGTTATCAGTCTGGAGACAGCCTTGATCACACAGCTGGCTTCTCTTGTGACTCGCCTACTTCATAGGGGCAAATCGCTTTGCTCACTTGACTCACTTCTCAAGTTCTTGGATTTGATCACGAAGCCCTCCAACAAACTTGATAATGGTTTGATCTTGAACCTTTCTACAATCCTGACTTGGAAAGTAGACACCTTTGATTCTTCAAAAGTTTCCTCTTCAATAGGTTGAAGTTATCTCTCCTTCACACTTGTGTTGGATTGAGTTTCTTCGAGTTTAAGGCTTGAGGAATTGCTTGAATTGCTATGAGAATATTGCAGGTTAATTGCTTGAATATTGCATGTTCGTTCGTGGTTGAGGTTATCAAGGTCACCTCTTCTCAATAGCTTCCTCAGCCTTTTATAGTACCCATTTGAAATTTTGCCCATTGAAGAGATAGGCTAATTTCAAATGTCACTTTGTGTTCGTTGGCTTGTCTTGTCTTGGTCTGAAACACTTGTGATGTCGACTCTTCCTCGTATTAAATGACTTTGCAGCTTTGCAGGTTTTGACACAAGATGCAGTGCTTCCCATTGCCTTATTCCTCTTGCACGCTTCTGGGACGAGCACTTTAAGACCTGGCAGCATGGAAGTATTACTTATTTAAGTAATATTCTCGACTTCCGTGCAACAGATTAATCTCGTGTCTTGAAATCTGCGCTTTTAGCCCAGTGTGACTTGAGTCAGGTCCAATCATTAGATTGACTCAACTGTCACTTCAACTTCTAGACTTGGCTTCTTGAGTTGACTTGACCGACATCAAGCCACGCTTGTTCCTCACCGACTTTCATCAAAACGAGTCCCCGACTTCCTTTATGGCCTTACTCAGCTGACACAAAACAGATTCTTCACTTAGTCCACAATTGACTTCTTGTAATCTTTGACATAGCTGACTTAACTCAGCTTTTCAGTCCTATCTAATACAATACAAATTACTAGAAAAATGGGGTACCAACTTCCTAGTTTAAGTTTTACATGGTATCATCAAAATTTATCAAATAAATTTTCTAACAATATCCCCCCTTTTGATGATGCCAAAACTTAAATTAAATGAGTAAACAGCAAAAAGAAATACAAGCAGTGCAGTAACAAAGAATGCATGCTTGAATGAATCATTTTATTGATCATAGCATTCTTGTCCTTTACAAAGCTGTTTACATAAGGTATCAGAGTTATTCCTATACAAAGCTTTATACATATACATCAATACAGTATGTATATAAGCTAAGTTACAAGGAAATTTACAGAGCTTATTATAGATGACTCACATTAATGTATTTACAACAAAATACACGGTGGGGTTTGCAACACACTTCAGCGCCTTTGCTACTTCCTTCTTCTCTCTTCTTCATCAGCTCTCTTGCGATCATCCTCTGATCTTCTTCTCTTTCTTTCCTCTTCTTTTTTCTTCTTTTTCTCATACGCTCGCCTAGCGGCAGGGTCATCTCTCCGCTTTCTTTCTTCCCATTCTCTAGCAGTTCTCTCATTCTCAGCTTCTTGCCTTCTAAGAGTCTCAGCATTCTTTCTTGCAACTTCTAAGTTAGCAATATGGTCGAATCCAGCCCAATATATAATACCCTTCTTTTCTGGATCTATGTATGCGACATCTTTTAGTTTTGGTCGAGGTTGAGAGCCTCTTCCACAACCACTTTTTCCCCTTCTAACTCAGCTCCCCTTCCTCTAGGAGTGTCTTGATTAGAGCCTTCGACTTTCCAAATGAAAGTGAGTGACTTGTTGGGCGTCTATCGCTTATCGGTGATTGACACAACTCCAGTCCGCTTCTCTCAATACAAGTCCTGGGCTTGCGGCAGAGCCATTCCTTGAAAGTAGCCTTGATTCCGAGTTTTGAATTCCTCCATTGATCCGGCTCGAGATCCATCATCGAGCATAGAATGTCCTTTGGGGGCTTGATCGCAGCGTAGTCCTTTCTCGGGCTGGAGGACCACCATATTGCCTCATTATTTCATGAACGCGAGCTTCTTGTTTCTCAGCTACCTCCTCAAATGCAGCTTCAATGGCCTTTCTTTTATCTGCCATGGCTACTGCAACTTTCTTGATAGGAAGGTTCACAGGTAGCTTGCTGAGAAAGGAAGATTTTTGGAACTTCCTTCCCCCTCAGCTTTGTCACCTCCTATTTTCACTTCTCCCTTCAATTTCTTAAGGGTCTTCTCTTCCCCCTTTATGGCATCACCACCAAAAAAGAGAGGTATCACAGGGAACAATCCACTGAGGATGAAATCCAGTCGGCTGTTCGTCGAGTTTTGCTTGGATTCTGCTGCATCGTATGCCTTTCGAAATTCTAAATGAGTAGCCTTCGACTCCACTGACACAATTTTCATAGCAGCCATGAGAAGGCTAAATTATTCATTCATATTATTCTCGAGTCGAGCAATCTCAGTCTTGTGAAAATGTTGGAGCAGCTCCGTATCCGACTTTTGGGAGGATTGCATCCTTAGCATGTACTCTTTCATCCGTTGCTGATACATTGAATTGTCCGCACTCCACAATAGCAACTTTACAAATAAGGATTTGAAGTGATGGACTTGATCAGATCTCATAGTTGTCTGATGTGCAGCCCATTCCCGTATCCTAATGACAATCCCTCTTAAATCAGCTGAGAGGGTGGAATCCCGATTGTCCAGTCTGAGATCCAAGGGTGCTTGGTGGTGTTCCATCTTCTCAATCTCTTCGCATATAGTCTTGAAGGCATTACCGAACTCAGCTACGGAGGCTGACTCGGCTGCTGGCCACTCTGCATCAAAATCAAAGTTTATTGGCACAATCATATCCGAGGGAATGACGGGCTCTTTGTCCATGGAATATTTCTTTCGATCTCTGGCAGATTCAGCTTCTAAGTCTTGCAGTTCAATGATGAAGGGGAACTCTTCTTCAAAAACATCATCTCGAACAAATGTAATCCTCGAGTCTGTTTCTTGTGGAGCCTTCCCTTTTTCTTGATGAGTAGAATCAACTCTCGTGCCTCGGCCAAGCAAAATCATTGGCAAATGTCACGCGATTGTGAGAGACTATGACGGTGTTGTAGGAGTCGTTACTGCTGCAGTTGTGGAAGCCTGCGCAGCTGACTCTTTCGCAGCTGGAGCATTTGTGGATGTTTGCTCGGTGGATCGAGCCTCACTGCCTTAACAAATGTCTTAACGGCGTCTTCGGTCTCGAGGTTTGTCCAAATGAGTAATATGGTCTTCATCCGATTCATCAAGTATCATCGAGGACGATGAGACCTTTGGAGATGGCTCATCATCGAAGTTAAACCTCACACGAGCCATCTTCTCAGTGACTTGGCTCTGAGTGTTGAGAACATCTCCAGCTGTTTTGTTGGATTTTCATGATGTATGGACCCAGCTTCATCTTCCGATCCCAAAAATGAAGTATCAATGTGCTCATGGGAATCATGAAGGGCATTGATTTCCTCTTCTACAGCAACTCCTTTAATTTGAGGAATGCAGAGCTATTATTCAAAGGAAGCTACATCAAAAGCTTAAAGATCCGGGGAGTTTCACTATCTCTTATGAAATTGGAGGTTCTTGCTTTAATAAGGTATTGTGTGATTTAGGAGCAAGTTTTAATCTTTTGCCTTTGTCAATTTTCAGGAAACTTAGATTAGGCGAAGTGAAGCCCACATCGATCACGCTATAGTTGGCGGATCGATCCTTGAAATATCTGCGAGGAATAATCAAAGACATGTTGGTCAAGGTGGGTAAGTTCATCTTTCCTGGACTTCACCATTGATCTTGGGAAGACCATAACTAGCTACGGGGAAAGCACAAATCGATGTCCAAAAAGGCGAACTGACATTGAGGGCGAATGATGAGCATGCATTATTCTCAATCTATAAAACATGGCATCCCCAAGAGAAGATCAAACAATGCAAAATGATAGAAGCAAGACACAAAATTCGCCATAAGAACTTGCAAAACATACGAAAAAGCAGAAAATAGCAAAAGGAAGTGCCCGGATACACGACCCGATCGTGCGGTAGCCGCTAGCTTTGAAAAATCCAACAAACAAAATTCATCCCTTGCTAGACCGCGAACCACCTCCCGAACATCGATCTCTCACTGAAAGTGCAAAATCGCACAACCACTTTGAAGATTTTCGAGCACAAATATTAGAATGAATAAGAAGAATGGAATAATGGCAAAATGGTTACATGATCGAACTGTAAGAAAATCAGTTGTCTGGCTAAAGACGTAAAACTTAGTGATTTTTGGGAGGTAACCCAATTTTTAATAGCCTTTGTTCATTTGATTCTAACTTAATTTTTAGTTTTGTTTGTTTTTGTAAGTTGTTGTGTAGGAGGCGTCACGACCTACTATGTGTTATCGAAAAAAATAAATAAATTAATAAAAAATTCGAAAAATAGGTCACGTGGAGCGTGTGGATTCACACGGCCGTGTGACAGATTGCAGAGACAAAACCCATAAACAGCCCGTGTAAAATTACACGTCCATGGGAATTGATTGCGCACACGTTTTCAGATTTTTCCCTTCCTTTTTAATCCCAAACACTCTAAATTTATCCCATTTCTTCCCTTCCAAATCCTAGGTCCAAAAATTCCCTACTTATACACCTCTTTCCACTCCAAAAAATCTTCAATTCAATCTTCAAATCTTCAAGTTAGGGTTCACATCTCTCTTCCCGTCAATAAATTCATCACAAATACCTTCCAATTCTCCATCCTTACTCCACACTCTTCAAGGTTTTTTTTTTTGTTGGGGGGTGTCAATTTTGAAAATTTCAGATTTTCTCGGACTAATCTTCAAAATTATGGCTTCAAGAGGTGGTGATGGTGGAGCTACAAGGAATACAAGTAGAAGAAGGACGTCAACTTCAAACTCGAGCCAAAGTATGAGATGAAAACACCCAAATTTGTCAATGTTAACCTTCCCGATGAACACACCGACAACGATGGGAATATCTCTACCTTCGAGATATGCATTCTACAAGGTACCCGATGAACATTATTTCATTATTTTAGGATCGTTAGATGATTTTTGAGCTTTATGTGGGATAATCGAGTGGGATATCTTGTTGAATGGCAATTGGCCAACATATATTTTGTTAACACATGAGTTTTTAAGTAGTTTTGAGTTGGTCACTAGAAAGAGAAATTTGTTGGGTGTTGAGATTTCGGTTGGCTAATGAGCCGAGATAATTCACTATATATGAGTTCATGAGACTTATCAAACACCAAATAGATTTGAGGTTGAGAAGCATATGGATTTTGATAGACTTAAATTTTGGAGAGAAATTACGAGACGTAGAATTTTTACACCAAGGACTTCAAAAGTCACTAACATTATAAATCTATTTTTCCGATATGTACAATGTTTTCTAACCGAGACATTGTTTGCTTGGGGTGATAGGCGAGGGGTGCCCCAAACTAATGAGTTGTTTGTATTGTGGTGTGTGGCTCCGGATACCGAGGTGGTGCCAAATTCTAGGGCTTTTATTGCTTAACAGATTTGAGAAGGTGAAAAATAGGGCAGGGGGAAATCTGTGTTGGTGGTTTGATTACGCCAATAGCCTTGCACTTTAATGTCTTATGCATGTGTAGGAAGTGTAAGAAAGATTGATTTAAGTGTCCTATCCTCCATGAAAATTATCTTTTTTTGTGCGGGAGGTGCAAGAAACATTTATTTAAATGTCCTATTCCCCATGAAATGATACAATTTGATGGTCGTGATTATTGGCTTTAACATGTATATCGGATTAAAATTAAACTCCCTAACCTAGATACCACCGCAATTCACGAACATGTTAATTGGCTTATGAGGGAAGGGCCATTTCTGCAATCGCACCTAAAGTGGGGGCCAGGAATGAGCCGCAAGTTGAGAAAGATAGACCAGAATCCTCTTGGGTAGAAGGTAGGCGAACGGAGGACTTGGTGCACGATTTGAGCTGTTGGAGGCCGTGTGAGCTCATTAACGGATGACACATACTAATTGTGTTGGGAAATTTATTGTTTAGATTTTGATGAATGCCATGTAAAACTTAGAATAGGAAGTTGGCACCCCATTCTTTGTTGTAAACTGCATTGTAATAAGTAGGGTTGGTCAAGCTGAGTTAAGTCGCCTATGACTAAACATGCAAGAAGACAAAAGGCTAGAAGGAAGACTCATTGCAAAAGACAGTGAGTATGGCAAAGAAGAGAAGACAGGGACTCGATCAAGGAGCAAACAGAGATGCAAATTGAATGAAGTATCAGTCAAGTCACCAAATATGGCCAAGTCTCAAGTCAAAGTGACAGAGAGTCATCCATGATTGGAAGGCGACTCTAAGTCACCTGGGAAAGCAAGGAAATGCGATCAAGTCGAGATAATCTGAAAGAGATTCGTTGCACAAAAATTAAGAGAATTACTTAAACAAGTAATATCTCCATGCTACCTTTCTCGAAGTGCTCATCCCGAGGAAGCGTGCAAAAGGAATAAACCAATGGGAAGCACTACACCGTGTCAGAACTCTGAAAAGCTGAAGAACATCTTATACGAGGAAGTGGCAAATTCAAGGACTGCAACAAGACAAGCCAACGTCCACAAGTGACTTTCAAAAATAAGCCTATCTCTTCAACGGGCAGATTTTTGAAAGATCACTATAAAAGGCTGAGGAATAACTCGAGAAAAAGTAACGTAGGTTACACAGTTACCTTGACCATACAAGCAAGAAAGAAACATTTTGTAACCTGAAATATTCTCAAGTTATTAAACGCTCAATCCTCAAGCCTACACTACGAAGAACATCAATCCAACACTCACCTGTGAAGGAAAGATAACTTCAATCAGTTGAAGAGGAAATTCTTGAAGAATCAAGGGCCTACATTCCACGTAGGATTGTAGGAAGGTTTAAGGTTGAACCAAGTCTTAAGCTTTTGGGGGCTTCGTGATCAAATCCAAAGAGCTTAAGCAAGTGGGCTGTAGTAGCAAGGCAAATGCCTGTGAAGAAGGCTGAGTCGTACGAGAAGCCAGTGAGTGATCAAGGCATCTCCAGATCGAGTCCCAAAGGATCAAGTCACTGTGTGATCAAGACTTGTATCCGGACTGTTACCACTTTGTATCTTGATCAATACCTAGTGGATTCCTCCAGGAGTTGGAGAAGAGAGGAGTAGAAGAATTACCCCATCTTGAACCTCTATAAAAACTCTTTGTGTCATTTACATTTCAAAGACTTAAATTCCTGCATTATATTTGTTTAATTCTGCACGACATATTTGCTATCCATTAGATAATTTCTAAGTACTAAATCAAGCTTTAAATCTTTACTTAACCAAACTTAAGGGTGTTAAGTCTTTCCAAAAAACAAACCACAGTTGAGCTAATTGATCTTAACGTACCGAGTTATTCTATCAACAAATTCGAATGAGTCTGTGAGTAACTAACTCTTGATTAACTAAATTGGATGTCCACCTAGACACACGGTGTGTAGTATCAACTCGAACTTTTAAAAGGACTAAATCGAAATTTTGGTAAGGTTTATTCAACCCCCTTCTAAACCTTACACTCACACCCCTTGGGACCTACAAGTGATATCGGAGCGGTTGGTTCATTGAGCCTTCCGCACCGGTTCTTGAACTAGATCTCGAAACTTTTCAAAGTCCGCTTTAGTACTCAAATTTTCAAAACTCCTTTTATCATTAAAATTTATTATCATGGAAGCAAATTTGACACGCATCCCTATGTTCACAATTGAAGAATTTGATGATTGGAAAATTCGTATGCGAGGCTCATCTATCAAAGACATTACATGATGAGATGTGGATAGTGATAGAGGATGGGCCATTGCAAATCTTAAAAGTGAACACAATCGTAAAAAGAGTCTGCGGTTGAAGGTGAAGAGGATATAGCTCCCACCCGATTATGATCGAAAAACCAAGAGCCGAATGGACAAATGATGACAAAAAAGATATAACTTGGACAATGTGGCCAAGGACATTCTTTACAAAACCCTGGACAAAGCCATGTTCAACAAAGTCAAATCATGCAAAACAAATGCAAAAGAAATGGGGACAAGCTAACATTAATTTGTGAAGGCTCGAGCAAATAAAAAAACAAATTATCGGTGGTTGTACGTAAATTTGAGAACTTCAAAATGATCTCGGGAGAGAACCTAGATCAACCGGATGCTCGATTCACGTAAATCACCAACGAGTACATCAAAGACTTGGAAAAGAATATACACGAAAGGAAATGTGTATGAAGATCCTAAAAAGTCTTCCAAATTTGAATGGGAAATGAAGGTCATGGCACTAAGACATTCCATGGACCTATCAAAGACATCCAACCATGAACTATTCTCGGACCTCAAAGCCTACGAGTTTGAGAGAAGAAAAGATCGAGGAAGAGACAGTTGTACCCAAAACAATTTGCTTCTAATTGTTAAAGATGGGAAGAGAGCCGAGGTCAAAGAAGTCATTGACCCGGAAGAAATAGCCCTACTAGTAAAAAGATTCAACAAGTTCTTCAATAAGAACTACAAGAAAGGCAAGGGCGAATCCTCCGTAAGACACTCGGCTCCTTCCAAGTCAAGGAAGATAGGCCAAACAAGAGAAAGATCATCAAAAAGTCAATATCAAAGGGTGACAATCCAAGAATGGAAAGAGCTGATCAAAAGGTTGAATATCATCTTTGAACCGTAGGCAACCAGGTCACTACGCCATTGATTGCCCATATCCCGTAGTCAACAAATACAGGAATGAAGAAGAAAGAAAGGTCTTGAGAGAAAGAAGACAAGAAAAGAAAAAGGCAATGTTGGTGCAGAGATCGCCGAGACAAATAAGTCAAGAGAGACACCGATTGAGAGCAGCGTGAAGGCGACTACTCAAGTGACTCTCGAAGAAGAAGCCTAATCATTGGCTTGATGGCCAAGGAATAAGATCAACTCCGACCAAGAAGATGAGGTACACTCTAACCCATCAAACTCGGACTCTAGTGATAGTGATCGTGACACACACACTTCATCACCCTCTCGATCTTTATGATTCATTAGGCAAAATGATGAAAGATTTTGAACAAATTAAATCCTCACACACACTACTAAACGAGGAAAACAAACTCTACTCAAGAGTAAAAACTTACGGTGACTAAGGAGTTGAGTACTCTAAGTCAAATAGGCGATGAGAATGGAAGTTTAAAGACCGAAAATGCAAAGTTATTAGCGAAATAGCTGCTATAGAAAAGAGGAAAATGACCTCAAAATGTGATTGCCTCATTTACTAAGGCATCTAAATCATTGGATGATCTTATTATGAGTCAAAGAGAATGTGGAGACAAGACAGGCTTAGGATTTAATTCTACTATGCTATGTCAGGCTCCAAGAGTAAATTTGGAAAAGGGATCTTCAAGCAATGAAGTATCTCAAAATCCAAAACTCCAAATGATGCACACACACGTAATCAAAAGCACAATTACAAGCAAACTGGCCTTGGTTATAAAGGAAAAGGAAAACAGCCCGATTGAGTGCAATCGAAAGGATAGGCCGAGAAGAAATTCACCGAGTTCCTCAAAAAACTCCAAATGTAAAATACTCAGAAAGAAGAAACAGAGCTACCAAAAACCCTAAAATCTATAAAAGAAATACATATGATGGGAATGGTAGAAAATATCCAAGCCAAGCTGATTGGAATGATGTGAACTATCATAACGACTTATGGAATATAAGCCCAAATGGCAAAGGCCTAGGACTCAAGAAAGGCCATTCCAAAGGTATAAGAGCTTTCATCAAAGACACATATGCACCTAGGCACTACACTCGTAAATATCACAACTACCCAAAGAAGGAAATTGTTAGAACACATATACGGAATACGACAAAAGGGACAAACCGTATGAACCTAGAATTTCCAAGCAATTTGTCAAGATTAATTATGATTATGGCACTGATAAATGGCAACCCCTTAGAGTCAAATCATTTGGCTATAAGTTGGTTGGATCATCTTACAATTCTAACCCCTCGGGACCAAGGCAAGTATGGGTACCTAAAACTTAAATTCCTTGATTGCATGTTCAAGGAACAAAAACAGTGCCAAGGAACCTGGTACATGGATAGTGGGCGTTCCGCATACACATGACAGAAACAAGAAAAATCATCAAAATTCAAGGAAGTCAAAGGAGTAAAAGTCATATTTGGAGGAAATGAAGCTCCGGGAGAAATAAAAGGCATTGGATCCATCAAGAAAAATGGATTAGAAATCACGACGCGTTGCATATGTTGAAGGACTCAACTTCAATTTGCTAAGCATCGCCCAACTCATGACAAGGGTTATAATGTTGGATTTAACATGGGTATATGCCAAATCAAGGATGCTGAATCGAATGAAATTGTGTTGCAAGGATGCAGACAGAAGAACATGTATGTCGTGGATTGGTCAACTGCAACACCCAGCACCTGTCTATTAGCAAAAAGCACAGCTGAATCAAGTTGGCTGTGGCACAAAAAGCTGAGTCACCTGAATTTCAAAACGATTAACAAGCTTGCAAGAAGTAATCTCGTGCAAGGACTTCCAGACTCAGTATACAAGAAGGAAAGTATATGTGACGCATGTCAGAAGGGAAAACAAATCAAATCATCATTCAAAGAAAAGACCTGCCCAGCTTCAACAAGGATACTGCATCTACTACATATGGATCTATTTGGCCCAGTGGAACCTGCTAGCATAAGTGGGAAGAAATATACCTTGGTGGTAGTAGATGACTACTCAAGATATACATGGACAATATTCATGTGTAAGAAGAAAGAAACTCTACAAAAACTACCACAACTGATGAAGAGAATTCAAAATGAGAAGAGCCAAACCATTATCAAAATAAGATCGGGACAGAGGAACCGAGTTTGTCAATGGAATAATAACTCGCATTGTATTGAAAATGATATTGGTCATGAACTATCTGCGGCAAGGACTCCACAAATGAATGGAGTTATAGAAAGAAGGAATAGAACTCTCAAAGAAGCGAAAGGACCATGTTAGTCAAGCAGGGTTACCAAAAAGGTTTTGGGTCAAGCAATAAACACAAAAAGCTACACTCAAAATAGATGCATGATAAACAGACAAACCGACAAAGACTCCTTATGAGATTTAGACAGGAGAAAACCTAATGTTGCATATTTGTAATATCGGATGTAAATGCTTCATCCACAACAATGGCAAAGATAATCTAAAGGCGTTTGATGCTAAAGTCGATGAAGGTATTTTCTTGGAATACTCAACTCGAAAGCAAAGCCTACAGAATACTCAACAAGAGGACTATGGTTACAGAGGAATCCATTCATGTGGTGTTCGATGAACCAAATGTTAATGGAGGAAACATAGAAGAATCAACTGACAAGCCAAATCAACCAACCATGCGGAAGAGTCCCTTGTCAAGCCGAAACGAATTGTAAACTCGAGGAAAGAAGATGAGATAGCTGAATCTCAAAAACAATGAAAATTTGCGGCTAAGTGATCACGAGAGTCTGGTCACAAAGAACACATTGCAAGACGATCAATCCAAATAACTTACTCCAACTCGATGTAAGATGGCCGAGAGACCATCCACGAGAACTTGTCATTGGAGATATAAGAGAAGGTGTAAAAACAAGATCGAACTCAACATGAAGCTATGTTCACATGCTTCATCTCACAAATAGAGCCCAAAGATGTGTCACAAGCATTAGATGACACACATTGGATTCAAGCTATGCAAGAAGAATCAATCGCTTTGAAAGAAATAAAGTATGGGAATTAGTTCAAAGACCCACACATCAAAATGTTATTGGCACTAAATGGGTGTTCGAAATAAGATGAACGATGAAGGTTCGTGGTAAGAAACAAAGCAAGATTAGTAGCCAAAGGATATTGCCAAGAAGAAGGGATAGATTTTGATGAAACATTTGCCCCTGTAGCAAGATTGGAAGCTATAAGGATGTTTCTTGCCTATGCAGCTCACAAGAATTTCATTGTATATCAAATGGATGTAAAAAGTGCATTCCTAAATGGTTTATTGGAAGAAGAAGTGTATGTTGAACAACCTCCAGGATTTGAGCGAAGAATCTTGGAGATAAGGTATACAAACTTAAGAAAGCTCTGTATGGATTGAAACAGGCACCCAGAGCATGGTATGATACTTTGTCACAATTCCTAACTGAGAATGGATTCACAAAAGGAAAAGTAGATAGAACACTCTTCAGAATTCAAGACAAGAAGAGTATACTGCTTGTTCAAATATATGTTGATGACATCATTTTTGGATCCACAAACAAAGAGCTATGTGAAAAATTTTCAAACCTCATGCAAAGCAAATTTGAAATGAGCATGATGTGAGCCGACATTCTTCCTTGGACTCCAAGTGAAACAAATTGAAGGATGGAACCTTCATAAGTCAAACAAAATACACCAGAGATTTAATGAAAAATTTGGTATGGAAGAGAAGTCTTCAGAAAATACCAATGAATACATCACCAAAATGGACGTGGATGCGGATGGCAAGTCTCAGAGATCAAACAAGATACTGAGCACTTATTGGATCAGTGCTCTATCTCAAAGAAGCGAGCCGGACATCACCTTTCTTTGTAGGTATATGTGCAAGATTTCAATCGCTCCAAAAGAGAGCCATATGACAAAGAGCTAAGAGAATCTTGAGATACTTGAAAGGAAGCCAAGAAGTTGGCTTATGGTATCCAAAGGAAGGGGGATTCAAACTAATTGGCTATTCGGACTGACTATCTTTGATGCAGAGTTGACAGAAAAGCACCTCGAGGCACATGTCAAATGCTTGGAAACAGTGATCTCCTGGTTTAGCAAGAAGCAAAATCCAATAGCTACCTCTACACCTCTGACGAGAATACATAGATGCGGGCAAATGTTGCCCAAGTCCTATGGATGAGACAACAAATGAGAGACTATGAAGTTGAGGAAAAGGAAATTCCAATCATGTGTGATAACACAAGCGCAATTGCAATCACTCAAAATCTGTCCGCACTCAAGAACAAAGCATATCGATGTCGATATCATTTCATAAGAGATCATGTTGAAAAGAAGGACATCATCTTGGAATATATCTCAACGATAAACAATTGGGTGACATCTTCACAAAACCATTATGTGAGTCAAGATTTGAAGAACTCAAGCATGAGTTAGGGTTAATTGAGTGGTGACACTCGACACTTAAGAATCAAAGAAAAGAAATGAAACACAAAAAGAGAGAAAGGACTCAATTCTCAAAATCACCAATGAATCACCATGTCGGAGACAATATACCGAATTAGGCGATTGAGTCACTTAAGAGAACTCGTGAATGTAAGAGTTAAATCACTAAGGGATAAGTTGAGTCATCTATGAGCAAAGTGACAAAACGCAATGCTTTTTACTAAGCGGGAATGTTTTTAAGAACGACGTCAAAGATAATGATGATGTGTACGAACAAAAAGCCGCACACCAAGCTTATGATTGGATATAAATGCTATCGCATTAAATTCGAGACATTAAATGCTAATCGGCGTGCAAAATCTAAGCCGTTGATTTCGATCACATTTCAAAAACACCCGCACGTCCTTTCAGAAACCATACTTACCCCATTTTCGTCTGTTTTCTCTCACATATCACCAAAACGGTTCATTTCTATCTCAGAAGCAAAGGCAAAACTCTCTCAAGATTCAAATCAAATTTCTAAGTTTCTTTTAAGTGAAATCCTGAAAAATGGCGTCAACCTATGATTTTGTCAAGCTAGGAAAACAAATCCACACAGGGTCGACCGTGGATTTCGAGGGCATGGTCAAACAGGGGTCCGATGACGCCCTAATAAAGAAAATCGCTGAAAAGCTCGAAAGGTCCGGCCAAACCGTTTCGACGTTGGAATATCCGATGACCTATGTGGAGGAGGTCGCACGCTTTTATGTGAACGCCGAGATTCATGATGAGGGGATAAAATCATTTGTTCATGGAAAGAAGCTCACCATCTCTCGCCAAGGATTTGGTGAACACCGCCACTACCGACGAAAGGAGCATCGAAAATCAACGGCCGATGTAAACCTAGCCGATGCTTGGAAGGAAGTAGCCAAGCCCGTCTATGCTTTGATAAAATAGTTTACACAAAGAAACAAGAGGTCAAAGGAGGACTACCACAAATCGTTGGACATAGTTGCCAAATGCATAGACATCAAATTTGGCGGCTTTTGACCAATCAAAAAGCAAAGCGATCGTAATGGCTGCGATCATCGAAGAAAGGAAAATAAACTGGCCGAGTTTGTTTACAAAGCAGACTCTGCCCGACGTAGGAACAAATCCTTCAAGGAAGATGGTGCATTTGGAGGATCCCAGGATATGGCCCGTGATTGGCCGGTGATGGAGGTGAAAGGAGTCCTCTTAGACATGGAAAGGCATTCCATGTAAACAAGAGGATGTTCAGATCAAATCTCTGGCGCACGAGAGAGCCTACGCCAAGAGAGTCGACACGAGTGAGGGGAATCACCACCTCAAGATATAGCTTTCCTCTCCACCAAAGAAGAAAGTTGCCCCCAGCTTGCTAAGAAGAAGATCGCTGCTCTTTGCAAAGAAAGAAAAACAAACCTCGCTCCCCCCCGCAGCCCGAGTCACATGCCCCGTAGCCGTGTCTCCCCCCTTGCCAAAGAGCGTGTCAAGAAGGACTCTCAAATACCTTCTCCGATCATCAAAAAGAGGAGAACGATAAGCCAAGATGGCCAGCCTCCTCGAAGAAAAACACCAAGACGCCCCCGCCGCCCAAGACTCGAAGACACTCTCTCTCGAACCGTAAATCCCTCCGGTACAAACTAAGAGACGACGACGAATCATCAAGCACTCCGAGCTTGAGAAACCGGGCCGAGTCGACCACTCACCGAGCAGACATACTGAGACCACTGGAGAAGTAGAATCTCCGGATGTTATTGATGAAACTGCTAAGTCTCTGCTGGGCGATCAGCAGAGGCAACTCAAGACACACCGTAGTTCACACAACCGAGACACAAGAAGAAGGCGATAGAGATGATAGTGATGTGATGATCCTATCCCCACTTTATCCGCACATCCAAAATCGTCTGCGAGTGGAGGACGTGGAAGTTGAGTCGATCCAGGGAACAATTCCAACGGCCCGAGTTCATCGAAGAAGAAGAGGAATCTGAACTTCCTTGACTCGACCTCTGTGATCTCAAAGATCGATGAAGAAAAATCGCAGAGATATCCTGCAGATCTTCAAGGATAAGGAGAATGAGAGATCGGGCAGAGGAAGCGAGGCACGAGAGAAGGCCAAAGATCTCCCCTCTCACCGGGTACCACGAACATACACATTCTCACTTCGATATTCTATCGAGAAAGTGATGAGGATCTGACCTGCTGCCGCCACGTAAGAGTTGCAAATGCAAAGCAAGCAATGCATGAATCCGAGAATTCTTCATGAGAAGAGCATGATGGAGGGACCAGGAGAGTCCTCCAAAACACACTGAAATCGATCCAATGGGAGTGGTTCAAAAAATCACCACCGTTGTTGCTTTGCTACCACTTCCCCAACTCAATCAAGAAGGAAATAAGGGAAATGGCGATAAAACTGGGATAGTGGGGACCCTAGTCGAGCCAACCCCTATTGAAGGTGTTTTACCACCTGCGCCAATGGTCAACACTCGAGAAAACAATGGGAGCTTGGAGACGAGTGACCCCATTCCAAGTCACTCACCGGTGCGCCACCGAGGGGAAACCCCTCCACCGCAAAGCAAGGTCGGAGAATGCTGCAGATGACTCCACAATGAATCTAGGAGGCGAAGTGGAGAAGGAACAACCACAAAATACACAACAAGTTGTCATCAACGAAGCTCGCATAGCTGAGACTGTCTTAGCCGAGATGCCAACTACTCAAGGCTAATGACGCTGCGATGCAAATCGAGGCACGAGGAAGAATGCCGGGAGTTAACACTCCGGCGATGAAAGTGCAATCCATGGGGTTGAGACTCCAGTGGATGCCACCGCAAAGACCTCGATACCGACACATCGAAAGGGATGTCCAAGGCCTTGCCGGGTTGAGACTCGCAGGAGGTAATGAAGGCCAACGGAGGTTGAGACCTCCCGGGTAATGCAAATGAAGTAGAGAACATCCCTCCTGCTATCATTGATCCATCGAAAAAGGAGATAAGTGCACTTCATGAGTCATCCCCGTGACATCCAAAAGACTCAAATGAGGATGTTCCAAGCACGAGCAAGTCCGATCCCAAGACTACTCGTCAAACCTTTAATTTTGATGATGAGCCACCAATGGAAATCTCATCATCGTCCAATGACGCTTCTGATAAGGCCGAGGACCAATCTACCCAATTGGAGAAACCACCAGACCAACGAAGTTGTTGAGACAGCTGAGGCTCACAAGCCGGGTCCACTTCACAAAAGACCCCAAAAAACAGAGTCCATCACGCAGAGCTCCCCAGCCGCAGCAGGTTCGACTCCAAAAGGAACTTCACGCGCACCGCTCATCATTGAACAAATCCCAGTTGGCGGTGATGATTCCTTTGTAGAATCATTTCCTTTCTCCCTGGAGGTACCCGACCTCCCTGAAGAGTCAGAGAACGAACTCGCGCTTTCATGGACCAACTCCTATCATTCCATCAGGTACCATCGTTCCAGCCTAACTATGACTTTGACGCTGCGTGGCCATCACCGCAACGGAAGAAACAAATGAAGTTTGGGAAGTGTTCAAAGCATTATTTGCTGAAATTGAACGGATGGGGAGGCACCGTGCCTCTATGGACATGAGATCGACAACAGAGATGCCAACCTTACAGTGACTTGAGAGGCATAACAATCAAATCGGGAATGGTGGCAATGGTAGCAGCAAACAATGCGTGTGGAATAAGCTAGATACTTCAGACATTGTTCAACAAGTCTGTTGGTATGGCGGCGAGAATGCCGATGCAAAGACGAAATTGAGAGAACACATTGAGCACATGCATGAAGCTCACACTCGAGATAAAGCAACGTGAGCAAAATAAGAGTGATCTCCTGCGGAAGAAAATATGGATAGAAAATTCAGCCTTCTCATGGCCGAGATGAAGCTAATTTCAGCAGAGTCCAACGCTACTCGCTCTGAATTTCGTGCCGCATACTCCGCAGCAGACTCGAGGCAGAACTCGACTATCAGCAGGCTCGACTTCCTGCTTGCCAGTATGTTTCCAGGGGTTCCTCTCTCCTTTGATGATGCCAAAAAGGGGGAAGAGGAATACCTAAAAGCGCTGAAGAGTTCTGATGTTGAGAAAAGGGAGCAGCTGTAAAGGGAAAGACAGCTGAGGAAGTGTCAAAACAAAAGAAAGGAAAGTCTGTTGAGGGGGAAGGATCGAAAGATGTGACCTTGATGATTGCACAAACCCCCCAACAAGGTCTTGTCACAACTGATATCATCAGCAGCAAACTCCCAGTGACTCTGCCACTCCAACACTCTGCTATATCTATGGCTGAAAAGAGAAAAACAATTGAAGCAGGGATGGAGGAAGTGGAAGGAAGGATGGATGCCCGAGTTATGAATATCTTGAAACAACATGGAGGCATTCCAGTAGACAGAGACACTTATGCCATCTCAGATGCTGGAACTGAGCCAAGATCAGTTGATGAATTTAAAACGCTCGCATCTGAAGGATACTTTGCAAACATGTCCATGGCTCAAGCTTGGGACTTGTACTGGGAAAAGGGTCTCACGCTATGTGAAGAAGAAGGCTGACAGAGCGGCAGACTACCGACAGCGTTACTCGGCTGGTCACTCCGCTAGTCACTCAGCTGGGAAGAAGAAGACCCCAGTACAATACACGCCCAGAGGGAGAGGTAGAGAAAGAAGCAGCAGTGAAGGAAGAGGCTTCAGACCTAGACCTCTGCCCAAAAATATTGAGTACATAGATCCAGGCAAGAAAGGAGGGATCTACTGGGCTGGTCTTGACCAAGTAGCCAATCTGCAAGTGGCTAAAAACAATGCTGAGTATGTGAAAAGAATCGAAGAAGAAAATAAAAGACAAACTCAGCTTTGGGAGGAGAGACAAGAGAGACTAAGAAGAGATGAAGCTGCCTTGGAAGGCATATGAAAAGAAGAAGAAGGCGTCTGGAGATGAGAAAAAGAGAAGAAGAGCGAAGAAGATCTTTGAAGAAGAAGAAAAAAAAGGAGACAACGAAGGAGATGAAGTGTTGATGTCCACCCCTTCATGTATTTTACCTTGTAAATACACTCTCTCGTAAGTCTTCTCGTCATAAACAATTGTAAGCTCTCTAGTTTTGTGTAGACAAATGTTTGCTCTGATACACCTTGTAAACAGTTGTGTAAAAGAACAAGAATGTTGTGATCAATAAAAGGATTGATTCTACGCATACATTCTATATGAATGCACTATATGTATGTATCTTTGCTATTTACATTTTGAATGTTTTATGTTTTGGCATCAACAAAAAGGGGGAAATTGTTGGGAAATTTATTGTTTAGATTTTGATGAATGCCATGTAAAACTTAGAATAGGAAGTTGGCACCCCATTCTTTGTTGTAAACTGCATTGTAATAAGTAGGGCTGGTCAAGCTGAGTTAAGTCAGCTATGACTAAACATGCAAGAAGACAACTGAAGGCTAGAAGGAAGACTCCGCTGCAAGACAGCTGAGTATGGCAAAGAAGAGAAGACAGGGACTCGACTGAAGGAGCAGCTGAGATGCAGCTGAATGAAGTATCAGTCAAGTCAGCCAAATATGGCCAAGTCTCAAGTCAAAGTGACAGGAGAGTCATCCAATGATTGGAAGCTGACTCTAAGTCACCTGGGGAAAGCAAGGAAATGCAGTCAAGTCGAGATAACTGAAAGAGATCTTGCCAGAAATCAAGAGAATTACTTAAGCAAGTAATATCTCCATGCTACATTTCTCGAAGTGCTCACCCCGGTCAGAAGCGTGCAAAAGGAATAAACCAATGGGAAGCACTACACCGTGTCGAACTCAAAAGTCAAGAACATCTTATACGAGGAAGTGGCAAATTCAAGGACTGCAACAAGACAAGCCAACGTCCACAAGTGACTTTCAAAAATAAGCCTATCTCTTCAACGGGCGATTTTTGAAAGATCACTATAAAAGGCCGAGGAATAACTCGAGAAAAAGTAACGTAGTTACACAGTTACCTTGATAATACAAGCAAGAAAGAAACATTTTGTAACCTAAAATATTCTCAAGTTATTAAACGCTCAATCCTCAAGCCTACACTACGAAGAACATCAATCCAACACTCACCTCGTAAAGGAAAGATAACTTCAATCGGTTGAAGAGGAAATTATCAAGAATCAAGGGGTCTACATTCCACGAAGGATTGTAGGAAGGTTTAAGGTTGAACCAAGTCTTGAGCTTTTGGAGGGCTTCGTGATCAAATCCAAAGAGCTTAAGCAAGTGGGTTGTAGTAGCAAGGCAAACTGCCCCGTGAAGAAGTTGAGTCATACGAGAAGCCACCGAGTGATCAAGGCATCTCCGGATCGAGTCCCAAAGGATCAAGTCACCGTGTGATCAAGACTTGTATCCGGATCGTTACCACTTTGTATCTTGATCAATACCTAGTGGATTCCTCCAGGGAGTTGGAGAAGAGAGGAGTAGAAGAATTACCCCATCTTCGAACCTCTATAAAAACCTCTTGTGTCATTTACATTTCATCACTTAAATTCCCGCATTATATTTGTTTAATTCTCACGACATATTTGCTATCCATTAGATAATTTCTAAGTACTAAATCAAGCTTTAAATCTCTACTTAACCAAACTTAAGGGTGTTAAGTCTTCCAATAAAACAAACCACATTGAGCTAATTCGGTCTTAAAATTGAGTTATTCTATCAACACTCGGTCGAGTCCGTTGAGTAACTAACTCTCTGATTAACTAAATTGGTCACACCACCTATGACACACACTGTGTAGTATCAACTCGAACTTTTAAAAGGACTAAATCGAAATTTTGGTAAGGTTTATTCAACCCCTTCTAAACCTTACACTCATACCCCTTGGGACCTACAAATTGTTTGCTATAGTTAACGAATATTATACTCGAATATCTCAGGATTCGGTGAAATAAACCAACGGCAACAACAAATTTATGAGATTATTTCTCATATGGATCAATGGTACATCCAAAGAAGGCCACTATCCTCCGCCACCTCCACCACGATGATTCAAGTAAGTACTTATCGTGTTTTTCTCTTTTCTTTTGATAACTTCCTTATGTTTTTGGGATGAAACATGTTTTAAGTTTGTGGGGAAGGCTTATTAAGAATGTGTGGTATTGTAATGTTGCATATTTGCATTGCATATAGGTTGCATGTAGATTCATATAAAAATTGCATACAATTTTTATTATTTTTTTGTAGGCACGTTTATTACTTTAGCATGTTTACTACTTTTGTGTGAGTTAGATAGAGTCACGAAATTAGTATACAATGCCTTTGTATGTTTTATTACAAGTACTTGATATCATGAGGAGAAACACTTGGTGAGTATGTGTAAATTTGAAACAAGAAGTCTTTTGCTTATTTGGTTGACTAAGAAAGTTGGGTATTTGAGTACGGCGAAAAATAAGCCTCGTGAGCTTTTGTGCCTTTAACTACTCATATCATATGCGCTTATTTTTTTGTGTTGAGTGTGTCATTCATGTTGTTTTAACTCATGAATATGCATTGTATCTTTGTCAAAGCCACGTGTGTGCACGCTTTTGGAAAATGATTTAAGGTCATTTTTGTTTAAGCATATTTAGCCTAAAAATTAAGCTTCCCAATGAACTCATGATTCCCAAGTTAGCCAATTTGAGCTTTAGTCAGTGTTTTTGTTGGCCACATTTTTGGCTTTAACTTAACATATTATTACCCCAAAACGTGAGCTTTTATAGATGCATATATTTGAGGGAGATGTGGGTTAACTTTGAGTGAAAAAGAAATGAAAAAATTGAGTATTGAAATAAAAAAAAGGCAATGGCCAAAGAAAGAAAAAAAGGGTGAAAAAGAAGTATGAAGTGAAAGTGAAAGACAAGTTAATACTTCTTAGAAGAAGGGGATTAGTGATATGCAAGTGTTAATAATAATAATTCTATTTGCTCAAGTCCAAACATTTAATCCATATTTCTCCTACCCTAACCAAAGAGCCTACTTTACAACAAAAGAAAAGTTCTTTTTGATTCTTAAATTGTGCACAGATTGAGTGGTGGAGATGTTAAACAATTAGCAAGCATATGGTAGTTCTACTTCATTGAATTGATTTGAGAGTATACACATCCTTATTTACTTTGAGAATTGAGTGATACACTTTATCAAGTGAGTCACAATGTCGACACTTAACGAGTATTGATTGTCTTTGAATTTGCAATTGATGACTTTTAGAGAATGAATTACATGTTTGCTAAAGCGTAGATTTGATGGAAATTTTGTAATTGTAGTGTTCTTATGTTATATAATTTACCCCTTTGCATGCGATAATTTTTCTTAATTTGCTTGAGGGCGAGAAATGGTTTAAGTTTGGGGGATTTGATAAGTGTGAAATATACTTGCATTTGGAAGTTTATTTGAGTACATATTTGATACATTTGCATGGATATTTTGTGTGTTTAGGTTAGTCTTCTTTGTTGGGCGTGATCTGCATATTCTTGTATATATTTGCGGGAAACTTAGCTTATTATAAAAGATATTAGTGGAACAACCCGTATAGAAATGCCGAAAGCCAAAGGACGATCAAATACTCAAAGAAAATGACAAAGTATAAGTTACACGACCCGATCGTGTGATATTTCACGGTCATGGGAAATGAATCGTGGCATTTTACACGAACGTGCGAACCGAGAAGGAGGAATTTTCAGAGACAGATTCCATGGTCCACTGTGAAATCCCAGGCCTCCGGGATTTGCTCGAGCCAAAAATAGAGACGAAATCACTTTACACGTCCCGATTGTGAGAATATAAATGGTCGTAGTTTTGGTTCCCTGGCTGAATTTGTTTCCAAATTTTGCCGCGACTCTACAAGGGATCTCTAAGGAAACTATAAAAGGAGGACCTAACCCTAAATTCGATATAACAGATCCGGGAGAAAACGCACATTAAAGAGAGAAAAAGAAAGAACACAACAAAGGCGCAAAGGATCGAGATTGTGAAGACGAATCCATCTACACAATAAGGTCCAATCATCATAGTATAAGGTTTTTGTTACGTAATTAATTCCATGTTTGACTATATGTTTTCGATTTGTCTATGAATTTGGAAACAAAATATGTTAGGTAAATCTCTTGATCCTAGGGCATGATCGAAACTCGTGGATTCATGTTAATTAAAATTTGTTTGTCTCTTCTTAATTAGTTTCTTGTGTTTATATATTAATTGTGTGCTTACTTCTTATAGATTATTTGGTCACTAATTTGCATGTTTTATTTGTTAGTTCATAATTTGGAAGATGAGATCTATTAGTTGATAAACAAATTCATAATATATACGGGTATAGAGTCGAGAGGCTTATAACGTTTGTGAAGGGTTTACTTCAATTTTATATGTTGTGGGAGTTGGTATTAATTTTTTAGTAGGGATACTAGCAATTCTTATTAATATATGGTTTGTTTGCACTCGGAGAGGGAATAAAATATCTTAGGAATTGAACCCATAGATACAATGAATTTGGTTTTGATGAAACGTTAATTGGAAATAATATTGATGAAGCTTGTTAAGATCATAGTCCTAGGATTGCTTTTCGTGATTGTTTAAGTTTTTGTGAAGTTTGAAATTTACAATAATTAGAAATTTTCAATTTGATAGTTTTAGGGTTAATTTAGATATTACTTATGTTTTTGATCGCTTCAATAAAATTGGAGGACTATATTTACCTTGTACTTTATGTGTTTTGGATCAATTCTGAGAATACGACATTGCTCACCATTGTCAATAAGTTACACCGTACACTTCCTGCCTAGTGAAAAGATTTTTACGATCATGAATCCATAAGAGTGTATTTGTAACTTCATTTTTAGTTCTACTTTTAATCTCATGGATCTCTCGGCAAGGGATCAATTGCATCTTGATCATGTTACCATGAAAATCATAGGAATGAAAAATTCTCCAAAGAGTTACTTACTCGTGGATAATTTGGTGCTTTATGTTTTGAAATCTAATCTTTTCTAAGGCTTTCTCCATTGCTCCAATTGTAAACCCATACATCCGAAGCTTTGGATCTTCCTTCATAATTCTCATAAAAGTCTTACGAGAAATCACGGTATGAGAGCGAGAATCATGGCATATCCTATCTAACTGCCTCATTGAATTTACTCCGATTACAACTAGATTAACTTCCATCTTCCAAATAGATTTCTTCTTCATAGATGTTTTCATCTCGGGGTATATCCTCAAATTTATACACCTATACAAAATCTTGGTAGTAGAGAGCTTTCTCGGATTCCGGTGTAGCTTCGAATCGTGTGATTCCTCGTCTTTGTTTTTTTGGGCAATATGTTGAAATATACCTTTTTTCTCTACACGTCCAAAGAATTATAATCTTTTAAACTTTCATTTGCTCTAGCTTTAGTTTGTCTGAAAGTTCTTCTTGTTGGGTTGTCTTGGTGTTTCTTTGATTACAAACTGATGATGAGGCTCTACTCCTACTAGGTACTAGTCTTTTCCATGATTTGTAACTTTGGGCCTTCTATTTTTACCAGAATCTCCTAGGTCTCCATGAAGACCTACTTCTTATGTATCTTTGCTTCCACGACTATATGAATGGCATCTCTACTTTTTCTCTTTCTCGCTCCATGGTTGACTTCCAATAATCATTGGGATATCATCTTCGTTGCAACATAGAAGGAGCGTTTTATTGATTCTTCACAATCTCTTGTATTTCTTGTAAAGTGCTACTTGATGGCACCATTCTCGATAGCTTGGCCTTAAGAAAAGACGTTCTTCCCGCTCACCATATCCAAGTCACCGCCTTGTATTCCCAGTTAGCATCTCTCTCCAAGGACTTGGTATTTTCAAAAGAATAATTACGAAGCTTCACCATTATCCACCTTAGACTTCTATCTATATTCAGAAATAGTTTAATATATTCGTCTACATGACAAATATCATGTAACTCAAGTAATAGAGAGTTTGTTTATATCTTTTTTTTTCTTCCATTCCCTCAAAATAGCCCGCGATTTTAAATTATTTTTTCATATTATCAACTATTCCCTTTAATGACTCTCCATTGTAACTTCACTTCGCATCTCTGGATTTGTCATATCCCATGAAATTGCACCAATTGTTTAAGGCTTATTTCAAGGAGTAAGATGAACCCTTTCTTCTCGAGACCAAATGTTCTTTTCGCAGTTCTCATGGCGGATGCCCAATCATCAAAAAAGAGTTCTCGATTTTCAAAATCAGGATATCCAAATTTAACATGAATCCATGCGGATGTATGAGATCCAATTGTGATTTCCCATACGTCGTATTGTATAAACTTGACTTTCTGGAATGTTGTCTCATTCCTACCAAGTAATCATTTTCTCCTCGTATAGTAAACCTTCCGAATATGGCATTCGTTCATCAACTCGATGTGAACCTTAACTTTCGCCACATTGGGATTTGCACGTGGTGGTGGTTGATCTTGAACATTTCGGTAACTATCTCCGTAGATTCATCGCTGCGTTCATTTTTAAAGCTACAATTTTCATTCCAAAAGGATTCAAAGCAAGGTCATGTAGAACTTCAGGTTGATTTTATCCATTACTTCCGGTAGTAATTGATTTTCCTTTGATGATAGCAATCATCTTTTCGACTTCATTATTTGTCTTATAACTTTGATAGGTTTCCCATTTGGTGTAAAAATGGTACCATTCTCGAAAGTTACATGCTTCCTTCCTCCTGATGAACTTGGTTTGTCCTCCAAGTCTTTGGCATACTTTTGAATATCACGAAGAATTTCAAGTCTTGCTTTCTGATATCTAACCATCTATTCCATCTGGATTTGGATCTAATGGACTTGTATTTTGATATTGTTATGGCGGTTGGCATAATTATGTATCGAGAATTTAGATGTGTCGGGAAGAATCTCACTCTATTCTGGTATATCATCGGGACTCATGAATGATTTTGATGAGCAGCTTCCTGATGATTTATCAAATCTGTTAGTAGTATCTAATTTACCTAAAGGTAATTCATATAATACAACTTTTATCTTTCACAATGTTGCAAGATTTCCCTATTTGCTCCTGCGATTGCTTGTTCAATATATTGGTTATCCCAATATGTTATCTTCTCCTAATGTTCTTGTTCGCACATCGCCAAGATTTGGCGATATATCTTATAATGAATACATTTTGGACACTCATCTAGATCCATTTCTTGGAGATAATTCTCCCTACTAAAGGTTAATTACATAAATCTAATAAATTTAACGTAAAGTTCTTAATAAACCTAGGCTCTGACATTATTTTTGTAGGCCCAATGTAAATTTTTGGGTAAATGAGGTCCATTGAATAAAATTTGTAATTAAGGGGACCAAACTCAACAATCTTGTAAACATAGGGTACCAAAATTGATGAGGTCATAACATGGGATATCCAAATTTGAAAAATGGATGTAATTGGGATATCAAAGTGTAATTATAAAAAAAAAAAAAAAAAAACTCTTGAAAACAATGTTCCCATTTTGAAAACAGCAATGACAAAGCTGTTTTTGAGATATATATATATATATGTATATATTTAATAAATAATGTTAGACAACATCATTGGGAGTGTTATTTTCACCTAGAAAAGCAAATTTTTATTTTTTGGCATTATATGCTAAATCATTTTATAATTTACTCTAATATAATTAGTCAATTATTAAAGTTTGTTTATTTAAAAAAAGATTCTAAGTTTGTGTCCATATCTTAAAAATCTCTATCCATTGGGTAATATTTTTTGTTTAAGTACTTATCTTGGGAGAGGAGGGGACATAAAAACCGAACCCCAAATATTTGGTCGAACGTGGACCATATCTAATTCCCTATTTTATGTTTTATTTATGACTATGTTAAAATGATTTTTTCACTCAGCAAAGGAAAAACTATTTTTTTCTTAAATATTGTTGTACCTAACTAGGGTTGTATATTTTTTTTTTGAGTTTACGTGTGTGCGTGTCTAGGACGATGATCAATCGATGTCAAGTATATTTGCTAAAATTCAAAATCCAATGCATCAATTTTTTCATGAATTTAGATCCACACCGACCCTGAGGCATTGAATTTCATTTTTATAACCTTCTTTATATATTATAGAATCCTTTTCATTATATATATATATAGACACACACATATGTGTGTATCATTATATTGTTTTCCTTATTGTTCTATTTAACAACAACAATAATATGGATAATGCCTTGAGTCTAGGCTCCTTGAATAATAGATTGCTTCATCACACGAGTTCTACGTATAACACATAAATTGTAAGGGCCGTATGATTATCCCGACGAAAACTCTCTGACGCTCAAGTGAGAATCGACGAGAATCAAAAATGAAACTAGAAAGAATAATTCAATAGAAATGAAACACATTTTCTCTTTTGAACCAACACAACGATATTTATAGTGTTTTTCCTGTGGGTTATTATCTAGTGTGTTAGGTGTATACAATGTATATCTGTGGTTTCTACAGATGGATGTGACACATAAATTCGGTGCCTCGTAATAAATTTTTAACATATTTATAATTACTCATTAACTTATAAATAATTAACCATACATGCCGACAAGACAATAGAGAAAATCATAGAAACCGACAATGCCCCATTATGTTAATCTTTTAAACACTACCCGTGTTTCAGTTTTTGATGTAAATATATTAATAAAATTTACATAATCTAATTGTTCAATAATTTCTTTGTCAATTTACTACATAGCCAAACCATTCAATCTTCTCAACTAACAAAATAACCAAACCATCTCAAGTGACAACTTAGTAACTGGTGAAGTTGTGCAGTGTACTGGAGAAGTCTTGTGCAATTTGCAAATCTGATTTATATATTATTTCTATTTTTTGTCTTATATATACCAATGGGTTGTGGGACGGGCTAGCTGACCCCTGCAAGTCCAATTTTTCTTGTTTTTTTACTTATATATATATATATATATATATATATATATATATATGGGATGTGTTATGTCAGTCTAGCAACATCCTTGGAAAAGTACGTAGGGACACATCATGTCCGTCGATCTCTTTTAATCCGAAGCCCAAATTAAACCTTCTTTTTATCTAAATTTTTTATCTAATTAGAAATTACTAAAGGCAAGCTAGTCAAAAAAAAAAAAAAAAAAAACACAGTGAGCGATTACATATCAGATATGGAAAAGATTTTATTAATTTCTCATCCCATTTACACGCCTCCTGCCAAAAAAGGTCCAAGTAAGGTGAAAAAATACTTGCACGACAAATTAAGGTGTTCATCTTCTCTCACACCTTCATCGTTCTAATCTATTATACCAGTAAATTGTAGATATTTGATATAGTCATTTTAATCGATGGGAAAAGGATGTTGGAAGATTGGTATTACAAAGAATCTAAATTACAGCAACATTGCCTCCATAACTTCACACCTTCCATCAAATAATTATTGCAAACATAACAGCGAAATCAAATCTCAAAACACGAAACAATATCATCGATGTCAGTCAACTACAAATGGATGGGGTTATAGGCGAAACACCATCTGAAATAAATGAAACTAGTAATCCTTCTACTTATGTTTACATATATAGTTTGTACTTTTTCAAAGGTATTAATAACAAACTGCTGAAAGAAACCAAATTAAGATGTTTTTTTCCCGAACATACAACCTAATTGACTAGTTCATCAATATACTTATTTCAATACACTGAATGTATTCTTACAAGCAATATACTTCTATAGTAACATTTTGATTCTAACAAAACATCAACCCACGTTATTATGTTTCATGCGTTGGATTCATGAGAAATAATTTAGATTTGGTTATATTATTTTTTTGTTGCTTATTTATTATCGATTATTGAATATGAAGTAATTTTAATTGCTTCTTTAGTTTAGAATTGATGCTCGGATAAGTACTTTTCACTGCCTACTTAGTATTCTTTTTATTGCTTCTTTAATATAGCATGTGTGCATATTATGTTTTAGAATAATAAATGTTTAATCATATTATTTTTCTTATGTATTTTGAATTGTTGCATTTTATTTTTTCCCATTGCATACTTAGTATGACTTTATTACTTCTTTAATACATCATCATTGCATATTTAGTTCTTATTGATTACAGTATATGGAATCTACATAGTCAGCTTTGTATTTTTTTACTGTTTATTATGTGTAAGGTGTATTTTCTGATAGTTGGTTGCATGCCTAGTTTTTATGTTGCTTATTTAGTTTAAGACAATTGCATACTTAGTAATACATTGTTTCATTTGTGATGTCTATATTGTTTATTTATTGATATAATAATGCATATTTATACATAATATATTGCTATAATAGATGATTTCAATTTCTCCGCAAAGAGTCTGTATTTGATAGAATTTAAGAGAGTCTAGAGATATTACATGACTCAACAAAATATTGGATACTCAAATATGAAAAAAAACAAAATACCTCGAGAAGGAATGCAATTTAAAGAATTGGATGAAGGTGTACAATTCTACCGGCACTACAGATCTATTGCAAGTTTTGACGTGAGAGTATGTACCACCAAAAGGTTTAGCTATGGTCCGATACGTCTCCAATATATTGTATGCAATAGAGAAGGGTTCAAAAATATTACTAAATATATTAAAGATAAAGACGAAACTATAGATAATACGAGTGAAAATTCACAAATTAAACAATGGATATCCACAAGAGTAGGATACAAGGCTCATTGTATATTCAAGTATTATGGGAGTGGTGCCTATAATATCAAAAGTTTCAAACCAAGACACACTCACTGTGTAACACCTGAAATGTATAGACGATTTTTGAAGGTGAATAGAAGTCTTTATTATGGTCACCAACTATTTATCCTAAATTGTATGAGGATAAATATTGGACCTGCTAAATACTCACCATGTATTTAAAGATATGCTTGGGGGTATCTCACGTCGATTTTTTTTTTGAATAAATGCGAAAATATATATAAAAATGAAAAAAGAGTTGTCCTGATCACAGGCTAATCAGATAACCAAAAGTAAGCCTGAAATCATTGTCAGAAATAAAATCGAAATGGCCACAAGCCGACCAGATGGATGAATGGTTGGGGCCTTGTTAAAACCTCCCAAGGTAAAACCCACCCTTGTGGGGAAAACCTTTGGAAGGAAAAAGAGTACCCCCATGGAAGAAAAAGCATCCAAATTTGGAAACGAAACCGGGCCGGACGCACTAGGATTTAACCTATAGTTGGACTAGCCAACATAATCCTGTGTAGGAGACGAAACAATATCCGCTTGAGGCGCTCCCCACCAAGTCGCAGCATGCGATATCTTGCTAAGAATGTATGCCACCCGATTGCCCTCCCGAAAGATGTGCGAGACCATCAAATCCATCTGACAAAGAAGGTGCATAGTGTAACACCACTTGCTAAGATGGCGCCACGGTACCCCCTCGAATCTCTTATGCAGCAACTCCACCACATAAACCGAATCTGACTCCAGCCAAAGCTGAGTCCAATCCTTCACAAAATCCTAATGAATTGCCCACATAGCCACTATCAATTCTGCCTCGAAAGCAAATCCCGAACCGCAACATTCCACAAAGCAACCTCGAAAGAAGCCTCTACAGTTTCGGAAAACTCCATAGGTTGTAAGGCACCCAGGCGCCCCCGTAGCACTGCCATCCTTGTTGAATTTGATCCAGCCTAGTAAAGGTTTTTGCCAATTAACCTGCACAATCTTCGGGGCCTGTCTGGGACGCCCAGGAACACAAAGTCTCCGGAGAATGAAGAGATCATGTTGATTATGCATGCAACCCCGGTCTAAGGAAGAAGATTCCAAAATTAGTACGCGAAGTTGGAGGATGGCCGCATCCACTGTCCAATTTTTGTCATTGAAAGTCAAGTCATTTCGGATCTGCCAGATGAGCCAAATATAGGATAGCACTTCCACGCGCCATAAAAAAGCCACCTGCTCACTGAAATGAAAACTCATTAAACGTACCAGAAATTCATTAAAGTTATAAGCCAAAAAGTAGTGGACTTCAAAAGATTCAAATATCCACCGCCAAAGGGCCCCTGCAAAAACACAAGAGACGAACAAATGATCAACAAATTCAACAGTTGCACAATAAAGACCGCAAACCGAAGGGCCAGTAAAGGAACCCCTAGGACGCAGTAAATCCAATACCGCCAGTCGATTGTGGATGGCTCTCCATGCCATAATCGAACGTCATTCCAGAATATGAGGTGACCAAATCCAGGAACCCCATTGGACAACCGGGGAGTGGGGCCGCAGGTGAGAGTAAGCCGATTTGGTTATAAACCCGTCCACGTATACAACCAACCACGTGTATCCTTCAAGTCGGAGCGATGGGGACTCTAACAATATCCCGGACCAGATCCAAATATGCCTCGATGAACGAGAAGGTGAAGTGCCAAGACCCTCATAAAAGTAATCCCAGATACGATGCCGAAATAAATGCCTGTATTCCGGCGGGATACCAATCCTATTGGCAATGGTGTAACCCAACCAGTTGTCAAGCCAAAATAAGACTACGGAATTACACCCAAGGATCCAACGAGAGTCCTCCAAGAAACCCATAATGCAAGGCCAAATTCAGGTCTAGATGGAAGAGGGGATGAACGAACGACGGAGAGAACCATGTTTGAAGTCATAACCTTTCAACCCATCTTCATTAGGAACGCATTATTGGCAACCCCAATAGAGTGGACGCCCAGTCCACCTTCAGCCCGGGGCATGCAACAACGGTTCCAATTAACCACCACCGACCCCTTAGCGTTGACATCACCAGTCCATATAAAATTACGCATGGCCTTTTCCATTTGCCGTAACAATGTTCGAGGCCACTTGTAAACCATCATCGTTTGCACAAAGGAGCTGGTAATCACCGAATTCACCAAGCAGACGCGACCAACAATAGACAAAGATGTCCCTTTCCACCTTCTGAACTTTAGAATTATCTTATCAAAAATGGGTTGTAAGTCCGCCACCTTAGGCGCGCCCTTGAAAATGGGGGCGCCTAAGTAGATCGTTGGGAATGCCCCAATATGAATACATGTAATCGTCTGGATACGGCCATGCATATAATTAGAGACCCAATTGCCGAAATAAACTTTGGATTTACGAGGATTGAAGGCCTGACCCGATATATCTGCATAAAGCGTGAGAATCTGAATAAGAGAGCATGCGCTCGATGAAGAGGTTCTGCACATAATCACAATATCATCTGCATACATAATAGATGAGGGGAAAATGATCTGCTTAGGCTCCCTGAATGGCTGAAGCTGATTCCAGTCGAGTCGCCAAAATCTTGGTGATGATCTTAAAAAGAAAATTACTCATCACAATCGGCCTAAAGTTCTCAATAACGTTCGCCTCTTTAGTATTTGGAATGAGCGCCATAAAACTAGCGTTCAATCCCGACGGAAAGGATGCAGTAACGAAAAAAGAACAGACTGTTGCCACCATATCCTCAGAAATAATGTCCCAAAAGTGTTGATAAAACCTCCCGATGAAACCGTCCGGTCCCGG